>OY812998.1:122918099-123518099 GCA_963681545.1 Germaria angustata | reverse complement strand
TATTTCCATATACGTACATTTCATTGTTCGGTAAACCAAATCGTCTGTGAACTTTAAGCAGTTTGAAAATTTACAACCCCATTTCTTTAAGCTAAAACAAACACATACCATATGAGAATTTTCTCTGGATTAACAAAAGTTTGACAAAAATTTGTAGACCTGTCTTATAGAGCTTTTTAGAATAAAAACAACAAATGAACAAAAACTTATTTTAAATGGGAAAATTAAACATATAAGTTTTAAAAAGAAAGCTTAATCTTAATTGTTCGAATAATTTATTGTTTGATTAATATAAAATTTTTCAATTAAAAACTCAACCCAACTGCAGCTGATTTTGCGGGTTAGTTGAGTTACTTTGTGGTCACTAATATTTCTGTTTTAAATATTTAACATTCTTTGCTGGTTTGTTTCACGCATAAATTTTAAAATAATCTTGATGCGTTCAGAAAGTTTCTGCTTTGAATCACGATAGTGCAATTCCTCATTCATCGTTGCTCATTTGTTGCCAATATGAACACCCCAGTGTTGCTTTAAATGCAATTTTCACATGAATTTGCCCCTTGAACATTTGAAACGATAAAGACTTAACCGTTGAGAGAACTCAGGGACATATAAGTGCTTCGATGATTGGACAACTTATCTTAGGGAGATTATTTAGAAGAGAACGAGTCTGCTTGACTGACTATGTTTGTATTGGAATAATTAATTGATGGAATTTTCCGAGTTATTTTCATAAATTTTGTAAATAAGAATTTTATGCCTTATACTACTCTGTTCAATAGAAAAGGTGCATTTTTTTCTTTTTATGTTTTGGCAATTATCTCAAACACATGTTGTTAGTTTAGTTTGTTTGTGAGAGGCATAACAATTAGACGTGTTTTACTTGTTCAGCGATCCTGTCCTTTCATGGATCTCTTCAATTTTGGGAACAGAAAAAAGTATGGTAAATATTGTGGCTGAGGCATGACGAATGATACCATGAAGTGTTTTTCCACAATTGTTTCTCGCAAGCGGTGCATATATTCATGATAATACTCCTTATTAATCGTGCAACCATGTGGTGTTTAACTCATAATGCACTACGCCATGGTAATCCAAGAAAACAGTGAGCAAAACTTTGACATTGATTGAACTTGACGTCCTTTTTTTGATCTTGGCTCTCCTTTGATCTTCCATTGGGACGATTGGACTTTGGTTCCGATGTCATAACCATATACCCATGATTCGTCACCAGCTATGTCCCTTTTAAGTAAATCTGGATCATCTGTGACGTCATTCAGCCACGGTTTTGTATCGAAAATACAGCAATTTTGGAACAAGTTTCACTACCACACGCTTCATGACCAAAAATTTGCACCAAAAATATTGTATGGCATTAGCCAACCATCGTCATCTGCAACTTCTCTAATAGTGATTCGATGATTCTTCACAACAATTTTCTTCACATTCTCAACATTTTCAGCGGTTTTTTATCTGATGGAGCTTCCATGATAAACGCCGTCATTCACATCTTCTCGACCTTCTTTAAAAAGCTCGTACCATTTGTAAACATTTTCTTGACTCAGATTGTAATTACCATATGCCACTGTTAACATATCAGTTGCCTTTGAGCACTTAATTCCATTTTTTACACAATATTTATTGCAAATTCTGTGAAACATTTTTTTCCACAGCAGAAAATCACCGAACAAGCAAAACATGTCGAACTTTTCTGCCTCTCAGAAACAAATTACAAGGTAACGCACGAGTAATTTCATAATTTTAATCGGCTGCCATTTTTGCAGTTGGCGAAAAATGTTGCTGTGCTTTGGCATAGATACATAGAGAATTAGTTGTCAATGAGCCTTGGAGCGATATGCATCGCAAGAATGTGGATTTATTATTATCGCTTACTTCACAAATCTTTAGTCTTTGGTTTTAAAGCAGCATAAATTTCGTTATAGTTTTCCTCGTCGCCCATTTTCACATGGAATATATAGAAAGCCATTGCATTCACTCAAAATGACTGTTTAATGCGGCATTTGTAGTGAAAAAGTGATTGGCACTTATTACTTTGAAGGCGCCGATGGCACTACCGTAACCGTAAAAGGTGAGCATTACAGGCAAGATTTCCTTTGCGGCAAGTTGCTGATTTGGGTCTCCAGGGAACAAAGCAACCGCTTTCACAGCTCGAGCAACGATAGTGATTTTGAGACACGAATTTCCAAGTCTAATGATCTCCCATTTTGAAGATTTGAACTGGCTGTCCAGATCGCCAGATCTAACAGCGCCTGTCTTGTTTCTTTGGGGATTTTTTTAATTCGCGTTTACAAACCACGAACCTGAAAAGTCTTGAAGGAGTAATCGTCAATTTAGAGTCTGGTATCTTGTGAGTAATAATTCAGAATGTCTTAAAACAAGAGCAAATGCTCATGCACTCGGGAGGTGCAATAAAATTTTTTGTAATACAAATGTGAAAATATGACATTATTTGATGATCTCAAACAAACTTTTTTTAAATAAAGCTGTTTTTTTCATTTATACAAACTGGCAAATTATGACATTATTTTGCACGGCCGTATATTGTAAAGTCATTGTCTGCCTAAGACAACTTACATTTGTAAGTTTTGTATTGAATTAAAATCGTTTGTTGTGGTGTTTGTTAAAGTTTTGTAGCAAACTATTATTATATTTTTTATAAGTCTTGTTTATTATTTGATGTTATGTGTTAAATCTAACGATGACTTGGCATTAGTGTCAAAGAAATGCAGGCATATAGATTAACTAAAGCCACAGCAAATTGAATTTTTTGCTTAAAAATATCAAGGCATTCTTTTGTGCTCACCTTGTATGTTAATCATATAAAAAAAAAATTTTTTTATGCTGCAATTCTATTTGTATTAATTAGCCATAAACATTTCTAATGTGAAATGTGGAAAATTGAATAATGGATTTACACAAACATCAGTCACCATTAACAACAAGAAAACCATCGAACTAAAATCCAACTTACTCAACTATATTGTGAGTGCATTCCATATAATTACTGCACATTTAATAAAGTTATTATGTTTGCAAGGTCTTTTGTCACATTCTGAACACACTTAATAACATTATGTCTTTTGATTATTGTGTTTCGTTTTACTTACTAATATACACATACATACGTCTCATTCAGTGGACTGCATTTGCAAATTGGCAAACAATAATACAAACGCCTAAAAGCAAACAACAATGTCATTAAGCAAACTATACACACACACTCACACTCGCATGCACTTGCAACTCTCCTTAATTTATTAGCTCTTCTTAAAATAAAGTAGTATGTGATTTTGTTGCTGTTGTATGGTTTGTCACTGTCATTGTCATGGCCTAAAGTTAAGATTCATAATTAAACAAAGCTGTACAAACACGTACACATTTGCACTCTCGTATCCACATGCATATACACGTATATAAATAAATTATATGTGGTACGTGCAAGTGATGTATGCATCTGTAATGCGTTACAAAATGAAAAAAAAACTTGTAAATAAATTGAGCCGCACAACAGCATTAAACGGATAAAGAAAAACAATTTTGAGGTCAGCACTGCAATTGAAAAATAAGGGACTTTAACTGTATTGTGTTTAAGTGAAGTAGTTCATTTATTTTGTTCTTTCTTATTAGCTAATGTCAAGTTGTATACAGGGTGATTCATATTAATATTAATGTTAGTACATAGCTAATCCCTACATCTCCCTCTTTATAACATTTTATACATTTCAAATTTACATATATAAGTATTTGTAAATACATATATAAATACAATACAATACATATATAAATATTTGTAAATACATTTCTTCTAAAATTACTTATTACAAAGTATACATGTTTATAATTAAATGAGCGTCAATTAGATACAATAATTACACTTGAGATCTCAGGAAGTAAGAGTTTCTTCTAAAACGTTTACCATCTATTTCGACAATGTATGATCTAGGGGTTTTATGTTTTTCTATGATAATTCCTGGTAGCCAATATCTACCTTCTTTAATCCATACCTTCTCCCCCTTTTGAAATTCAAGTTTAACTTTACTAATTTTGTCATATTGTTTCTTGTTTATATAATTGTTTTTTCTTAAAATGGGTAAAATTTTTTTACCAATTAAATCATTTTTATAAAACTTGTCTTTTGCTGGAACCAAGGTTCTTGTTTGGCGGCCCATAAGAAGCTCTGCTGGGGACAGATCTGAGTTTTTAATTGGCGTATTTCTGTATTCTAATAATGCCTGCCAAATATTTGTCTTTTCCTCAGCGCATTTGAGTAACATTTTCTTTGCTACCTGAACTAGTCTCTCTGCAAACCCATTCGATTTTGGATAACGTGGACTAACAGTTATTACCTTAATGTCCAACGACTCTGCCCAGGTCTTAAACTCATATGATCCAAAAGGAACATTATCCGCAACAATTTCTCTGGGATACCCATAGATTGAGAAGGGTATTAAAAGCTTTTGGCTCAAGGCACCAGCTGTTTTCTTTATGAGGGGTATTATGTCCAAGTACTTTGAGAAGTAATCACCAATAACTAAGTATTCCTTCCCTTGTACCTCCATTATATCCATTGCAATTCTTTGATATGGACTATTAGGTATAACATGGTTTAGTAATGGTTCCCTAGTGTTTGCTGAACGGTATTTCTGACATATTCTACACTTAGTTATCATGAATTCTATATCTCTACTCATATTAGGCCAATAAAGAAGTTTCCTAGCCCTTGATTTAGTCTTCTCTATACCCAAGTGTGACCTGTGCAGTTGGTGTAAGACCATACTTCGCAAATTTTTTGGCACATAGAGCTTATCTTCAAAAAAAACAACACCATCTTCCACAAATAGATTATTTCTCATGTTCCATAAAAATTTTAAATTCGTTTCTAACTTTTTTCTGTCCTTAGGCCAACCAATTAAACAATATTTTAGTACTATTTTTAAAACATCATCATTTTCTGTTTCCTTCTGAAACAAGGCTTTCTTCTCATCACTAACATTTATAGTGTGCACCATTTCATCTAACCCTTTTATCTCATCATCTTTTTCTATTCTCTGTGGAAAGTTTCTGGATAAAAAATCTGCCAGATATAGATATTTTCCTGGTAAGTACTTAAATGTCAATATGTACTTTTCTAGCCTTAACTTCATTCTCTGTAATTTTGACGATGGAATTTTATTGTAATCTTTTTTCATTATTCCTAACAAAGGCTTGTGGTCTGTTATAATTTCCACCTTTCTGCCATAAATGTATGAGTGAAATTTCCTGCAAGCGAATACGACAGCCAACATTTCTTTCTCAATCTGAGCATACCTAGTTTCAGCATCCGTCAAACTACGAGAAGCAAAACAGACCGGCATTCTGTTTTGTAATAAGGTGCACCCTAATCCGTTTTTCGAAGCATCAGTCTGAATCGAAATGCTCTCCTTTTCATTAAAAGGCTTTAAATACGGTGTTTTCAAAATCAAATTTTTGATGTCAGTTAGACATTGGTCGTGTAGTGGCAGCCACTTAAAAACCACTGACGTTTTCATTAATTCCCGCAATGGGCTACATACATTTGCCAGATTTGGAATGTATTCTCTCAAATAATTAATAAATCCCATAAGTTTTTGCAAATCTTTCTTGCATTTTGGTGGCCCTAAATTTTCTATTCCTTTTAGTCTATTTTTGTCATAGCCAATACCCTTTTCGGATATTATATGTCCTAAAAACAAAACTTCCTTTTCTTTAAACTGAAGTTTTTCCCAGTTAAATTTTACGTTTCTTTCAATTGCTCTTTTCATTACCAACTCAACAGTTTTATCATGATCCTCCTCATTCTCAGCCGCAATCAAAATATCATCTATATAAACTATGACATTTGCAATGTCACCAAAATTGTCTTCATTCAATTTTTGGAATACTTCCGACGCAATTTTGATTCCAAACGGCAGTCTTTTGAACCTAAAACAACCAAATGGAGTGCTAAATGTACATAAATCCTTGCTTTTTTCATCTAAGGCAACTTGCCAAAAACCTTCCTTCAAATCAAAAACTGAAAATATCTTTTTATTGACTAGACTGGCTTTAATTTGCTCAAACGTTGGAATCTCATAAAAGTTATCTCTAATTGCAGAATTCAGTTCCTTGGGGTTAATACATATTCTGAGCGATTTGTTTGGCTTTTCAACTATGACAATATTAGATACCCACATACCTGGTTCATCTACTTTCTCAATTATATCTCTTTCGCATAAATTTTTTAGCTCATTTTTAAGTCTAGCCCGCAAAGATAAGGGAATTCTATTAGCTGGTTTTGAACAAGGTATAACATTATCTTTTAATTTAATTGCAAAATTTTTTTTAAAACATCCAACACCACTAAAAACTTCTTTATGCTCCATGAGTAAATCGTTTTTGCTGATTGAATTTATTCTTTGTATTAATCCCAATTGAACACAAGACTCAAGCCCCAAAATTGGTACGGCATTTTTGTCTTTAATTATAAAAAATTTCAATAGCGACCTTTTGTTTTTAACTAAACAAGTAAGTTTAACAATACCTACACTTTTAATTTCAGTACCATTATACGCAATTAATTTTTCAGAACTGTCCACAACGTTAATGTCTTTAAAAATATTTACATACTTGCCAGGTAGAACATTCACCATGGCTCCAGTGTCTAATTTAAATGGAATTATTTTATTTTGAATCTTAATCTCTTCATACCAAGTTTGATTATTGCTTGTGTCAATTATTGAGTCAATATATAAGCTAGAAACACTTGAATCACTACGCTCATTCCTGATCTCTCTAACAATTTGTTTCTTACATACTACAGCGAAATGATGTTTCCCCTTGCAATTGCTACACGTTTGACCATAAGCGGGACATCTTCCTTTTATATGTTTCTTCCCACAAAATGTGCAATTATTTTTACCATACCTGTTTTTCTGTTCTAAGTTGTTGTTGTCATTTCTTGTTTCTCTTCTATGTTTGTGTTGTTTTTGTAAGTTGTTGCTTTTATTTACCGGCCATTTTGTGTTAGTTTTCACCATATCCACCACAGCCTCCCCTTCACCTTGCAGTTTTTGTACTTGTTGGTTACTTGCCTCTGCCGACCTCGCCATATCAATAGCCACATCCAATTTAAGATCTGCTGTATCCATCAATCTTTTTTGTAGAACCTTGTCACAGACTCCAAGAACAATTCTATCCCTTAACATTCTGTTTTCATCACTGAAGCCACATCGTTTAACAATCTTCTTTATGTCCATCAAAAAATTATCAAATGGCTCGCCTAGTTTTTGAGCTCTACTATGAAACAAAAAACTTTCATAGACTTCATTGCATTTTGGTTTGCAAAACTCTTCAAATGCTTTCGTTACTTCTTCGTATTTTCCCCTCGATTCTTCGCTTATATTTAATGAGTTAAATACCTCAACGGCATCGGGTCCGATTGCATTCAAGAAAATTGCAACTTTGACAGCCTGAGGTTTTTTATCCATTTCAATCGCAGTGGCAAATATCTTAAAATTTTGCCAAAAGACTCGCCAATTGTCTGCCAGATTTCCACTGAGTTTTAACTCATCTACTTTTTTAACATACTCCATTCTTTGTTTTACAATGTAGCGAATATTCTTCGGAGGTCTTCCACGTGGTCTTTTTATTTCGTGCTTTTTGTGTTTTACGATTCCCATTGACACATGTAGCCATTACCGACTGCGCCATGTATTGTGTTTAAGTGAAGTAGTTCATTTATTTTGTTCTTTCTTATTAGCTAATGTCAAGTTGTATACAGGGTGATTCATATTAATATTAATGTTAGTACATAGCTAATCCCTACATTAACTTGTCAAGAAGTTGAGCATTTATTTAAAAAACAAAAGAGAAATTAATTTCCATCCATTGGAGAAGCAGAATATTTCATATTTTTTTAATTTCACTCGTCTATTTATTCTATTAACAAAATTTGTAATAACTTAATTTAAATATTTTCTTACAAAAGCTGTTATATGAAAGAATGATCCCGAAATTGACTTGTTCTTTATGATAAAGAAGAATTTTTTAAGAGCATCGAAGGGTCCTGGAGTTAAATGTTAATTTTATTTCGTCGTATTTTATTTCGGTCGTATGCAAAATGCAAGGCTTAACACAGCTTTATGAGCCATTACTTGGCTTAATTGCATTCAAAAACAATTAGCAATATGAAAACATTAACGCTGCTACATTGCTACATTAAACCTATTGTAACTCTATGTATTAAAAATAATAATTGTTTACCTTAAATATCTCCATTAATGCCACACATCTTAATTCAAGAGGTATTTGGTTCAACTTAATTAAAGAAGTATTTTAAGGGTTAATTAGTATTAGCAGAGGTTTATTATGTTCTCATATAATGGAATGTATTAATATATTGTAGAAGTGAATTAATATGCTCAATAAATTGTACATATAATAGAAAGAACAATAAATTTAATTACTTTTTAAATTTGAGGCATTTTTTAACTAAAAATAAACATACGTATTGTTTTACAAAAAAAAAGACCTCAATTTCAAAAAGTAATTCAATTAATTAATCAAACTAGAAATCGAATAATATCCTTAATTTAGAAAGAAAAATTATTTAAAAATTTATTTATGTATTATTTAAAAATTTGTTTCGTACGCTGGGTTCAATTTCGGCATACCCTCTCCAACATATCGGCCGGTATCTCAAGAATAAATTATGTAATATTGGCTTTCAGTCTATCAACCGTTGCGGCCTTGTCCTTATAGACATGAGCCTTAACATAGCGCTACAAAAAATTGTGTAAAGGCTTTAAATCGCACTATCTAGGCGGCCAATCGACCGGCCCCGAACGTTAAATAAACAGTTCACCGAACTTGCCTCTCAATTGGGCCATTATTTCACCGTCTTATTGGAACCAAGTCCAGCTCTTCTATTTTGGGCAAAACAAATAATAACAATGCGATAATAGTAATTATTATCATCGCACTGTAACGCTTGCCATTCACTGTAAAGTTCCTGCATTCGTCGTCTTTGAAAAAGTTCGGTCCAATGGTGCCACAATAAAATGCTTCATTCAACCTGAAATAATATTCGACGCTGATCGCTATTTTCCGATAAAAATGTGGACGATGCCCATAATTAATCGAGCATGAATTTTGATAATAAAATTCAATAATTTGCAAGCGTTTGAAAGTCGATTTATGGTTAAATTATAGACCAAACGGAACATGTTTAACAGTAGCATGTTACATGAAAACAGCTGAGCTGCTAAAAAATTACCCGTTATAAAAGCATTGTAAGGCTACTATAATTAGGTATTTTGTTATATGCATATGCGATAGAGAATTCTCATATTGTATTTGTTTATTTTAAAATAAACATGAGGTGGAATGTTTCTAAACTGCTTAAAGCTCACTGACGTTTTCGTTTAGCGATCGGTGAAATGTCGTCATATGAACAACTAAAGCCACAACAAACAAAACTCCAATTTTTTAAACAATTAATTGGGGAAAATATCCCAAAATAATAAATTTCAAAATTATTCCAAGTTTTTTTATATGTTTAACTATTCGAATGAAATTCTGATTGTGTTTGTACATTATAAACTATAAAATACTATTGTTCTGCACTCAAATTCCTTAAATCATAACATGCTTTAAGTAGTGTTTTGAATGCAAATTCTGGAATAAACTTTTGTTAACTAATTTGAACTTTAAAGCTACAGTAAAACATTATAGTGGATGAGGCCTGAGATAATAAGGTTTGATATAATATTTTCTCAAAAAAAACATTTGAAAAATTATTTGAAGTCTTACAGAAATTCTTAAGAAATAAATTTTGGCATCAATAATAAAAAACCGCTGATACAATTAATAATAACAATTATTACGAAAGAAAAATCTTTAAACGGGAAGTAGTGTTTTCAAAAAGTTCACCTACGAAGTATATAATTGCAACCTTTTAGAATAAAAAAACAATAATATATGTATATGAAGGCTCAAAGTTTTTACAAACATAATCAGATGTGTCTGACGTTTGATTTGATTGTAGTTAAAACATATTGGTAAATAAGAAAAATTCACTCTTATTCAGCTTAAATAATTTATATTTTTTGTTTAATGCCATCCTTCGCCCGTATTTGTGCATATATGTTTCAGGTTAATTAATGAAGCATATTGTCATCCTTTATTCTTAGCACTTAAAAAAGCAACGAATTTTTTACAGTCGTTTCACTTTATGCTGCAGCATTAAAAGCCAACAATTCATTACATACATTAAGTTTGTGTTCATAAAGCCATACAATAATGCTTCTCTCTGCATGTAAAAGTTTTACATACAAATATAAATATATATTTAAATATATGTACATATATATTGTAATTGTATCAACATTTGCACACGCATTTAATTGTTTTATAATTGTTATAAATAAATTACTTGTAAATTTTTTATTACAACATTCTGCTTGGGAGATAAAATAAAAATAAAGAGGAGTGCAACCATATTAATATGGACTGCTCAGCAACTTTTCAGATTAAGAATATATACTGACATAAACAGTTGGATGTGTGATGCGTATATGCTATTGGATTCTCGAAATTGCTTAAGTACTGGCTTAAGAAGAGTTTAAAATATCACAGGATTTTGTAAATACATTCTGCAAAAAATGTCAATATATTTCTTCAATTATTTATATTCTTAAATATATAAACTGCATTTATATCCTCAATAAAGACGATTTCTTCTCAAGATGTGACATTTTTGCTTCCATAAATCCAATAGTTTGTTTTCTTAAATTTCATAGAAAGTCAAATTGACTAAATTTTTAATAAAAATATGAATTATTTCTACAAATTTATGGTACTTAATTTAAAAATTATTTTTATATAATAAATACTTATTTCTATAAATCTACATGTAAAAATTAATTTTCTCGAATAAATAAGGAAAACAAAAACATGACTACTGGCAAAAACATATGCCGTCCATATGTGAATCTTGCTCTTAGTGATAAATAACCAGTGGTTATATAAAATGAAATTATTTTCTTTGCAAAAAAAAACACGTAAAGTTTAATTTTCTCAACACAATAAGTACAGCTTCGAAATCGGTGAATAGGAATAAAAAAAGGAAACATCTTTGGTAATTATACGAACTGAACTACCTTCAGATGCTAATCTCAGCATTTCTCCTTTCTGACTGGGACAATTGATATAAGTCTTGTGTGTATGTGTGTGCTCTCTCATAGATCTCATGTGGCAAATGATTATTACTTGGCGAATAATATTCAGTTTTGCTTGTTTTTCTAATTTCCCTAATTTTTTATATAATTTTTTGACTTTTTTTATTTCATGCATGTGTCCTTTTTTCAATCGTTCAATTTATAATTATATGCAATTTTACTAGAAATAATGAAATAATACATATAAAGCGATTATCTTTCGATTAGAGTAAAAGTTGTCTAACACCAACTTTTTCGACAGCTCCTCGCACAGCACGCAATCAAAAAAAAAAAAAAACAATAATTTTTCATGATTATTAATTTATATTTTCAACTTTTGTTCCATCTCTCCATTCTAATTTCTGCATTGTAAAAATCCACTTACATTATGTTAACACAGATTTAGCATTTGTTACTCGAACACCTTTTTCAACACCTCTACTAATACGAGTGCACACACCATGGACATGCAAATGTACACGTACATTCACACTCACACAGTTACACACATCTATGCAAACAGCATAAGTAATGAACATTCAAAATGTTGAATACTATAAAATTATAAGAATGATTGCGATATTAAATAACGCTATTTGCCAGTAAAGTTCTGTTTGTTTCTGGAAGTGTGTCAGTGCATTTGTGCTGGTGTTGATGTTGGTCTTGGTGTCGGTGTTGGTGTGCTTGCGTGCAATTTCTCTCTAGTACAAATGGGTCACGTTGTGACTTTGTTTACGCATTTATTATGTCACAAGCTTTTAAAAAGTCATTTAAATTGCAAAAGAAGTGAAAATATCAACGAAGGTGGGGCGAGTAAACATTGTGTGAGTGCGTTTTATTAAACTGTTGACACCTGCATTATGTGACAGTATTACAGACAGCTGGAATGCAAATAAAATAAATAAAATAGAGGAACGAAAAGAGGATCAAATTTTATGTTATATGGAAAAAGCAGCAAGAGTTAAAAAGACATTCTACAAAGTTTTGAAGAAAATATAATTAATTTTTACTTAAATTATTTCTTTTTTTTCAAACTCATAATGCCGCTAATTCGCTTAATAATGAGATATTAAATTTAAACTTAAATAATATGATTTTTTTATGGAAACATTTTTACGAGTGATTTCAAAATGAAAGTGTCAATCATGTGCGTGATTATAAATATAAAAAAATTACTATGAAAGTTGAGCCAGATAAATATTAGAATGAATTCGCAGTCCCAAATATTTAACTATTTCGTGACATTCGGACTCGTTTTAGAATATTAATCGATTACTTTTGTCTGAAAAAGTTCATAAAATTATGCGATAATTTTTTACTAATAATAATGTACGCGCACAAAAGTAATGAAACAAGAAGACTATTTTCAATAAAAATTAAATTAAATACTTCATTTTGTAGGCGTACCCATTGAATAATATTATAATAATGATATCTCTGAATTTCGTATTGGTATATAAATACATTGTAGTTTTTTGCATCAGAACTACTTCATAATTAATAGCACGAAATTAATATTTGGAGACGAAATTAATATTTTCGAGTCTTTCATCAAATACACCAAAAACATGTGAATGCTAAACCTCCATAAATAACAATTTTGTGAAAATTTTATTATTTCATTATAGATAATTTTATAGGTAAAATTTGATAGTTTTACCATAAAAGCTTCCCGAGGTATAAATATGTAAAAGCTGGATATTTTAGAACATTTTTACCCACTCATCCATATAGGGACACTAGAAATCCCTTTATTTCTATGGACTAATATTTTTTTGGACTTTCATTGTAACTTCCTTCGGAGGGGTTTAGTTAGTACTTATTTTACTTTATATAGAAATGTGCACCACCCCTACGAAGGTCTGTATGAATAAGTTTTTGTTCTCTTAAGCTGTTTGCAACTTATGGTCAAGTCCTATAAAAATTAACAACTTGAAAAAAATTAGTCAGACTCGCACAAGGATATAAATATGCTATCCAAAAATTTCGAATATTAAAAGTGCGGAGATTAAAATAATTACCCCCCTTCATTTCTAGGTAAGCTGCCAAGTTGATAATACTTTTGCCCTTTTAACATGGAAAATTATCATGTATACTTTTCTAATATGAAAAAAGAATTATGGGGGAGAATGTTGCCAAGTCAGCGGGTTGCTTGAACTGAATTTGATCCTCATTTTGAGCTCGGCCAAAATTTTTGCATAGTGACTAGACCTCTTTTTCATATTTATGTATTTGTGTGGATCTAAAATTTCCTCAAATATAGGAACATTTTTCTCGAAGATAATAGAAATATGATTCAAAAATGGTTCCCAATCTAAAACAATAATTTTTTTTATTTAGCAAAAATTTATTGGCATTAAGAGTCCCTTATCAGCCAATTAGTAGATGTCACAAAATAAGAAATTTTAATTTCATTAAAAAATTACGTTTAAGGAATGACTTACAAATGATTAATTCAGACAATTTCCAGTGCTTATCCTTAATTTAAATTCGTATATTATCATAATATTGTAAAACTTACTAGAGTTAATAAAAAAATATATAAAGAGTATTTATTATTTTATGGATTTCAAGAAAAGTCCACACAAACTTCAAACTTACAAAAAAAAAAAAACAAACAATGACGTTTTACCATTAATAATGAATACTTGAACTAAAAACTGTTTCATCATTTTAGTAAAAAGATTCTTTGTCTCAATATGTCAGTGATTATAGGTCTAACCTATTGAGGAAAATGTTGCTGGTTCAATTTTACATCAGCTCAAGTCATAAAATGATAAGTATGTTTATGATCCAGCCATCTACAAGAGTGCCTTAATAAGTCCGAGACCTTTTGAATGAAAGCAATTTTTAGCCTAATTTGTGGAATTTCGCCATGGAAACTACACATGTGTTCACCCTTGCATTGTAATGGTAAAAGAAAACATTTTCCTTGGTCAAGGCGAAGTCGTCTTTTTTTAAATCCCCATTGGCTGTTTCATCCTTTTGAAGTTATACTCTGTGCTTGCGGGAAAAGTCCTTATTGGATGACAAGACCACCTTGAACTTCTTTTTGAATAATGCTGCGTATTTTGTGGACCCACATTTTGTCCACGGTTATTAGACGGTGCAAAAACTCATTTATATAGCGGTTGAACAACGCCAAATAAAGCTATCGGTGACCATAAAATGATGAATTTTGTTTGAATTTTGACAGCAGTTAACTGAAAGATGCTTGTTGGCAGAAACAATACTGCTTTATGGGTTCAGAGGCAGGAAATTCAAAAAGTCGCAGACTTATTCTATTGCTATTATATTCTTATTATATACCTGTTATTCTGCCTCGTACTAAAATCATGGAAGAGCAGCAACCGCTCAACTTATTTTGGACTTGAGAATAGAGATTGCATTTCCAGAGTTACCGCAAAAGAGCTCGCAAATCAATCTAGGAACATATGCCTATATTGATCCAATTATTTAATAGGTATTTGACTGCCTGTTTGCAATCAAATATTTCACCACGTCACGATATAATGAATTTTCCAATAAATACAAGTTGATCTCCACAGTCTGTTGTGGACATTACTTTTAAGTGGTTTACGCAACATCTATTATTTCTATCTCTGCCTCTGATAACAATTTGTGTCCATCCGCAAATGATAAAACCTTAAGATCATAGTAGTTGATAAATAATTTGTTTTTAATGTGAACAAATGCCCTACTGTGCCTCCATCTTAATCTTAAGACGCCGTTATCCTTAGGTAAATCCCCATTGCGATAAACTTTCACAATTATCAAGCAGGGAAATATCCAATAAAATTTTCTTACCCGCTCCGTTTTGGTCAAGTTACAGTCCCTTATATACTACCACTGCTCCTTGGCTAAGGCACTATATCCGCTACTCTTTCCAACACTCTTAATCATATTGTAATCTCTAACTATCACACCTCACATGGCTCATGAAAATTGGATCCATATGAACTGTTATTCAGGCTTATCCTTTCCAACTTTCCCATTTTACTGAGATTAATGAAATCATTAACATTTTCCAATTGAATACCACGAAATACTCGTATTAAAATCTAAAATAACTACTACATATTTAAACAAAATTTTCTAATCTAAAAAAAAAAAAAATAAAAAGAGCCCAGCAAATATCATCTCTCTTCAGTTTAGCCTGATTTCGTTAGGGTTTTTGTATTGTATTGCATTACTTTTCAAAATATTCACCATTCATTGTAGTAAAACATGCACTTATTTGTGAAATATTGTAAATTATAAATGTATTTCATACTAATATATTCTCCTCGTTCTACATTTACGAGCATGTTGCCCTAATTCAAAAAAAGCAACGAAATTTGCACACACAAAAACATATAGAATTAGAAATACTATAGAATTACTTGAGAGTGTATGTATTTGTGTACGTTAAAATCTCTTGTATCGTACAATGAATGAATATGCTGGCACATTTATGGAAATTTCTTTGAATTTAAGTTTACAAGTGTATGTGTGTATGTACATTTATTTATTTTCTATTACATTTAACTTTGCATATCCTGTTTCGTTCAACCGCGTATATTCTGTTTTCTTTTCATATAAAAAGCCGCATTTACGCGTATGTTGCATCCATTTAAAACTACATTAAACCATCATAATTTACTACTTTAGACTACAACAGCACATGTGTAACATGTCTATTTCCTTTTTTGTATTTCATTTCGAAAAAACAAATGTTCTCTTTTAAATATACATTTGGATTCATTTATATATTGTTACTTAACATATTTGCCAGGATGATATAAAAGAAATAAAATCTCTTCCTCTTCGTTGTAGTAATAAAAAAGAAAAAGACAATCAGAAGTACTCGTACACAAAGAAAGAAATTATTATAATACAATGTTGCCACATCATGGCCATCATTATCATCAGCTTCGCTTTCCGGCCTACAGCAACCAAAAAATATACATTTACTTCAACAAGAACAAAGAAAACTGCCGATCCAACAATAACAACATTAGTCTCAGTTTTTTCGTAAAATTGAAAATTCATCGTACTTTTAAATACGCATTTCGTTTCTTGTTATTTTATTTATAAGAACAAAAAACTTTCGTTATAATTCTTCCCCTTCCTTCTTTTCATGTGATTTCTACATATGTGTTGGGGAATTATGCATAGACACGCACACATGCTCTTGTATGTATATGCAAATAATGCGCCTTCCACGATTAAACAGACTTGTACACATTGTTCCAATCCTTTTAAATTTTATACGTTCTCAAGCCCATACCAGGACACACATTGGGACGCTGATGCAATTAATGTGTTCAAAAAAGAAAATTTTACGAATTAAATATTTATACAAAAATCATTGTGGCTTTAGCATTTTGCAAAAGCTCTAATTGTTTCTTCTGGGGAGAATATCCCAAAATAATGAGTTTTCAATATTAAGTATTAAATATTTATCTTAAATGTCTAACAAGAATTGTTGTTAGCCTACATCTAATAACCTTTTGCAGTTTGCTTATGTTTTTTGCAATACAATCAGTTAGAAGTTTTCAATTTAAATGTTGTCAAAACTCTTAAATTAAAAAAAAAATGTAGCCTCTTGTAACATATTTTTAATAACTTGTTCTTGTTTCAAACATTTCAAATATAAACGGAAATAACTCTTGATTATAATCGGAATGTATAGACTTTGTAGTCCTTGTAGGTATTTGGAAGCCGCAATGCGACTAATATTAGAGCCTTGAGTTCAATCTACGGCTATTTAAGCCGTGCTATTTATTTTCTTTATAGAGTAGTAACATTGAAGCAACAGATACCTATTAGTTAAATGAGAGAGAGGGAGAGAGAGAGAGAGAGTGAGAGAGATTTTAATGCAACTCTGCTATTGCGCGTTTAGATCAGTGATTACCAAAAATTTTTTGGTTGTGTATTAATGAGTATGAGAGAAAAATAATTTGGGAAAATTTATTTATTTACAGCCATAGAAAATTTTAGTAATATACACTATCCTATCATTTTGTCAATATACATAAAGTTCAATTTTTTAGATATTTAGTGGGAAATAAGAAATTCATTAAAAAAAGAAATATTCTATGGCATATGGGATAAAATCTTCTACATTTATAGCCTTATGGGAGTTTCGTAATAGTGCGACGGACTAGAGTTTTATCAGATAGTGGAAGGGACTCTATAAATTTAATATTATAATTAAGCCTTTGCCAAATTTCTTTTAATAATTGCTTGATAAAAACACCATCAATAAATGTTTATTTCTAATAATAAACAAGTTTATTAATTTTGAAATCGCCGTTTTCATTTTAAAATCTAGTTTTGGTTCATAAATTTCCCCTCCTTCTAATCGTACTCTTATTTTTTTTAATTCCTTTATGTCTAGCAAAAAGCTCTTCCCTTTCCTTATCAATTAAGTTATTAATTTGGATATGAAAACACTCTAAATGTCTTTTAAGAACAAATTCTTTACAAACCTTAAATGTGTTATATCACAAAATGCATTTGATCAAAAGCATTTTTTGACATAAAATATTTTTTGAGTGTCATCCATACGTTGTCGTCGACTAAAGAAAAGAGCACAAACAATACGTGTGAATTCTCTCTGCACAATTGTGCTATGAAATGGTAAACACTGGTTTAGATGTAAAAAATTTATAGCCTCTGGTGTTGAGTAGATGCACTAGCTGTCTTAAGATGATATGTTGTAGCCATTTTTTTATTATATTGCTTCGTCGATGATCCTGCAAACATTACCGGCGAAGGAGGGTGCTGTGATGTTACATTAACAGAGAAGAGTGTCTCATCGCTGCATTCATCACTTAAACAGTCCAACAACAACAAATGCAATGCCACCCTAATTCAAATCAAAAAAATGTATGTTGCTGATGACTTGACTTGAGCAAGGATCGAGAACCCACATTCTAAGTCATAATTTTCCTTGTAGTCAACTCGCCAACTACTTCAGCCAACAGCATCCTTATATTTTTTACTTTATTCATTGTGACTTTAATACATGGGCGTCTGAAAGGTGGATGGTAATTGGGTTTTGTGTCATTATAAGATTAAGCCTTAAAACGTTAGCATACGACAGCTGACACGTAGATGGTTGCTATTTAGTTGCAGACTGATCAGATGTAGAGATAAATTGCTTGGGTGAAGAACTTCTATTGAGCCTTTTCACCGCAATTGCTTTTTAATTTTAGAATCGTCCGTTGGTTTATCTCTTTCATTAAACCATATGGAAAAATTATCTGCAATATTAGAAGAGTATATTTTTAATTGTCTTGCAGCATGATATCATCTAAAAAATCTATTATACATAATGTTTTATTATCAGTCAACTATATATACATCTATATTTTTTTTTTATTATAATAAATTTAAATTAATATATGTAGAGTACGAGTATATATTATGATGAGATAAATTGTATCAACGGAGTAAAGTTCCAAGATTGTGTTGCAAGAATTATTCATTAGAATATAAGTCATTTTAGGAAGAAGGACTAGTCGTTTTCAATGATTTTTAGTTTATTTTTATTAATAGTTAAAATCAAATGAAAATGTGAACGGTCCTTCTTGCAAGTGATAATGTTTTTTTTTTTACTGACATGATGGTGTTTCTTCTCATGGACAACGGTGAGCGCAACAGAGTCAAGACTACGGACTTTTTGTAACAGTAGAATACAATAATACGCGAATAGTACAGAAATGATCTACACCCTTAAGGCTAATATCATTCAAATTGTTCGTGAGATAGAATCAGATGCATTCAGAAAAGCCTCGGAAGGGATAAACTACTGCGAGGCCAGCCGCGGCAGTCACATAAATGAAATCGTGTTTTACAATTGATGGAACTATTATTATTTTTTATTATTTACTGTGGATTAGCTGTTCATATGCCGACATTTCAATGGTCTCAGAAGCAAATCGTCATTTAACTTGAAGCCTTTGGAAAGCACTCAACATCGTATGTTTATGGCAAAATAAGTTAAAGACAATATGAGAGTTCCCTATTGCATATTATATGCTTTTATGCAAACAACACAACAAACAATTATACCTTAATATCAGTCTTTTTTATTTTTAATGCAACATGTACACAATTAAACACCCGTTTGGTGTTAATGATTGTATTCATGCAAAAATTAAAAATAAAAAATCACCTATTTTATGCAGTTAGCACTCGTATGTTATTAACAGGAATTTTTGCAAAGTTACATTACCTACATGCCTTTCTCTCCTGTCTGTCCCATTGTGCAAATCAGTTACAAACATATCATCACAAACTGAAGCGAAGAATACGAATACTTACTACTTGCTCTACTGTCTTTTTTATCTCTTTGACTGGGTGGATGTTGTACTCCCCTTCCCTTTTATTTAAAAATGTAATTGTGCGAGCTTTTATTGTAGAGGATTTATATTTTTTGTGGTGTGTGCTTCTGTATATTGCTAATGTACAAATATGTATATTTTATCACACGCTTGTGTTGTAATATATTTCTTTTAATTTCTTTATATTTTTTTTAAAGCGAATAAAAACTTTATGCGGAAATAATAATCCAAATTCAACAAGTTTGTTACAAAAGTTCTTTGTTTTTAAAGTAAAGAAAAAATATTTACATCCATTGTATCATATTCTTTCACGCATAAAATATACTTATTAGCTGAGTTGTTGAAGAAAAAAGAAAATAATATTTTTTATATACTTTTACAAAATGTGCATTACGCACATTAATCTCAGATAAATTGTGCTTAAAGTATATGGAGTAAAACGTACAAGCGCTAGACATCCTTCTGAAACTAATGTACGAGCGATGTTTAAAAAAATCATATTCAACGAACTTTCACAAATCACATTGCAAGTAAAAGTCAACAAATCTTTCTTGATGTGCACATTTTTACAAAATATTTTTGTAAAGAAAGTAAATATCGGTCAATAGTATACAAATCAATTTAAATGTTTTAGCTCAAATTGAACTTCAGTGGTACTTAAAACTTTCTTCCCTCCAGCTCTTTGCTTGTCACATGCCTTACTGAGAAAAAGTTAAACATAAAAATTATACCGCATCGCTTAGCCTTGAACGTCATCTCTGAGAGCATAACAATGTCGGCCAAACTGGCAACAAAGTTGGCCCGAATTGCTAGTTATATACTAATAACGTACTTCCATTCTCTCCCAAGATGCATAACTTTCATATACGGAAGTGTTTAAGTACGTCCTACATCGCTTCCAACCACTTCTTTAATATCGATTATTCCAACTTATGGCATCTGTGCATAGTTTCCTACGCGCAAAATCTCACAGCGGTGATAACCCAGCTGATTCCAAGTGGTATATAGTCTGCAGATCGCATTTGTTGCTGTAATGGCATTCTGATTTGCTGTAGCGGCGGTTTTAACTACAGCATAAGGAATAACAGCGATAGGGTTTGTAGCAATAACTACAACTGTAGCAGTAACGTCAGTTGCCAGCAGTGGCGGTAGTAATGCCGCGGGCAGTGGTCGTTATTTCTACAATATTTATGGTCCCAATGGCGATGTCTGCATTATTAGTGATATCTTTTTTGTACATCTCCTCATACAGAGCACTCAAGTTGCTTAGTGGTTATAAGAACAGGACAACAGTTCAAGCTGCCTCCAACGAAATAGCAATAAAAGGATAGTGTTTGATATAAGTGTGATATGAATACCTATTCAGATTCCATGAAATGTAAACTTATATCAAAATGTTAATTAATTTTTGCTCCACAAAATATAAAAATATTAACCATAAGCAGGGTTAGTGGCAGCTGCTTGCAGATCTTTTATATGTTAAGTTGGTTGCGGTTTCGCGATCGATTGGATCGCTTATTTTCAAGTACCTTCTCGTAAATCATGATCTTACATTTGTATATTTAGTTGTATATTTATGCTGGAATTTGGTTTGTAAACAGATCGTTTTCGGTTGTGTGCCATCTTCAATGTTTTTTACAATATTAATAAATTTAAAACTAAATTTTCTATTTTGTTAAATTTACTATTTTATTTAAGAAAGTCATACATATACATATGCTACAAAGAGAATTTCTCTACACCTACTGATATTCAAAACGATTAATACGAATTGGCAAAACCGATATCTTCAGTCGAAATATGTATTGCGTATACACAACTTTCATCAATGTCAGTAACGTATACGCCTACAGTTGAAAATTGTGGCAAATTATAAATTTTTGAGAAATTTCAGGAAATATAATTTTCTATTATACGAGCCAATTTTTAATATTTAAAAATAATTACAGAGATATTATATTTATCATTAAAATGGCAATTTAATATATTTCATTATTTTACTCGTTCTTAGGTATACCAACCTACAGATAACTATTTTTTCATGTATTATTTATTATATGTATATTACATCGTCAATATATATTGAACTAAAACAAGTATTCAAATCGTATTACAATAATATAAATAATAATGTCAAGCGAGAAATGTAATTTTCATGGCTTCTTTAGTTCGCCTAAGAGCGAGAAGGTCCTTACTTCTCAGCCGCAAATGGCCACTTCAGTTTAAAATGTTCCAGGCTAATGGATCTGGATTTTACTCAAGATTTCCATTGTATGTTGTGACGTGTTTCAAAGTCACAGTTTTAATCAATGAAACGTCTAGATCTTATGAATAGCAATTTTTTACATACATGGAAGTGGCTGCTATCGTACAGGGACTTAGCATCACCCCTTTGAATATTTTCCATGACAGATACAGAGACGCCCGATATATAATTCTAATAGCATCATACTAGATTTAAGAGCGATCTATCTAATAGAAGCTTATAATCTAGTTTGTGTTGAGCTTCTCCCTATAATCCAATCAATTTGCATTCTTTTTAATTTTATTTGGAACAAATTAGCATCAATGTGTGATATCTTTGCTAACCAAAAATTAAGGTTAGTACCGAAGTGCTGCGACATAAATTTGTCATGACCTCAGGGCAAAAGTAATACGTACACATTTCTTTATCCTCCATGTTTAAAACAATTTGTCCAATAGCAAAATGCATTCCTGAAACTTATGGGTTGTCTCGTGTGAATTTTCATAGGCTTTCAGATGCAAACGTTAATATGTGAACACCATTACTTATTAACATATCAAAGACCTACATCTAATAAATAAATTTGGAAAATAATAAACATATAATACAAACACTAAGGGTCGCATTAAAACAACAAACAAAAAATACAACTTACAACAGCCTTACAATCCATTCTGAAGCAGATTTGCATTAAAACACAAATTATTTTATAAAATCTTTAAATTAAGAACACACCTGCTGTAAAAATGTTGCAATTTGTTGTATTAAGAAAAAGTATTTCTTGCCACAAATATTTTTATCATTATAAAATATAAATATTCATATTTTATTATTTTCATGCCATGAAAAGTATTAACCAATTTTACAATCGAATTAAAATGCATTAAAAAATGCATAAGAAATGTATAAGAAATGTGTAAGACATACGATTAATATGAGCCGTCACTGCATGGTGTTTCGTCAGCTGTAGGTGGTTAATTTGTTCTTCTTAAGCGGTCTTGGTTTTATTTAAGCATTGAGTCTTACAAATCCCATTAGGCGGAAATAATAATGAAAAATATTGCACTTTAACTCAGTGATTTTGCGACATTCTACTTGTACTTTTTTTTACTTTTTGTCATCGGCTTATGTGAGTTGACATTCTTTCATTAATCCAAAAATGTCCAACATTTGCCGTAATAAATATACATTATGTTGATAATTAAATTTTGTCACTTGGACGTGCTTTTCAAACAGTTACAGATTTGGTTGATGTCATCAAAACAATATGGGCACATACGTCCGCTAAAATTCAATAAAAACATCAGAATTTTCCCAAAAAATTTCATCGGAACTCTCTCTTGGAATTATCGAAATTTTTCTTGTCAACCTGACGCACGATTTTCGGTATGGTTTCTGACCAACTTCATATAGAAATTCGTTAATTGAGCAGAGTTTCTAACCGAATTCAACAAAAACTATTCAGTAGCGAAGTATACAATATCAAACCCTATATCTGCGTTAAAAAGCAATAACTGTAGTTTAAGCATAAAAGGACCCATAGCGTATCCTTTACATATTAATGAATAGATAATTGAAGTGAAGGGATTTGGTTTAAGCTGTCCTTGAAGGGTGTTACTAATTAACAGTATTTGTATTAGATAAAATTACTTTTAGACATAGAATTTTTTCTAGTTCCAAGGATATGGTGTTGCATATCCCAGGATGCATTAATATCGAGATCTAAAGAATTACCGTGCATTAAAAATATTGTCCATCTGTTGATAGTTTTGCAAATTAATTGAACTATACCTTTAAAACAAAGCCAAGTCTGCAAATGGGAATACGTTCCATTTTAACATTAACTAGACTATTCCCCATATTATCCTATTCCCCTATATTCCTTAGAAGTATCGTCTTTCAAACTCTACATGCAAAAACTATTGTTAATATTGAACATTTTTCTGAGCGATTAGATTAGTTTATAACTCCTTGGAGTAAAGGAATATCATGTTTTTCCTTGCTCCCAAATTAAGTCTAGGATATATTTTAAACCAACTTATGGACGTTATATATTTTGAAGCCTACAATATCTTGATTTTGCATTTTATTTTTTTCCTCATTCATCATGAACTGCACTGCCAAAGAGAAAAAGAAATGATTTCAATAACTTATGCTCTTTTTTATTTAACTTATAGTGCTAAGCTCAGCTTGCAACTATTCCAGGAATCTGCAATGGTTTTTGTTTGCATTCCATTCTAAAGAAGAGAGAGTGTCCTTTTATTGGCATATGAGTAAGTGTTTGAGTGCTCGTGCGTTTGTTGGTTTTTGTTGCTTTAAAAATTTAGTGGCATAGAAAAGCGAAAAACAAAAAAGTCAAGGAGTTGCTGCTGAAGGAGGTTGGAGAAGATAAATAGAGGAAAAACCTTCGGGAACTTAATAACACACACTGACACGTACACATGAATAATATTGCGAATTCTACACACATACATTTAAATATATAACTATAAATATGAAAGTGTGTATGTATGTGTGTATGAGTGTGTATATGTATGTGTATGTATGTGTATGAGTTTGCTTACAACTCGGTCCAGTAGCTTCAAAATAGACTTTGAACCATCGGCCCATACATGAGAGTTGCATTCCATTTTTGGCCGGATGTAGGTGGTATAAATAGTGAGGATATCAGAAGGGGTGAAGTATCTCTTACACCGTCTTAAAAAACCGAGGCACTTGAATGCTTCTTAAGCGATATTAAAAATGTGTTCAGTCCATCGAACATCACACTAAATTTTCATGTCCAGAACATCAAGAGCTACTGATTCCTCAATATTTATATCACCCAAAATTACAGATAAAGCAGCATGTACGGTCATACGTTTATGCGTAAGCATACAGCACTGTGTCTTCTACATTGAAATCGACTCGATTCGTATGACCCCAATCGGAGATTGTTGCAAGATCTTGATTTATTCAATCAACCATATTTTTCCTCATAGCCCTAATCTCCAACGGATTTGACCTATGGTCGAATGAGTAAGAATGGCTTATGCTGCTGTCATCTGCAAATGAGTAGATAGGTTTGGAAGTTTTACATAGTAAGTCATTAAGAAAAATAAGAAACAGGGTAGGAAAGGGAACGGAGACTTGTGGTACCCATGAATTTATCTTGAACTCGTCTGATGAGATCCCATATATAACAACTCGTAATGCAATCACTGAGAAAGCTCGATATAAACCGAATGAGGACATTACCAATACCAAAAGCAACTAGTTTTGCCAGAGGTGCCCCATACCAGACTCTGTCAAACGCCTTGGAGATATCTAGAGACACCACCTTGCTTTGGCCAAAATGGTGAATGGAATGACAATAGGTCGATTAAGACGACCATAATCACTCCGTAATGCTTAAAAAGTGGCCACTAACTGTCACTAACGAAATGATATTTTAGGAGAGAGATATTTAACAACTGGCAGTTTTGTTAGACCAGCGTTTTTGAAATTACTAAATAACCCGATGTTATAACTTTAAGGGTTTATTGTATGAGTCTACATATTGATAGACATTATCTTCTTCCAGCAACATAAATATTTTCTTTACTAACAATAATTTCTTTGTAAGAACTTGTTTCTATTAGAATAAAAGCTGGTATTACACCGTGGTTATTAAAATTCACTACCTTGGATAATTTGTGTCTTGCAGATTATGATTTAAGTCTGTCTTATCCTATTATCTAGTTTATTAAAAATTTTAACACATGTTGCTTTCATAACGCCGAACTGAACTATTCAGAGCCGTGAAAATATTAGTTGTGATGACAATTTAAACTTAATTGGATTTTCCGAGCAGTAAAATTCTTCAAGTTTCGTGATATTAATTAATACAATTTTAGTAAATTTGCAGGTTGAAAAACCATCTAAAATGTTTTCAAAGTTTTTCATGCAACATGTAGACTGTGCGTATGCGTTATTTAAAATATTCGTACCACAAATTTTTTGTAACGTATACGTTTTTATATGTGAAGTACAAAATAATGATTTTTCAAAAATGATTTTTGCTAATATACATATTTATATTTTTTGACCTTTTTATAATAATTTGGTTAGTATAATATTCAAGCTTGAGGTCTTTTATCGTTTAACAAATTTTATTAAAAAATAATCGATATTTCGATACTCATTGATCATTTTCAGGACAATTATGTTTTTTAAATAATAAAATTAATAAATTAATATTTCAAAAATGAAAGAAAGAGAATTTTTTTGTGTCATACATATATGAAAAAAATGTACACACATGTACATAATAATAAGTATTTTTTTATTTTTATTATTATTGTTATTATTTTTTTTTTTTGTTTAAAAACATATACATATAAATAATAAAAATAATTATTTAGAAACTGTTCACAGAGAACTGCATTGTCTTTACATTGTCATCAATGTAATCACTATCCGAACTTTGAAAATGTTTCAATATTAAACACTGAAACAAATTATAAAAGAAGATATTTATTAGAAATGCTTCATATCATTGACATTAGTAATACAAAAAGAATTAATTTTAAGGCAGACACTGAAAATGTCCATTTTTCCATCGGATGTAGGTGGTATCCCTTACACCGTCTTAAAAAAACAAGGATCTCGAATATTAGTTTTCTAATTGATTTAGTTCAAGAATTGTTTTGCAATTGTTTTTTTCAATTTGATTTTTTTTTTACTAATAAAATCTTTAAACAATGAATAATTTAGATGTATTTGTTTAAAGAGATTAATTGACAAATAGAAAATTTTCATTTTTTAAACCATAATTAGACATTTATCAACCGGTTAAACCAAAACCTTGATTAAAACTGAAAACCCATGGCTTTCCTTAATAAGTAGACAATTTTGATTATAAATTGATTGAAAAAGGGAAAAACTAATATTGAAGATTAGGTTTCACAAGGGCATCCAATATTCAGGATAACTTTATACTTGTGTGATGTCGATTACTATTTTCTATGTATTTCATTATCCATTATTCATTATTTCATACTTTATGTGAAGTCATGCGGATGTCTTAAGAAGTATTCTGTCATTCCATATCCGTGTTCTAACATATACGCACACATGTATGTTTATATGATTGCTTGTGTATGTGATACGAGCTATCAACTGTATTTCATCTATGAAGATTTCTAACACAATCTACAAAATCATCAACACGCACTGTGGAGTTGACATGCAATTTTCTTGTTTTAATTTCGCAGTTGTTACGCTGTTCAGAAAACCCAAATTGTTAAGATTACATACACAATAAAACAAAAAGGAAACGAGCAAATAAGTTCAACCTGATTATGAGTTCGCACCCTGACATATACACACTGACATATACGTTACATATGAAAGCTCGCCTTCTTCTTGTTGCTGCCATAAGCTTCATTGCGCTTGTTTGAATTCCGTAATATAAGGTTTGATTGATATACATACATATAAAATGTTAAAATGTCTTTATGCTTAAGAACCTATTCAAATAGGAACACAACTATGTGTATGTGCATGTAAATATGTTTCTGAATGCGTATCCTTGTACGTTTGAATAAGAGAGAAAAAGAAGTAAACATACACACACACACATACATACAAAACACATACCCATCAATAAAATAGAGCACATAAATTTAACGCTGCTGGAGTAGCAATGCTCAAGTGTTAAAAAGAAAGCAAAGGATTTGAATTTGAGTTAAGAAGATTTATGAAGCTTTAACACATTTATAAATGAATAGCAAAATTTTGACAAATTGGTCTTATAAATAAGATATTTCTTTCATTTTAAATTGTTCTATTGTCAAAGGATTCTATTCCTTTTCTTCTTTTCTCGTTTTTGCACATCAGATGTTTTTTATATTTAATTTTATCGTAAATAAATAGATGGAAAGAAAAGGGATGGCAGACTTCTTTAAGGCCACAATTTATATTTGAGTGCAATGAAATGCTAAAAGGAAAATATATACAAATAGAGCCATATCGGAACTTAGTAAATACCATAAGAAATTCTTTTTAAGGATATTTGCAACATAAAATAATTTTATTTGACCTGTAGGGATCGTGTGTATAAGAAGAACTTGCGCTTCTGCTATTTATGATATACCAGCATAAGCCCAATACTTCGTCCGCGTCGGAAGAGAAATGAAACTTGTCTGAGTAAATAAAATAACTGAATATGAAATTCAATATAATATACAATATAAAACACAATACAACACAACAAATAAAATACAATATACAACAATACACTAGTATAGGCAACGCTTAAGGTTCTTGAGCAGCCGACATAAACTTGAGCACGTGATAAGAAAGCAGGTTCCAAACGAATTGCTGCTATTCCCAAATATTTGGCTCTTAAAACTGCAGACTCCTCAATATAAATGGTTAATTCTTAAGGACATGTAGGATTTTGGATAATAAAAATAGAAGGAGAGGAGAACACTTAGTATGAAACAAAAGTTAGTTTGATAATTTGTGTCATCAAGATACGAGGCTAAATCAATATGTCCATAAGCATTTGAATTTTCCGCCTCTGAACTGCAAAGCCAATACCGCTCCTGTCTACAGGCATCTTTTAGTTAAATCTTGTACAAATTTGAGCAAGATGTGACAATTAGTCTATGTTTGAGAGCACTTAATAGCAGACTACTGCGTGATTTGAGGACAAAATGTTGGAATTTTGGAAAAACAAATCACCCAAGGATATTGCTACCAAATACATACCATATATCAATTTTTTAAATAATGATTTAAGATAATTAATTTAAGCAACAAAACGTGACAAAAAAAGTTACCAAACATAGGTTACACTGTGTGTAATTTTTTAAGTCGTGGCAAAATAACCATATACGGACACCACTACGTGATAAAAGACTAAAAAAAAGACCCGAGTCTCCCAATTTTTCCCAAAGTCATGCACTTTTTTTATGGGCCGCCAAAGATTTGTGGCCTCGGTATCATTTTCGCAAAAAAGTAATCATTTTCTCGGGCTCATATCTTGCAAACCGTTCCGAATTTCGATTTACTCTCTGAGGCAAACTTGTAGCTCTTGTCATAAAGAACAAAAATTGCGAACATATAAAATCAAAAAAACTTCACCTTCCAGATAAAAATCGCAAAAAACTTAAAAAAATTCGATTTTTTTTTACCTTTTTCTCTTGTTCAGGTCCATAGGTAGCAAACCGTTCAAAACTCAAGGAAACAATCAACTACAAAAATTTACCTAAGATCTCAATAAACAAATTTCTACAACATATAAACTTCCTGGGAATAATTCTGAACACCGTTTAGGTAGCGCGTCACTTTTTTCACTTTTGCGGCTACCTAAGCGCTAAAACTTAGCTTTTTATAGTGTCCCACACAGTTAGTTCCTAAAATAAAAAGGATTAAGTCGTTTTGCAACCATTTTTTGATCTGATCAAAAAAAATAACATTCTGTACAATGGAAAATTAGCAACCTTTTGTTGCGGAAAAATTAATTTGTTATTAAGATCGTTTATATTCTTATGTTATTTATTTAGTTACTTATCTAACGCACTTGTATTTTAAACATGATTTTTTCATAGATTTTTGTTTACGAAATAAAGCACTGAGTGCTCTCTTCTCCAGGTGCGTGTATGATATCCTTTCCTAGCTTTTTGATACACAGCCTTGTGCCGTGTTGCAATTATGGCTAGTACATCAGCTCTTACCACAAGCTTGTGGGAAGGAATGGTTGTCAATTCTAAAATATTTATAAATTCTCCAAATTAAAAGGTGCTGGACAGTGGTGTCCACCACCGTGGCTATTGACATGTAGTTTTGATTCTTTATTATTATTATTATTATTATTTTTTACTCGCCAGCTTATCCTTCCTAGATTTTGTTTGTGTTATTACAGACTCGTGTTCTGCAGCTGAATGCAACAGAACTATTTTTAGTAATTGGCACACCTTCATCATGAGCGCTTATGTGTTTGTTTTTTCCACTGTTTTTGAGGTGGTTGGCAGTATATGGGAATAATAACTATTTCACACACGTTTGTAAAAAAATGGTTTCTCTAGTTTTTAACAACAACATCAAAGCGTGTTAGAACGAAATTTCTATAGGTGCTTATCATTTAGCTTTTCATAATAAACGATGGTATGCATCATATTTTTTTTTAATTAGCAAACACAAACTGCGAAGCTGCATAAATACCCGGAGTCTACGACTTTCGGAATACTAGTCTAATGCACCACCTACTAGTCCACGAAGGCATGTCTATGCTAGCGGTTTATTAAAATAAAGTCAGCAAAACATTACAATAAACATTAACAAAAACAAAGCTTAGAAGTCCCCAAACTGATAACGAAGAATAGGAAAGAAAAAGCTTAAAATAATTCGGAATTGGAGAGCAACCAATCACAGTTAAGAAAATGTTACTTACTCCCAAGAATCTTTCACTAGTGAAATAGAAAAAATTATTGGAATCTCTGCAATAAAAATTAAAAAAAAAATGTTAAACTCATTACCATGTAAAGGGAAGGTAAGAATATAAAGAACATACTCGTATGTGTATTTTTAACAAAAACGATTTATATTAAATACACAATTAGTTCTCAGTTCTTTTAACACTTTTTATTTCAATTAAAAGCTCCATTATTATAAAACAAAGGAAATTAATTCACAAATTTTTTACCACGAAAAAAGTGGAAAGCAACAAAATCCTTAGATTTATGAATTACAATAATCAAATACTCATACTTGAAGTAACTTTAACTAACTCTTGGCTGATAAAAATATTTCTTTATGTTTATAATCTATTTAATTTAATTAAATACCCCCATATTACATTTGTTTGGCAAAATGAAAGTCCTTTGAAGCATCTTTTATGTGTTGAAAATTAAAATATTTGTTTGCTTTGAGTTTGCATTATGGTTGTTCATATCAGATACTAAAATTATTTGTGTAACAGAGTGAACAAAATTAACAAAAAAAATTTAAGACATATTTCTTGATATTTCATCTTTTTAAAAATTTTCTTATTGTATAGATTGTATAATTTATTATAAGAAAGTAATTCACTTTTAATCAAATTAATGAATTTGTTGCTCTATTCAATGAATAAATTATTCAGTAGGTCACTATATTGCACCCTGTATTTAAATGTGTTTAAAGATAACGTAAAATGTGGCTCAAAAGTGATGTCATAATTGAAATAAGCAGCAAATAGCGCCAAAAATCTTTCTGTTTTGCCACTTATGATGTCTCTATAGAGAGAATGAGTTGTCAACAAGCCATGGAGCGATATACACCTGAAGAAGTTGGAATTATTTTTATTGCATACTACACAAATCTTTAGTCTGTCATTTTAGGGCAGTTAAAATTTATTATCGTTTTCCTCGTTGCCCATTTTCACTTAAGTGGTTGTGTTAGCAAATAAAATACGTTTCTGGGGCACAGAAAATTCACACAAAATGCATTAAGAGCCATTGCATCCCCTCAAAGTGACTGTTTGGTGAGGCATTTGCAGTGAAAAAGTGATGGGCCCTTTTTTTAGGACGTCAGTGGCATACCATAACCATAAATAGTGTGCGTTACATGAAGATGTTAAATGTATTTATTTTATACGAGTTTCTGCTTTGGAACTCGATTTTAACAGGAGGGAGCAACCGCTGGCATAGCTCGGGCAACGATGTAGATTTTGATACACCAATTTCCACTCTCACTTTGAAGATTGGAACTGCCATTCCAGATCACGAGATCTAGCAGCACCAAATGTCTCCTTCAACTCAGGAGGTGGCCATATAAGCCACTCGAGTATATTTTTGTCCATAATTACGAAAGCAGAGCTTTTTTGTTCATTTATAATGAAATGGTACCCAGTTCAAATTATTATATCATTCTGGAGCCACCTTGTGTAATAAAAGTGAGATTATTACATACACACTCATATATGTTTTCATTAATTTATTATAATTGGTTGAATAAACCCAGCAAACGCATAGACAATTTTTTCAAAGAAATAACATATAATTGGAAACATATTTTTCATTTATTTGAATAAAAACTTTAAGTATTTATAATTATCTTTTTGATTTATGTTTTATTCTAAAATTGCTGTGAAACCTTGAAATTATCTCTTATAACTATGGTCACAAGGAAATGACTACCTTCTGCGAGCAGTTTAATTTTTAGAATGAGTCACGCGAAACTGCGAAATTTAACTAGTAAACGTATAGACACTTTTATAAAAAGGTTTCACATATTAATTTAATGAAAATACAACAATCATGAAATAATATTATAATATCCGTTGATATAAAGCAGACTACCCAAAGCCACATTTTGGAAATGTCACCCGAGACCTCAAAGACAAATTAAAAATCACAAACACTTTTCTTTCTGTATTAACGACTTGCTTAACTCCAAATATTCAATGCAAGAGTAAGAAAAAGGACACCGAAACCGATCTGTTTACAAATCAAATTTGACGTGGGATGACGAAAAATCATTCCAAACTCATATTTAGAGCAACTTCAATTGTATTTACATCTGTTATGTCTTAAATGATATTGTGTCATATAATGTTACGGTTACTTACTAACTTTGTAGTCTTGAGCTCTCAGGATGCATTTGAAACATACAACACCAAATCCAAGAGCACAAGGTCTGGTATATACCAAACAATTTTAAACTTTTTTTTGCACTGAATCAGGATGCATCAAAGATCATTCATCACCTTCAAATGAAGTGCTAAAGTTTTTGCCGAGAAAAAAGACCACATTCAACGAAAGTGTACAGGAAATAATAAAAGCACGAAACGATCTTATCAGACAAGTTCAAGATAAGTTCAGGGGTACAGCAATGCTCCAGTTTTTTTTTCAAGCCTATTTCTTAATTTTGTTTCTGACCTTCTATATCGAAGCTCCAACCCTACTTACTCTTTTGGAGATGACAGCAGCATTAGCCATTGCTTTTCTTTGGACCATAGGTCAAGCCTTTTGGCGATTATAGTGATGAGGCGAAACATGGACGATAATCTTAATCATGATCTTGTGACAATTTCCGAACTTGGTCATACAAATTGCGTTGATTTTAATACTCGTAGGAGGCAATGCTGTGTGCTTATACACAAACGTATGATAGAACATGCTTCTTTACCTGTATTAAGGGATCAGACAGTTACAATAACCTTGGCATTAAAATTCAGTGAATGGAGCACATTTTTCCAGCTTCTAAGAAACTCGGTTTTCTTAAGATGATGTAAGGGATACTTCCCTCCTTCTGATCTCCTTACTATTTATAGCAACTATATTCATCTTAAGATGGAATACAGCTATCGTATATGGGCCGATGCTTCAAAGTTTATTTTGATGCTACTGGACCGAATAGAGATAAGGATGAAAAGGCTAATCTGTGACAGTACTATAGCCAGCACTAATAAAACACAGGATCGTTGACGCAACGTGGTGTGTCTTTCACTGTTTTATCGTTACTGTAATGAAATGTGTTCTGCTGAAATTAGGGAAACTGTTCCTAAAACCCACTGTTGATTGGAAACAATGCATTCTTCATTAAGAGCACAACCATTTGTGGTCGCTATGACAGTGAATTACACTACGCTTTACAGACAAAATTCATTCTTTAATTGAACTGTTCGTATGCAGAACGAGTTCCCTGCATTTATTTTTTCCTGTCACTCTAAGCGTGGAGAAGTTCAAGTTAAATGCCCACAAATTCTACTCCCGCCATTACAGTGCATTGCATGATTAAGGGCCATCCCCTTTTAATGCAGTAATTAATAAGAAGGTAAGATACGGGCCAAATGCTACAATTTCAGTAAGGACTGTCACTTGAAAAAGGACCTCAAGGCGCCTAGGAAACAACTGACAGATAAGAAGTCAGCTTACCATCAAATATTCATGAGATATGGTCGTCATTAGAATCGCAACCAAAAATCAGCCGCTCACGCAGACGAAAACATATGGTTTAGGAAAAGCGTGAATGGCCAGAGGTAGAAAGGCGACAGTGACCCACAGGATATTGTCAGCTCCTGGACAACTTGTGGCAAACTGAGAATCATAGAAAATTGGCTTCAGAACTCCAACATATCCATATGCCGAATCGCTCCTTTAGAAAAGTGAACCCATCGAGGAAAAGTGCCGCGGAAAAGAGTGGTTAAATTAAACCTCAACAACTAAAAGTTTTCATGACGCGCAATGGGTTTTTTTTTCTAATTTAGTCAATCAATTCAAATAGCCTGTTTTTTAGTTCATAATGTGAGTAGGAATCATTCGCTTAACGCTGATCTGGTAAACAAAAAACTTAGCCGATTTGAATAATATAAAGCTTATGCAGGCCCGCAAGGAATCACCTTTGACAAGTGGATAATTTTTGTCATTTGCTACACTGTGTAACCGTTAAAGGGATATCAAACTTTCATCTTGCCTTTGAGCTTGGCTACTTCGTTACTAATAAAACACTCAATATAATTCTTCTAACAATATTGCACTTGTGTGTGTTCGCTGGTCACAACCAGATTCTTTAATTGTGTAAATACTCTTGTTGTAGACGTACACGCTTTAAGGCTCACATGCCATACGCGTACATGTACATGTGAAACTGTAAATATATACGAACATCCCATATATACATACATATGCGACAACGTCTATTGCATGAGTGTGGGTGAATTTTTATTAAAATATTAACAGAACTCAATATTTGGTGCAAATGTCTTGCGAAAGTGCAAATGCTAAATGTTGTTGCTTTAGTTTCACAATTAAGACGTTTTTGATGAAAAGCAATAATGATTTTTCTTACTTATGAAAGCAGTTGCTTTAAATAATTGTTTCTTGAATTTTCTATTCCAAGCACTTCCCTCTTACATGTTTACTTTGTCATGGTTTTGTTTACATGTTGAGTATATTTATTATTTGTGTTGCTTAATTTTTGTGTCGAACTCCATGTAGAAAACATAAACACCAATTTTTATTTGTGGATTTATTTGACAATATGACTGGAGTAAGTCTTTTCTTTGACTCCATTTTAAGAGATTTGGCGACATTGTACAAATGTCCTTCGCAGCTTCGTTGAATGACGTCCACTCGTCATTTTCGATTCTCCATGAATCAGGCTGAATTCGACCCATAAGATGGATAATGCTGGATTTGATGGTCGCTGTGGTTGTTGACTTATTCGAAAGACTACTGACCTAAGAAAATCTAACGATATAAAATCGCACAATCTGGGTGGTCAGCGTACATCACTTCCATTTACGATTACCGTGTCCTCAAATCGGACACGCAGATTGTCCAGTGTGGCACGTAGCGCCGTCTTGTTTAAACCAAATGTCGTTGATATAAATATCATCTAATTTCGGCCAAAAGAAGTTAGTACTCAAAGAACTAGAGCGCTAGCAATTGATGGTGATTGTCTGGCCAACGTCGTTTTTAAAGAAGTATGACCCGATGAGGCCGCCAGCCAAAAGTCCACACCAAACAGTGACTTTTTTGGGATACATTACTCGTGCTTGGATCTCATGTGGATTAGTATCGTCCCAAATTGAATAATTCTGTTTATTGACGTACCCCAGTCATACAGAAATGGAGAGTGACTGAAGCAACCATAAAATGTATGAAACGCGTGGAACGTTTCCCGAATAGAACGTCAATTTTAACAAACTAATATTATCGTTTGCATGGTGACTTGGCGAAAGACTTCCAGCCAATTTGCAGCTTCAAAAGTATGACCGCTATTAACTGTGCCTATTGTCAGACCTGTTATTCGCTTTACTTTTATGTGCAACACTTACAAAGTGTAAAAACATATTTTTTTTCTATCTTTTTAAATTCATTATTCAATATATCCTCCAAAACAACTATTTTAAAATGTGTTGTTTGTGTTGGCTTAGCTGAGTATATTATTGAATTCTGTGGAATTCTCATATACACGTATTTCTACAGCAGAAAGTCGCAAAAAAAGCAAAACACGTCGAACTATTATGCCTCTCACAAACAAACTCAACTAACAACATAAAAAAATTGCTAATCGAGTGCACGTAGCCAGAGAAATTTCATAATTAACCTTTTCTATTGATCAGACCTCGTAGTATTTGTTGGTTTCACTATATGAATTATTTTCAAACATGTTTCGGCTAATTAGTACTGATCATTTGACTAGCGTCAGTGCAATGCAGAACTATACTCAGCTAAGCCAACGTCAAATAATAAATTTTTAAATAATTAGTTTTTCTATAGCAATTCGCATCAATCTTATTGCAACATGAGTCTCTATGTGTTTTATTGATAGCGATATTCTATTATGGTTTTAAGGGAGCTACATACATGTGTGCTTTCTTCATGGTATTCATAAAATAATTGTTATCGCATGAAATTTTACCCAACAATGGCTTGTAAAGCTGTTGTAAGTTTTTCTTTTTGCTACTTATTTACCAACACCACGAGCCCTCTTAGTGTTAAGTGCAACAACAGTCTTCTGTATCTCTCGTAATGTGTGAAAGGGCAAACGTGAACTGTTTTTCGAAATAGTTCCATAAATAATTTAAATGTTACGACATGAGCACAAGTTCAACTGATCTCTGCCTTCATATTTGCAAGTGTAATAAACATAGTGGCACATTAAATATTTTCTTTGCAAATAAATATTATTACACACATGCATGCGTGTGAAAGTGTTGGATGTTTAAATATAAAATAAATTATTAATAAACATAATCTGTGAACTTATTTGTGTACACGAATACAATTAAAAAGCATATATATTAATGAGTTTGCCAACATTAAGCTTTTTAAAAAGTCAATATTTGAAAATTAATTCAAATTAGCTGTGAGGCACAATAAATTGTATTCTTTGTGAAACATGCAGGCTCAGCAATACTAACAGGACAAATAATTAAAAATGTGGAGTCCCAATAACGTACAGAAGATTTATCAACTGAGACTATTTTGAAAAATCCAGAAAATCTTTTTTAAAAATAAAAATTATCAATATCTCGTTGGCCATTCTTGAATATTATTTATTAAGTTTAGCTATACCTCAGCTAAAAATATTACTAGTACATTAAACTTATTACAGTAATTTTTACTTCTACCGGGTTATTAAACTACATTAATATGTGACTGTTGCAAGAAGTTATTTTCATTAAATTGAATTATTTTTTGTACATATAGTACTGATATAATTTGTACACCTGAATTATGTTTATTTCTTTTTATTTTGATATTCCCAATTCTTTATCTCTTTTATGGGCAATTCGCATTCTATATTTAATTTCCTTATAGTCTATATTATGTAATGCGTCAATTTCTGCAGCTCTCAATTTTAGTCCTTTCATTTATGAAGGACAAAAGTCGTGAGCCTTTGATAACTTTGTGTTACAACAGCAAGTAAAATACAGGATTATCCACTTTTCGGTTTTAAAAGTGAAGTTAAATAAAACACACGTCAAGCTACGATTTTGATTAAATTTATTTTACTATAATGCTTGTTCCTTGCATCATCTTGGTGGCCAATTGACGTCGCCAAAAGTAAAATTGTCGGTCATATTTTGTGACTAATACACCACACACCGTCCAGCTCATAATATTTAATTTCAGGCCAAAAAAATGATGCTGCACTGGAAACAGTTCAGTGTATTAATGATCTTGGTACTCTGTTAGATCACAGACTTAAATTTCGTGGTCACATTTCATTAACTGTAAACAAACCTAATGGCGTTCTTGGATTTATGAAACGGTACAAAGAGTTTTCCGATCCATATATCACGAAACAGCTATATATTTCTTTAGGTCGCCCTATTCTTGAATATGGATCAATTATATGGGATCCTGACTATAACATTCATATAAACTCTACTGAATTAGTCCAAAAGCAATTTTTATGTTTTGTTTAAGAGGCCTTGGATGGAGATCCTACGTGCTACCACCATACGCCAATAGACTTGGTCTTATTAAGTTACCAACATTGAAAAGTCGTCGAGTAATGCTGAGAATTTCACTTTTACTTGGATTAATACGTGGTCATTTCGAATCCGAGTTCCTGCTTAGTAAACTTAACTTTTGCGTTCCAACTAGACCAACTCGTAACTTCCAGCTGATACGTTTAAAATACTACAGATCTGTTTATGTCAATAATCACTGCTTTCGCCGTATATGTGAAAACTTCAATAAATGTTATCATATTATGAATATATCTGAGAGCAATGAGATTCTAAAAAGAAAAATTATTTTACATTTAAATACATAATTTAATTGCAATATATTATATTTTTAGTCTGTAAGAATTTACATCTATAGACCTAAATTAAAATTAAATAAATAAATTACATACGGCGGTATATTTAATTACACTTTAACTGGAACATTTTGGTGGCAACTTCTGATAATATAATTGCCACTTCTTGGTTTAATAAATAGTGGAAATGTTACCAATGCTTTTGTATTTTGACAAAAATTACATGGTTAACGTTGGTGGCCAAAATTTTTAAATTTTTTAGATGTATATGTTTATCTAATTACAGGAAAAAGAACTATTTTAAATTATTTCTTCACTACGGGTTCACGTTCCAACGATCAGATAAAGGAGTTGTCATCGCATCTGATTTTATTTTTTATCTTGGCTAAATACGCCAACCAAAACAGACAGTCATAATTAAGTTTCTCTAGCAGCCAAAAAACTTATGCGATGAAAGCTGCGATTTGAAGACTATGTTTTTAAACTAAATATTTTTTTTTTACGAAAGACCCTCTGGCAATCATTTTAACATATAACAATTTTTTAACAAGCAAGCATTTTTTCATGAAATATGTTGCATGCAGCAACCCTTACTCGCTGATCGATGGGGTATTTAAGAGCACATGGAAATTTTATATGACTTTGTATAACAGTTTTATTCCACTTGTTTGACTCTATCTTACATTGGCAGATAGAAAAAGTTTCATGCAACAAATATCATTAAAAAATGCTTGGGTTAAAATAGATTAAAAGCGAAAAGAAACAGTTTCTCGATTTGAGTTGTGTGACAGAACTCCTTCCACAAGTAGCAGATTCATAATATACTTGTTTTCAACTTCAGGAAGAGGAAGAAGTTATTGAAACATAAATTGAAAATATAGCAAACGAATTATTAAAAGACAATTAATCATAGAAAAACTATTAATTATGCTTACTTTTATTAATTTTTAACTTTTGTACTCAAAGTGATTCATAACATACACAATTAATAATAATGGAAAACATGCACAAAAATAATTACTTGCATCCAAAGTAATAATTATCTTGTGATAAGATTGCAAAATTTAATGCATAATGAAATTATACTGAATTACAATTTTGTCTAGTATGAACGAAATGCACAAACTGTCAATACTCATTATTACTGCAAAATTTCCAGTTGTCATATTATCGGGTACCTTCACTCAATGCTCTTTTCGCTATTTATACTACTTACGTTATAGATATAATGAACAAACAATAGCAACTCTTATTTGCAATCCCCATCAAAAATAATCAAAACTAACAGTGTGCCTCAACATATTGGAAGAATTATTTACCTCTGTTGGTGATCTTTCGTCTTTTATCTACATATATATTCGTGATTTTGTCCTTTACCTATATATATGCACAAGCCAACTTAACCATAACTATTCTTTCCAGTAATTACAACCAACCCCTCCGTTCTAGCTTCACTTTGCACCCTTTCACTCTATGCTTTATGTCATTTCTACAAAATACTACACGATTTATTGATCTCCACACATTAATAAAAGACAATATGATATTGGGGATTACATCGATGGAGAAATAGAAAGAGATCAAAGAGATAGAGAGAGAGAGAGAGAGACAGAGTAGAAAAACAGCATTAACCATACAAAGCAACGCAAGTTATTTCATTGATTTATTGATTAATCTCATGGTGTTCGATTTGAAATGAAATTTTCTAGCTGAAGGATGGTAGACGTTTCAGTTTGATCAATATTCTCGTTTTTAGTAGAGACTGAAATTGTTCGGAAGAACAACAGTTTCATTTCTGACCGTGTAAAAATTATATCTTGCAACAGCCACTGCGTATACGTTTTGAATAATTGCACATTGCGTATACGCTTACAGGCGGTAATCAAACAATTCCTACGGTAGATGTATTTTATTAACTGAAGTTGCAGGTCTAATGTAAAATTGATTTTGCTCTAAATTTGTAAAGCCACTCTTAACGGTTATAAAAATGTTAGATTTAATTATAAATGGTATAATTTAAGTTTTTATTTTATACTCTTGACAGATACGCGGTTTGCATACCATAGCACGTGTACTACGGTTTTTATACTATTTATTAGTGACAGACTTGTGGTATTTATACTGATGCTTTTGTTTTTATGTTTGAAATGTCATTTTTAATACATTTTATCACACTGAAATTAGAAGAAATATATTACAACTGTCAAATATCAAAGAATTTATAGCTGACTTTGGTAGTGGGCTTACACAATTGTTATTGAACACAGCTTAAAAGATGTGTTTAATGAAATGCCACATTTATAAATGCGTACATGTTCGTAGTATAGAAACCAGCTATAAATTACTTTGTTCGTTGGTGTAATTGTAGTTTAGGCTGACACACACATGTTGTATACCAAACTAGTGTAGCATATAAATCCTACATCTATAAGGGTATTAGCGGTAGGGCTATGATATTGGTTGCGGAACATATAATTTATAACGAAAAATTTAATATGTTTAAATAAAAAAAGACTTATATGAGTAACAATAACTAATTAAAAAAAAATTTATTGGTATGGTACCCAAGAAAAACTTTTTGAACTTTTAAAATTTTATTGTGGCTTAAGCTGTTCATATGCCTATATTTTACTGGTCGGTAATTAAACAAAATCATCAGTGAACTTTAAGAAAATTTAAAAGTTCCATCTCATACGTTTGTGCCACAACAATTAAATATGAGAAATCTTTATCGTATATGAATATTACAGGATACATATCATAGTAGACCTAGAAAACTTTTATACGAACAGCGCAATAAACAATTTATACTCGACATGAATTTATTTTATTTTTCTTGAAATATTGACATAATTGGACGCGCTTTAGATGACAACTGGTCGCTAGCCAGACCAAATCATCAGTGAACTTTAAGAAAATTGAAAACGTTCAACCTCATACGTGTATGTGTATGCCAAAATAATCGCGTGACGCCCTTTGGATGCCAATGATTGTATTTCTTAGGTAAGCCGAAAAACAAAATCTTTATTTTAAATACTGAAATTGAATTGAAATTTATGGGCATATAAAAAATTATATAACAATAATTTGAAAGGATACATATTTGAGTATTTTTCCTGCTTATTACTTTTGACAAGGAAGTTTTTTTTAATAATGTAAGATCCTTTCCAATTAATAAAAATAATCAATTTAGTATTTTCGTCTACAAATTTTAATCCCTTACAGGATTTCTTTCGCTTAACTTTTTTTAATAAAACGGCATCTTCAATATGTTAGAAAATTTATATTTAAATTTTTTTTTTTTAAACAAAAAAATTCAGTTAAATTACAATTAATTGTTCCACTTATATCACGAAATGATAAAAATTATGTTTATTTTCTTTTAGTAAATAACGTTTTCGTGTAAATTTAAATATATAAGTATTTTTTTATAAATTTTTTATTATGTTCTTTAAAAAAAATTGAAGAAAAAGCTTAAGCTTTTGAAACTAATTTAGAATGATATAAAGAAATTTGCCAGCAACTAAAACAACAAATGCATTTACTGAGCTTTCAATTGTACTCCACACCAGGTTATATGATTGATTATGCCCCCTATTAAATAACAAGTACATTAAAAAGAAACACCCGCTTATAAATTAAAATGTAACATAATATACATATAAATAAATGATTTAACTTCAATTATTCGAAAATTTTTTGTTGTTATTGAGACAAATTACGAATTATTTAACTTTAGCATTTACACAAACGCACATGCACAAATTTGTGCATAAATACATGTATTATTTACATGCATAAATTTATATGTACGCATACGCATAATTTGCAGTATTGAAGCTTATTATACGAATTGGAAAAAAATTATTGTAATTGCTTGCATAAGTAAATCAATACTCTGATTAAATATGTTATTTATATGAAAATTGTAATGAGCAACAAATAAGTTAAAAAGAAAAAATTGTGAAAGAAAAAAGTTTTAAGCGTGTGGCAGCAGTAATAAATACGATAAAATTTACCTTCAATATGAATATAATTCATAAAAAAATTATACATTTTGTATTAATTTTTTACATAAATTATACTAAATTAACTAGTTGATTATGAAAATATTTATTTTTGAAATAAATAAAAATTTATTTTTTCTGTCATTACCACAACAACTACAATAAACTACAAATGAACTTTATTAATTGGCTGAAAATATTCACTTAGATGTTTCAATCCAGGTTATAATGAAACAAGCATTGGAAGTGTTCAACAGTTTCCTATTTGCGTGCCTTCTTGCGAGGAGTAGTCAAAAGGGTGTTTCTGCAGACAAGCCAAGTAGTGTGGCAGTTTGTGTTTGTTAAATTTGAAAAAAAATGTTTACCAAAGATTTACTTCAAACGTATAAAATGTTAATTTTTCATAGAAAGTTTCGAACAAGCTTTCGACAAATAACGACACAAGGGCTTATTCCATAAATTTAATAAAAATTTATTTGTTGATATGCACAAGCTTTAAGGACATTTGTTGTCAAAATTATTTTAAGTGATTGAAGACGGCTCTGCAAAATTTAAAAAAATCTAAATAGATACACACAGTGTGTTGGGATGGCACCGGATATCACTTTTGCACAGAAGGATCTGAACGTTAGTTAAAACTGTGTTTTCAAATTGTGAGACAATACCTCCAAAGAATCTTGTTAGCCATCAAAATCCACTAGCATATAACACCCTAAGCCATAGAGGCCACACTCGGCTGAGAAAGAAGGTAACTCTCGCTGTTAGTCAAACACGAAAAACTTAAGGAGAGGAGTTTGTTGCCTGACAAGGGCTTGACTTAAATACTCAGTTAATAAGAGTTGAGATTTGAACATTCATTGTTAGATTAATTTATGTTGTAGATTTAAGAAAATTTTTCCCAGCAATTAATCGTTTATTATAGTTTTTCATTATTTTTCACTCCACAAAAAATTCGTTTTGTAGTCATACAAAAATTGTCGCTGTAAAGCCATCGACAGTGCTATCGGTGGTATATGCAGTATTACAACAAAAATTTTGAAAATATCAAATAATAATCTATCGAAAATTTCGCATGCAGAACTATCGGTAGTCGACTCCTTTCTATATATTCGATGTTTTGTTGCAACACTAACGGTACTATCGATAGTACTGATGATATTTCTGTAGCTCTGAGGATGTATCAATGTTAACATCAGTATTCATCTTTCAATAATTACATTAAGTGATGAAATTATTTTATGCCGTCATTGTTATGAAACCTTTTTCATATGAAGTGAATTGGAAAAGTTCCGAATAAACTAAGGTATTATTCCTACCAATTCAGCAAGATCTCTTTATAAAGTAAAAGCTCTTTGGTCGTCAACTAAAATGCTATAAAAATGTTAGATTTTAAATGTAAATTAAAACAAAAAAATTTAAATTATATTCAAAATTACATGATATAAGAGACTGCAATGTGGGCTCTAAGGAGTTTTACAAAGATATGTGTTATAGTCCAAATGTTGTGAGTTTCTTCCTTGCCTCTTCAAATATGTGACCTGCGCTGCACTAAAAGGTAGTCCTTCATTCATCAACCGGACTTCTTTATTCTACCAATGAATGTGAACTAATAAAGTCTTCAATTGGCTGAAAGAATGTTTTTTCCTTTCATTTCGTTAATAAAATAAATGATAAAAAGATCGACTTCAACGATTCTCGTAAAGTTCTAATCCGAAAATTTCCTTTGTTCATTTTCCCAAGTAAACTATTTCATCATTGGAAGAGGAATGCATCATTGGAATAAATGTCTTTTTTCAATTTGTCAAATCCACAATATGATAAGGAATTAAGCAACTTTTTCCTCAATTAACCTGTGATGAGCTCCAACCTCTTGTTTATTATTTTGGCACTATACCCAATTGTCTGTCTATACCAGCATTCGCTATTGCCAATAAAAATATATATTTTTTTTTTAAATAAGAGGACTTAATAAACAGAGTTGATAACTTGCACCACATTTGAAAATGTTTGCTTCTGACTTAAAGTTAATTAGTGCCAGTAATCAACAACTTAAAAAAAATATTCGTATATAAATTTGTCGAGGGAAATGCAATGTGGACAATATTTTGTGACGCTGAGAACGGTGAAAGGGAGGCAGAAAAAGTATATTTTCTTCCTTTGAGCTGTTTGTATTCAATTTCCTTATACCCACAAACATAACTTATAATTAATAATGAAATACTGAAATACTGAACTTAATGCATATGGTTTTTTTTTTTTTTTTCTTAAATTACCAAAATTTCAAATTATTTATATAAGTGGGCTGCCAATGTGACAAGAGTCAAATTAAAAGCCCAATTATAATATTAGACTTAAAGAATCATAACAATATCATTAAAATATGCATTAACATTACACCCTAATATTTATTTAAATACCTTCTTATAACCCTGACATACATAAATATTTCATAAGAGTTACAAATGAGCTCAAGTCATATAAAGATTTATATTTATAACTTGAAATGTAAATATGCAAATGTACTCATATAAGTATGTAAAAGTTATTAAAATGCTCCCTACAGTTTTATTTGAAATCGATTTTAAATAAAATGTTATTATGACAAAAGTTCAGTGTTATAAGGAGCATGTGAAAAATAAATTTCAATATAAGGATAATGAGTATACTGTGGCATGAATGTATAAGAAAACTTCAAACAAGTGCTTAAAATTCCAAACAATGATTTAACAATCGGTATCACTTTTACATAAAGCGACAACATTACAACAAACAGTTTCACAAAATCTTTCAAACGCCTACTTTACACAGGCAGGATATAAGTAAAAATTGAGCAGAAAAGACCCTTCTGTTGGTTGCAAGTGCAGATGTGCGTGAATAAGTGCCACACGTGATCATTAAAATTACTTGAAAATAACTTACACTTTAATGCGTGGAGGAGCAGAAAGGTCTTTAAGAAATGGTTGAAGGATGATTTGAAATCAAATTAGAGTATACTTATATCCAAGGGATTTCCGGTTTCAAAATAAGGCTGATAAATTTTAAAGAAAATTTTTTACTCGTTTTTCTTTTTTTTTTGTCAACAACCTATTTGATTGTGAAAAATTTTTTTTTAATTTTTTTTTTTTTTTTTTTCAATTAATATAATTTGCTTTTTATAAACAAAATTTGTTTTCAAATGATAGACGTGGAGAAAGTCTACTTAGAATATTTTAAAATCGGGCAACTGATAGAACTTTGTAATGTAATGTAATGTAATGGGGGTTTGGCCCAGAATGGCCTTTTACACTGTGACCATTGTTGATCTATTGTGCTTCCCCTGTCCCTAACAGTCCAATACGCTCGCAAATAGTATCAGCTCCTTCAATGGCAGCATTAGCAGATCCTCTTCACTCAGCGTATATGCATGTAGAGTCCTGTGTCTTCTGTGGCACAATGCCCCACAATTTGCTATCAAGTGTTCCATCGACTTCTCATCTTCACCGCAAAATCTGCAGATGTCCGTGTCAGATAAGCCCATTCTGTATAGGTGGGCTTTGCAGGTGTAATGGCCTGTTAGCGCCCCTACCAGCATCCGTAGGCTTTTCCTGTCCAGTCTTAGAGCCAGATCCGCCCTCCCAGCGTCAAAGCGTAGGAATTTCTTGGAGTGACATAATCCATTGATGTCATTCCAATGTTGTGCAATCCTGGACGATGTCCATTTCGAAATCTTCCCCTTAAGGAGACTTTTGTTGAACCCAAAAGGGGTGGTAGAGCTTTACTTTTGATAGAACTTTACATTTCCTAATTTCTTTCAAAACTTATCACATAATGAAAAAAATATTAATGATACACTCATACTTCCAACAAAGAATAAAAAATATCTAACTTAAGCTTAAATAAGAAATAATTCATTCGAATTTAAAAAAAAAGGACTCGACGAAATATGTCTATAAAATCCAATAAAGCTTAACTACAACAGTGAATTAAAGCCTTTTATCGTCTGAGGAAATCCTTATTTATTGATGCATAGATAAAAAGGAAAAAAGTTGTCAGCGAAAGAACACACGTTCGAACTTGTATTAAAAAATAAATCGAATTTTTTTTCATACATACATACATACATACTTATGTAAATGTCAAACACAAAGGAATTCCATTGATATTTATTGGGACATTGCTACATTTTTTCGGTTGGGTTGTTGTCTATTTGAGCAAGTACTTCGATCAAAGGCCAGGAAATCCACATACGTGCAACTGCCTGCCAATAGGTTACAATGTACACATATGTATGCCTTTCGTGAGACACTTACATCTGTTTATTTAAATATTCGTATATAAAAGTGTTTACATACATATAAGTACACATGTTTATTTACATATTAGTAATTTAGTAACGCGCGAAAAGGAGGCTGTTAAATGACAATAACAACTTAAGGCTGATATATATATATATATATATATATATATATATATATATATATATATATATATATATATATATACATATATATATATATATATATATATATATATATATATATATATATATATATATATATATATATATATATATATATGTATATACTTATATACATTTTGAAAAGTTTTCTTCCCACTTTCTTTGCTATTAAACTGCTTTTTTGAAGTTAAATACTTGTTTAAGTCTTTTTGGATGAAGTATGTAGGTATATTTAGACAATGACACCCAGACACACAAATTTCAACTCACATACACAGTCACTCAAGTTGACGCACGCAGCATGGGCATGTTTTAACAAGCTTTTCAAATATTACAACAAAAGGGTGTCTTTATAGCATGAGTAACAAAATAACAAAAAGAAAACAAGAAATTATAGAGAACAAAACAGCAAAATGTTGAAGAGAAAAGCGTTTTGTGTGCAAATGTGATTTAGAGGCGGCGTTTGTGTTGAATTCAAGCACCTGATGTCACATTATTGTCGTTGTGCGTACTTTATGTTTTCTTTTGTGAATATATTTTTTTCAAGTGCTTCGAAACGATGAGTTATTTTTGACAAAATACTAAGAGGCCTTAAATTTTATTACAAACGAAATTTTATTACAGACGAAAACTATATATCAAACATATTCGAACAATTCATGGTACTGCTTTTCGTATAGTAAGTCGATCGATAGAAAATGGCATAATAATCACCAAGAATCAGCACCTTGGTCCATGTTAATTTAGTGATGGTCGACCATCTACATTGCCAGATTTCCAAAACCTCCACTTGACCTCCTAATTTAGTCATGGTATCATTTTGAAAAAATTTATAAATCTTTACAACAGCTACGACAAATGTATGTCCAATATTGTTGAACATGCACAAGGTACTCTGAGAGCTGTCAGTCCATACACAAAGGTCATTCCCTCACAGCATGACCTGAAACTCTTTGATACTGCCGATATAATATTATGGTCTTTATTACTCCCACTACTACTAATTGCTTAGAATATTTAGGGCCTCTTTTATTTGCCATAATCTTATACGAGTAGAAACACCTGTTTCTTCTCTTTACCTGCTTTCTCCACGACGTAGTTAATATGACTCTCAATAACAAATAACTATCAATTATTTCAGCCAAGTATTTCAATTAAATCATTGATGTGATGTGGCAACAAAAACCAGTTTCCATCTTATCCATTTTTATGAAAAAGCAGTGTCTCAAGCACTAGGCATAATGATATAATTGGTATTCTGGATATAACTCGACTTCACGCTTTAGCATAGTATTTGGAACTCCATCAAAGCTGATGCCTTCTCGACTTACAGGCCCAATACAGCCTCTTGTATTTCATCTCGAGTAGTAGAAGAAAAATATCCACCAGCGCCGCGCACTGTTATTTCAACATTATTACAATTTTCTGCCAAAAGAAGTGAGAAATAATCCTATTATGTTCAATAGGATTTGTTGGCATTACGATATAGGATGGTTTCAGTTCATTCATTAGTTTCCTAAGTAGCAACTCAATACGGTTACTATTAAGGTCATCACATATACCCATAAAGAATTGTTTTAGCACTTTCTTGATTTCAAGAACTCCCAGAGCTCGAGGTTTCCTGGCGACGCCTGGTTCTGCTAAACTTCCTACGGCCAAGCAATATTTTTATTACGCCAGTATACGAGATCTATCGTGCAACATAGTCGCCTCCTCCTTATAGATACGCCACAATCATGGCTCACTTTATTAATATATCTCCCAGATGATATTACCTCAATGCTTAAGCAATCAATAGTATAATAAAACAGTATGGCCCTAAGGATGCTGCAGTTGCAAATATTGCTAATATGTCAGACCGTCTGACACGCCATATTAGTGCTGGCAAATGAAATATCCTTCTCAGCAGCGTTCGGGTTATAGTTCAACTGTTTGGTCGGGATTGCAAAAACCTCTTGGAATGCATTTCCTCTAATTTTCAAAAGTAAAAATACCAACCATTCCCGAGTCCCCTCACGTCTTTACGGAACTCTGCAGCGTCCTTCCATTTACCACACATATTGCTGTACTCTTCAGCTTCAGCAACTTCTGCTCCGTTTCACGATGCTTTAGGTAAAAATTGCAGAAACTCATGGCCTTTATATATATATATATGTCTTCTTGATATCTTATATTTTGAGCATATTGTAAGCCTCTGGATATGATCTTTGTCTGTTAAGTCAGTCCTTATTTCGGTTCTCTATTTCACCACATGTTGTGCGAGTGTCCTTATAGTCGCCTCTGCCCCTACAATCCGATACTATGTTCCCAAGCACTTAAGTGTTTCTTCGATGAAAACTTTTAATGGATCATACACATCACCCATTTGACTCCCAACAACCATAAACATATTTAAGAATAGCTATTTTATTTTAGAGTTCTCTAAGAGCATCTTACACCTGCACCTTGGTCCTTCATCAGCCTGTACTTTGACATTTCTAAATAGAATCACATTAACTGCATGTCTAAGCTGTACCGCGATCTAATGCTCTGGCTCATACAAATTTATCTGGTTTATACAAAAATAGTGATGCGCACCAACAAAAATATGTACATCCATTTCACGATTGGTAAGTGTTACTTATAATGATGGTGTAGCTTTTTTTATTTACGATCTGTCATCTAAATTTTAAAATTCGCTTTTATGCCTTCAGGCTCCCATGACAGCATGTTGTTTGTGTTGGTTCCCTGCATATTTAAGTCATTAATGCACCTGGATAAAAGCTAACACAAGGGATTGTCTTGAACTAGCAAATAAAGATGTGCATATAACTGAGTATAGTGTATGGAGAAGATATTTTTGACTTAAGTTTAAACCAAGATTTCTAAGTATTGGCTGTATTAGTCTTCTATGATATATACTTGCCTTTTGCGAAGGACGTCAATGATATACTGCGTCAGCAACGATAGCTAATACGTGACCATTTCGACCAATTATTGCTTTATACCTGCACTGATTGGCATCTTTATTAGGACAATCACACAGTAAACGGCCTCTACTTAGGAAGAATATTGAGTCTATTAAAGGCTAGATAGCAAACAACTTGTACATGATCCATTCTGTCATGCATATTGCTTGCAACATGTGCGATGAACTCGTTAAGGCCACCGAAAGGCATGTGCTTTCAAAAATGTTGCTCTTAATTCCAACTCAGCTCATAACAAAATATTAACAGTAAGAAAATTATGATTTAAAAGTTATTTTTATGTGACGTACTTCCATTTTTATTTTAGTATCATCAAGGAACTGTAGGTATAATACGAAACCATAAACATTATCAAAGTTATTGAACTCACGGCAACCAAGAAAATAAGCTTTCTTCATTTACCCTTAAAATTTATAAATATTTTGTTAACAACTGCCACAGGTTTCATATAGATATAAAGGTAACGTCACATAGACGTAAGTATGTGAACTCGAAGTCGGTTGACCACTACACAATGCGATAAAATTCGTTCTAGAACAAAATAATTCTCATGTGGTAAAATTTACTTACGGAAAAATTCATTCCTTTTATCAAGCCTGGTGTAATGAGTTTTGTTAGTTTCGGTATTGAGCATTTCATTAGTACAATCTATCCCTTTAAATGCAAACAAAACAAGCAAAAATCGTTCCAAATTTTAAAAGAATTTATGCTTTATAAACGCGTGTATGTATGACGAGAAATTGGCTTTTCTTTGCTTATCCCCTTTTGCTTATCCCCTTCACCCCTTCACCCTCTTACCTTCACTCTGTAACGTCCATATTTTTGTAAGAAACTGCAGCTATTTATGAGTTACTACACCATCATCAACCTTTCCTGTTTAACAAGATCATTTCCACAACAGAAACCTAATTTGAGTTCTTTGCAAAATCTTATTTGGCTGGAGAATCATCACACATTCTATTATAACTAAAATTATATGAAAATCAGTCATTTAAATAACACCACTTCTAGCGCCACACTCTATCACGATTACCTTTAACGAGGTTTGTAACATTTTGTGTGCTTTCTTTTTGTCCCCAAACAGGAGATTTCAAATATAACGAGCCAAAAGCACTGAAAGCTGAATACAAAAGGAATTGTCATCATCACGTCAGATTACATTAAAATGATTTTTGCTTTTGTGCTTTGTTTTTTTTCTTCCATTGCGTAATGAAAAAGAAGAAAAAAACTTTAGAGGATAAAATTTTTGGCGTGTCTAATAGAGACAGCTTAGCAGGTATTTAAAATGGGTCCTTATTAAGATTTTGGGTTGTCGTTAAATAAAGCCTTCCTACATGATTTTAAACAATAACAACTCAATGAATTGTTTCCTTAAAAATAAAATTTACTTAAACACAAGCAAGTATAAGTCTTATTACACGTATGTAGACGTAAATTTCATGGAGTTTATTTAAGTAACAATCGCACGAAGTAGAGGCGGATGTGCTACAAGGACTTTAGCAAAAAAAATATTAATTTGAAAGCGAGCAAGGACTTCTTGCATGCAATGTGTGAATATTTAAGGAATTCATAGAATAAATGTAGGTGTAAGGACACAAGGCTTGAGAACTAAAGGAAAATAGTATATTAGTATGTAATGAATATTAAAGTAAGACTAATTGTATACCATTAAAAATTAAAGTTTATTTAAAATGATTTCCGGAGGTCCGGAGTTTAATTTAAATTAACTTCTTTATATTTCAAAATCAGGAATTCTAAATATTTTTATAGCCTAATAAAATTTGTTTGAAAAGGTTAATTATATATTTTTATGTTCGTACATTGAAAAAATAAAAAAAAAATCGTCCATCAGAAAAAGCCTTGGACTAGATTTTTCTGCCTTACAATTAAAGCGATACTATGCGCTATGAGTTTTCTCATTTTAATGCCGGAAGAGACTTCATTTAACAATTATTAATAATACTTAATATTGAAATTTATTGTTTGGGATATTCTCCTTAACTAATCGTTACAAACAATTAGAGCTTTTGCAAAATGCATTAACTAAAACCGCAACAAATAATTTAATTATTAATAATTATATTTTTCCTCCTATTTCTTTATATTTGGATTTTGCTCTTTGATATCATAATTGCAAAAGTGATTTTTACTAAAATTAAAAAGAAAAAACACAGCCAATGGAAAAATAAATTCTAAAAATAATTTGTGGTATTGGACTATATATAAAATTTTTAATCTCAACGGCCTTAAAAGGGAGGTACTCCAGGTTTTGCTTTTTTATGGCATAAATTTTATTTATCTAATCAAATATCTAACATCTTCAAATGAGCAGTTCTTGTATGTTTATATGAATGTTTATAACTGATTTGTCGAAAACGGCGGCTCTAACTATTTCGATGAGTTTCAGGGACGAAACATGGGATTAGCTTAGTGTCCTCCCCGGGGAAGCCAATTTTCTGCGTGCTTTTGGCAATTTTGGTTTCTAACAATTCGTTGACGGTTTCACGACATGGGTGTCAAAAGAAAGGAAGATTCAAAGAAGTGAATCAAATCACTCTAAATTGAATGACAGAAACCAGAAAAATTGCGAACACCCCAAATCGACGAATCATAATTTTATATGCATCCTCCGGATGAGTATAAAAGGAAAAAAAAAATCACTCTATGCAGAATATGGCGAACGACCAGCAATGGCGTACCACTGTTTCACACATATGATATCGGTATCCAATGAAAGGGTTTTCCAAAATAAGAACTTTTAATAATTTTCACATTCATAAACGATAAAAAAATTCTCGAGTTCCGAAAAAAGTACGTTCAACAAGGTATTTTTCTTTTACGAGCAAAATTCAGTGTGAATATTTTGTATTCGTACCAATAAAAATTGGCGGCTGAAAAATTATAAAACTATTAAATGGCCCATTTTAAACCGTTATTGGAAAAACGTTTTATACAATTATCTGGTGCCACCAATTCGCTGAGCAAAAGGCCTTAACAAAGAATTTTAATAAAGAAATCCTTATGGTAACACAAGTTAATTTATTTACCATATAGACAGATTTCAAAATAATAAGATCAGAAAGAAATTATATGTACATATTTAATGTGAAAACTATATAAATGTGAACCCCAAATTGCAATAAGGACTATGTCCTTTAAGATTAAAATTCAAGCTCTAAACACATAGACGGCAGCAGACTGCAAGCAGCAATATGTCAAAAATAAAATCAATGTATTTAATGAAAACGATTATTTTAAGCAGCACGACTGCACAGCAGCATTTGCTGCTGCTGCCAATTTAGGCTATTTTCTATTTTGACGGGCAGCATTAAACAAATATAGTGTTGCCATTATATATATAAATTGGAAAAATAAAAACAAAAACTTTTTTTAATATTAAACATAAAACAACACTACAAAAATACAGTAAAGAAATAAATTTATGTGTTTTTACAGTTTTTCGGGATATTATTACACTTTTTTATCAATTTTATTCATTATAAAATATATATTCGGCATCCCTGAAATTTATATTGCTAAAATACACATCAGCTGATTATTATGTTGTTGCTGTCTTCAAAATAATTATGAAGCTGACTTCAGTGCAGCATTTGAAGTTGGCAGCATTTGAGACCGTGAAGTCGTGAAGTCTGCTGTCGTCTATGTGTTTAGAGCTTCAGTGGTTACAATCATTTCATTTCGTAAACTGCATTCTCAAAGACATTCTCTCCTTAGCAAATGTTAACGTCTAGTTCCAAAGAGAGCTCAAATAAATAGTTCATAGCATTCGTTAATTACTTTCCTCAGAAGAGTGCTGGATCGTATCCTCTATATTCCAAGCCCTTTTTCTTTGCATCGTTTCCATGCAATAATTAAATGTCAGCAATATCTATAATTAATTTTATCTATAACAAGAAGTTAACGTTAATGCAACATAGGAAGTTATAAGAATTAGAAAAATGTATGTGGCCCTATAATGTCTTTCAACGCTGTAGATATAAAGCAGACTATAGACAATAAATATAAATATAAACAATATTTTATACCAAATTTTCTCTAGTATCACTGCTGTGCAGTTGGCCGCACATTGATTCTTATAGAATATAAATTGCTGGTTGTGTTGTTGTATAGAAGGTTCCTGAGTCTGTCATATTTATATGCGAGTATTCTTGTAAATCTTCACTGTGATGGAGTTTTATTAAGTATTTGAGGGTGCTGGTGGCTGAAGTAATTAGCGCGTTGACTACAAAACAATTTCTGACTGCGAACCTCCGTTCGATCCTTGTTCAGGTCAAACCATCAACATCATCATAAGTTTTTCTAATTTACATTAGTGTTGCATTATGTAAACTGTTGTTGGACTGGTTAAGTGATGGTCCCTGAACAGTACTGGCAGCGATTGTTACTCTTTTACGCTAATGTATTACATCATTGCGCCCTCCTTTGTCGGCAGTGTTAGCAGAATCGTCAGTGAAGTAAAACATTTAATAAAATGGCAGCTACACATACAGTTTAAATAACTTAACGCGTCTACTTTTTTTTTTTTTTTTTTTTTTTTAAAATTCATTTTCTTTTTTTAATTAATTAACAAACACAAACTGCGAAGCTACTTGGCTTATCTGCAGAGACACCCGGAGTCTGTGGCAGGAGTCGAACCTGCGACCTTCGGACTACCAGTCTAGTACACTAGCTACTAGTCTACGAAGGCACTTATCACCTATCCCCTCTAAACTATCCCTTTCACTAAGCAGTAACACCTTAAGTTGTAGGTATTAATTGCCTCAGTATTACTTCTCTTAAAAAATTAAAAAAAAAAATCAAATGTTAGACAGCATTACCTTCAACGAACAACAATGAAAAAAATCATTTTGATACTAATTAAAATATATTGCAACTAAAAAATTCTAGTTGTACAAAAAAATTTCAACAAAAGCCGCAGCTATGGACAACAAAAATAACAATATGAAATCACTTCATATAAAAGTTGCCATTAATTTTAAACACCAGTACAGCAATATCTCCGTAAAACACTATCACTACTAACAATATCTCAACTCAACCAAAATTGTATGCAGCCAATTTATAGCTTCTCTCAAAAACTTTGTTGCACAATCAATGTCCTGATTGTACAACAAAATATTTTTGAAACTATTAAATGATTATAGCGTTCCTCACTATACCGAATATCATCTGTTCATTAAAGCAATTCCATATTTTTGCATGAAATCTCTTCTTTCACTTTAATACTGAAATATAGAAAAAGAGCATTCATTTGTTATCGTTGAGTTGTCATTTTGAATTTTCATTAAATTCACATTCGAAGTATATAAAAGAAATTAAGAACAAATTAACATTAAATTTGACCTCCTTTTCATTGTAACAGTTCACACACAGGAAATGTATTTGGCGAAAGTGTCAATTTTTACGAGAGTCAAATTAGAAGAATTAAGAAATAATATTATTTGTCAGAGAAATCAAAGTAGATGCTATTAAGAGAGTTAAAGAATAATTTCTAAAAATTCCACAAAGAAACTCGACGTGTGTGAACCAGGACACTTAAAGAATTGCATGTAAAAGGTGTCCCAAAATTTGTTCAAGATTTGAATAAGCCACGGTTCCATTGTAAGTGATAACAATCTAAAGAAAATACTCTAATAGTTAAAAGTTAGTAATATTACGCTAAGGAACAGCAAAACAAACAAAAGCTTCGCCTTCTGGTTTAGACTGATCTGGCAGTATGCCTTTTAATACTTCCTGCCCCTATAGCTTCTAAATTCTGTTTATATAATCATACCACCACATTATGTGATTTACTATCTAAATTTCTATGGCAATATCTGAAGCTAAAGGTTCTTAATATTTCTTATACCACAGTCGAGATGGTCATGGTTGCTGACGATATGCGTAGTGATACAGAAAATGTGAGCAGCTGGTTATATTTAGTTGTTGACTTCCGCTAATAGAGAGTAAAAAGTATAAGCTTCTGCTTGATTCTTTGTCAGTGAGACTTTGATCTTGCCGAACAATGACAACGTGAAACTTAACGCTTTCAATGAAGTAAGTCCAAATATGGTATTTTCATACGAATGACACTTGTCTTGAAATGATGATCTTTTCCACTGGCCCATCTTTGGTCGTTGTCCTTGGTTATTGATTTACCAATGTCTTTAAACGTTTCCAAAAATTCCAAAAAGCTTGAATTTTATTATGGGGTCTTCTAAGAGGACCAAGTTACCGTACGTTCAACTACAAATGGAAATGACAAAATTATTTTATTAAAATGAGTGTTCTTTTCAGGGAAGGTGCCATGCTCTTCGACCATTTTACGCTCCTACTAATACCCTCCATTTCTGAATGAACAAACAAAATTGTCGAATTTAAGACAATCCCAATTCAAGTTACATTCAAGAGTCTAATGCATCACCAAAGTAGTCACTATTCGATTTGGATTCTGGACTTGTGGCGTCATCATAAAATATTTTTTGGCGAAGTAATTCGCCAACAACGGCGAGCACTATAGATCGATGATTCCCAGCTTCTTTTAGTTTGAAGCGGATCATATAGACAGCAACAACATGCGGTTTCAACAAAATGGCGCACAGTGCCACACATCGCATGCTACATCGGACATTCTGAACGAGCAATTTAAGAAAATAGTTTATTATGAAATTAATATTAACTAACCACCAAATTGCAGATCTATGCAAATCACCCACAAACCGTCTTTACCCCCAAAGCCAATGCCATCAGTAAAATGCAGCCATATAGTGAAGCCACGACATAGTGTATTAATAGGTCTATAGTGGCATTAATAGGCCTATTAAATGAATAAAAAAATTGTATGATATTTAACACACATTTTGTGTTATTTAAATTTAAAGATAAGTAGTCCTTAATGAAGAAAATATTGCTGCTCAGAACCCTCGAAATCATACTAAAAACAGCAGACGGCTGGAAAGTAAGCCGTACCAAACTCTCGATCAATAGCATCAGTGTACAGCGATACCAACAACAACTATCTAACCTATTGATCGAGAAGAGTTTTTAAGCATTGCTCCGCGCATTGGTCTGAAAACCAACCTAAATCATCTTTATTTAAGAGGAAAACCCACATTTTTTGCACTGAGCGTGATAACAGCCATTCTACTGATTAACATCAAAATATTTCCGAATTTAGGACTTGAATTTAGTTTGAAATTTTTCGTTTTAAATTTTGTTATTTTATTTTACTCTAAGCGATTGGTGACGTGTCGTCAAAAATAAAATAAATTTACAAAAAAAACAAGCCATTCGAATTTCCTATTTCATTAAAATTTTTGGACACCTTTTATGTTAAAAAAAAATTACACACATAAACAAACACATACAATTAAGCAAGAATTTGATCACACGCACACACTCATACACATACATTTTAAAACACGAGTGCACATGGCAACACAAACTCATAAAAACACATTTCCGCTTGAAAAAATTAAATTGAGGATAGTGATGGAGAGAGAAAAAGGAAGAAATCATTAAAGAAATTAACAACATAAAAATATATACTCTTTCGTTCGTTTATGTAAATTTTTTTTATTTTTATTAATATATTTTTTTCGAAAAGGAGAAAAACGTTCTGGCAATTTTGCGTTTCTTTATGTAAGTGACATTAATGAGGCGCCGTAATAATGCAATTACCACATTATTTTGGTTAAAAATAAAGAAGAAAAAAGCTTTTGCTACATCAGATGAATACAAAAAAAAATTGTAATTTATTATAAAAATTAAAATAATGGCACATTTACCTGTACCCAATAAGTCCCAATTAGTAATGTTGGCAAATTCATTATTTCACTGATATTGTGCAAAAAAGGAATGCAATTTTATGTTTTAATAGACATTAAATAAATTAAAGAAATTAAATAAAGGCAATTGATTATAATGCATACAGCCGATACCCTTTGATTTTCTTCTTCAGGGTAAATAATTGATATTTGGGAAATGTTTTAGAGATATAAAATTATCGAAAAATATATAAAAAGAACATGTATTTTACATTCGAGATCGTAGAATTTAAAGCAAAAGCAGTGGTGGAGAATAAGATTTTCAAAAGCATAGAGAAATACATTATTTTGGTCAAAATTTTCTTAATTATTTTATGGTTGTCCTTCAGGCCGACACACTTTATTCAACGATTCGTAATTTTTTCATTTCCTCCTCAAAGTAAAATATTTAAAGGTCCTTGAAATAGGATTCCCTTGCATAGATGTCTCTCTTATTCAACGTTTTTCTTTAAACGCTGATCCATTACTTCTTTTAACCTTAAAGCGGATGAAAGTTACTGCATATCATATTTGGAGAGTAAGATGTATTCGGCAATAATGTGATCCTGTTTTGTATCCTGTGTTGTTGTAATTAAAATTGTAGTAGTATGAACTAAATTGGCTCTGAGGCTTATGATTGTTTTTATAATGTAAGTAGTTCTAATTATGCAAATAGTCCTACTCAAAAAGAGCTTCCAAGAAAATCACAAAGATATTGAAATTAGGATTCATAACTTGTGCAAGTTCGGATCATTTTCAATGACTTTCGCAGCTTGTCCTTTTTTTTGATTTCCTTAAAAGCTCTCTTTAGTATGCAGAAGGTGATCTATTCTGCTTTTTTCCAAAGAACACTATTTTATTTTAAATTTGGTTTGGCTTTTTAACGCTGGAATTAAACTTGATATCTGAACGGCATACAAAATTGCCAGTATTCACGGTTTCCTTTTCTCTACGTGAAAACAAATTTATTACATATTAATAGATGAACATATTAGTAGATGGTTTTAGGCAGGTTTAAAACAACTAATTGTTATTAAAAAATGTATTTTGAAATCGAATTTCACAAATTTGTAAAAGTAATTCATATTTCTGATCAGCTTGATTTCATTTTGTCAACTTGATTTATTAGGAAGTTGAGAAAATGCTATACTGGATTTTTTTAAATAATAAAAGTGATGTGTCCTGGAAAAGGCATCCGTCTTTCTTGCATTGGGTAGTTATCTTAGATTAATCATAGTGTCACCACAAGAGCTATCGGTGATTTTTCAGTCCAAGATACATAAATGCTGCTTATTTAGAAATTTACTCCTTTTTTGAAATACCAAATATCTTGCGGCCATTTTCCATTATTTCTTTAAATTTAGTGCTTATAATTCTTTCATTTCTTTTTACGGGCTTAATAATAATATTGACATAATCTTCCTTACTAGTGAGAGGGAAAAAATCATTTTATTTAGTCTTCTTTGATTTCCTTGTTCAAAGTTTCTCCAATTTTTATCCCTTCCAAAAATACGATATGTCGAGGTCATCAAAATAGGTATTTATTTGTGAGATGATTTTATTGTTGGAGTCAAATCTCTTTCCATCGAGCCATTTTTGTAGGTTTGGAAACAAAATGTAATCACTCGGGGTTAAGTCCTGATAATAGGCTGGATGATGCAGCGATTTTTGGCATAATTTTAGAATTTTGACACAGAAACTATAAAAGCTGCACATGTATTCAGCCTTGCATTGAACTGATGGACTAGAACATTTGGATTGGCCAAATATGGTCGTTTATTTTTTTTTTGAAATCCCCGTTAAATCGACCCAAAAAGTTGGTATAATATTTACCATAGATTTTGTTTACCCTTTTGAAGAGAGCCAATGAAGGTGATACTGACTTTATTGGATAAGAAATCCACCTTGGCCTTCTTTGAAGCCGATTCGTTTCGAGAAACCTGTTTGACTGTAAAAAGTCGTGCATATTGCGGTTCAGCAACCCCAAACATTCATCTGCAAAGTTGTCAGACCATTGCGTTTGTGTAGTGAGCAAACGTGACACCCATCTTTAGGAAAGTGATCATTCAAATTGTAAATACTGAGCCATAGTATATGCCTAGGGCTTCCATAATCTTTCGCAACTGAGACCTTCAAACGTCCAACACTTTATCGTGAATTTGTTCATTTGTTTCGGGTTTAGAGACCTCAAGTTGACATCCAGCATGTTCGTGATATTCTGTGGTTGTATGGCCACAACTAAATTTGGTAAACCACTTTTATTTAAAGTGCCGAGATCCCAAAAAGAGACTTGGTAATGAGCACACCACACTCATTTTTTTCCATTTTTCTCATCAAATCACACGGTAATCTCCTGCCAGTGTCTGTTAAACTCAAACTAAATGGCGCACCTGGTTCAAATTTTGACAGGGGTCAACTGGAAATGCCTTTTCAGCTAAGAGGCGACAAATTTAAAAAGTCGTTGACTTAATAAGTCACCCTCATATTTATTAATAAGTCACCCTTATATATAAGTTTCAACGTGGCCGATTATAGGCTTCTTACTTACTTATGTCCTTTACAATTTTATTTATATTCTTTAACAATTTCTCTTGAAATTTTATTTATTTTATTTATTTATTTACATGATATCAATTATATATAAATATACAATTAATATAAAAAATTTTAATATGTTTTGTTTGCATTGAAACTGACACAATTTTTCTTTAAGTACTGCAAAAATTAAAATTACTACAGATTATGAAAGGTTATACAGGACACAAGTTTGTCCAAGACATATGGCCGACTTGAGACCAGCAAACTTCTTATATAGACTCTATTTTAAAAACGATATCATGCTATGGATTTTAATCATTGGGTACCGCCTTGGAAATAGAAAACTTGCAAAAGCAACAAAACAAAATGCTTCTAAAACATTTGAAAAGAGCTTTTGAATGTGCAATAAGTACATTGTGTTTTTTATAAAAAAAACGAAATTATTATTTTTATAAAGGAAACAAAAAAAATTGTTTAATATAACATAATAATCCTTAATTAAGAGTCCCTGGATAAAGTAAACAAAACATTAACGCAACGTCGGCCAAATTAAGCTAAATAAAATATACAACCCACATAATTAAGAAGAACAAAAACAACACAACCAAATGCCGAAATACAACTTTATTTTTATATGACAGCAGATTAAACAGCCTAGAATACCATCCAGACCCCTATTCCTGCAACATTCTAAATTACAGAGGCCACACTCGGTTGCAAAGAAGGGACACTTTTGCTCTTAGCCGAACACGAGAGATGCAAAGTCAATCGCTGAAGAGGCCATAGAAGGTTCTCGCCTAGTACGGGATGGGCTTAAGCAATGAATATCATTAAAATTTAAGATTTTACACCCATTGTTAGTTCTTTTTGTATTGAAGATTTAATAATTATTATAATTTTAACAAAAATCTAATAAAAATTGGGTCCCTAGAGGTCCCCTTGTGTGAGTCACTCTCACACAGGCCAGAGAAAGCTGTTTGATATTCCCTTTCGCCTCCCGGTTTTAAACTCCTACAGTCCAACTAAGCCTATCTGAGTTTAACTGAAGTTTCCGACTGCACACAAAACAATTAATATAAAACAAAAAATATCGTGTAATAAGTGCGTTTTTTTTTGTAATTTTTAACTTTCAAAAACTTTCGAAATGAATGCAATTAGTTAATGTAAAAGTTTTTTTTTATTGTACTTTGTTTGGTCAAAGTCTGACAGCATGACTCTAACTTTGATTCACTGTCGATGGCAATTTTTGTATTTTTTAACTCAAAGCGAATAAAAGATTAATCTTCTAAAAGTTTCGGTATTCTCCATGATATTTATTTCAAGATTTTTTTTATCAGATAAGTTGTTTTGATGTTGCATACTAATTGACATCAGGCTGTTTTAATTACGATTCCTATTTTCAGTAGTAAAATCCAAAATGTAATTTTTAATTAAGATAATTGTTTTCTTTATTTCAATAAAGATTAAAGTTTGTAATTTTGGGGTATGGTCAGACGTGGCAATTGTTTGATGAAATAAGCGTTGAGATTGTTCTTGTACAGAAAATTAAGCAGGCATATTTAAAATATAAATTAAAGAATATTAATAATTAATATATATACATATTAGTATATCTATTAATATATGTACATATTAGTACATCGATATATTTACCATATATTCAATTATATAATGGGCGGTTTTCAAAAAAAATATTGTTTGATAAAACTCTAATTGTTTATGTGGGGAGAATATCGCAAATAATAAAACTTTAATATTGAATATTAATGGAATATGCATATGGATAATTTAACGGACTTTTTAAAAAATATATGTATATATATATGCCTTAATTTTTGTTATTCACTGTACTCATTTCATATATGTTTTTTGCTTTTTGCAGACATTTTTATTACTATTAAATTTAATAATTAAATTATTACTAGTTGTTACCGAAAAGTCTTCATGTATTCTAAACATTTTTAACGAGAAAGCGGAAAAAAATCCGTAAGGAATTGAGTCAAAAAAATTTTAGAAATTGTTATTTGTGATATTTAAACTTGTTTTAAAGTTAATAGAAAAATACAATATCCTAATATCGAAATATCGATTAAAAATAAAAGTATTAACCCATTAAATGAGACCTTGAGCTTAAATAATAATTTTAGCAAAATTTTTATATAAACGTAAAAAATGTTTTAAAACTTATATACATATAATCATATAATTTAAAAAACAAATAGCATTTAAGCATAGGGAAAATGACATCCATCTAATATCAGAGAAATGTCTAGCTTGTTCCAGTGTATTTGGATTAAGCCGTTCAGTATATTGCACGGATTAAAAAAAAACAAACGGAGTGTTTGCAAAAAAATCGATACTGACAGCTAAATCAAGCGGTGCATTTACTTTATTTACAAGCGGGCTGTCAGATGTGTCCATTTCTCGCCAAACATGGCGATTTTTAACTTCTCTTAGCGACCGAATTTTCTGTTTGGCGACAAGGAAAATATATGAAAAAAAACTATTTTTTCAGCAATTAAAAGAGATAAATAATCAAAAAAAATGAGTTCAACGAAAGAAACGAGAAGTAAAAAATGCAGAAGACAGAAAAGATCCTTTTTGCAAACAGGGATTTACAAATTAATCTATTCACGTCGATGTTGTTTCATCGGACAAATGAGACGGAAGATCAAGGCCAGATTTCGGAAAGACATAAGTCACTACAGCAAGAAACTAAGTAATCATGCCGCAGTCGGATTTTGAGAACCACATCTTTGTCAACACTTGTACAACAGCAAAAAATTAGAAATACCGTTAAACTGCGGCATTTACAACATAAAGGGCAACAACTTTAAAAAATTTGGAAATATGCAAACAGAAATATATAAATGAAATAATAAATACCGCATCAGACATAATATTCGAACTATTAAGACATTTTAAAATAATATCTCAATTGAAGCCACCAACGCCACAACACGTGACCAAGACAAGAGAGGAAAAGAAGGAAGATGAAGAAACAGTAGGCAGTTACGAGCTCACATAATGATATAAGAAACAAAAACATAGTGATGAAGGGAGAAAAGTATGATGAGGAGGGAGAGAGAGAGAGAGAGGGAGATAGGCGCAGGTAGGATAAGAGACACACGAAGACCGACTAGAGTTAGAAGTAAAGAAGATCGCGAGGTATACAGGGACTCAAGATCATAACCGAATATAACCGAAAGGGCTATACACTAGCAACGAACAAAACCAAAACGAATTAGTAAGCCGAAATTATGTTTACAACCCATATTTAACATGAGATGAGGTAAATTTTTTCAAGATTCAAACAAATACCGTCGCAACTCTAAAATTCAAAAGCGTCATTAAGATTTTTCAAGCACAATCCAATTCAAAAAATTCCTTATTGTAGAATATCTTATGAAAAATGTATTAAAAAATTAATTATTTTTAATTAAATTAAATACTTCAAAATAAGACATAAGGTGTTTCGGAAAAGGTTCCATTGACAATTTTTCATAGTAATACGCGTAAATATTTCAAATTAAAAAGATTGCAAAGACTTCATAATACGGGAATAGCGGGAGGAGATGAATGTAGAGCATGTGGGAAGGAGAGCGAAACATTGGAACACTATTTGTGCCAATGCCCCGCCTTCTCACAAATAAAGTCCCGATATCTTGGGGGGTGACATCTTACCGGATATAAGCCGATTACGGGGAATATGCTGGAGGAAATTAAGGAACTTTGTGAGAGACATGGAGTTTCTCTAGACCTTTGGGTCAATATGATATGGTTAAACTCAAGGGAGCGCACAACAAGCATTCACTGGCTTAGGTGTATGTCGTATGACGTGGGCTATCATACCCCTCCAATCAACCTAACCTAATCTAACCTAATAATTTAAATGTTTAAAATATAAAAAAGATATTATCAATAAATAATTATTAAAAATCATCAATTGGTTAAATAAAAGTTTGCAAAGTTGAGATGTGCTGCAGCGAATTGACTATAAAATTAACTTGTATAAGAATATTTCGCGTGATAACAGAAATAAATTATTATTTTTCCAGCTATTTGCCCAGTCTGACCTTATCCTCAACCTTTATGGCCCACATATTGTCTTCAGCATTGTTAATTTTCTTTTTCCTTATGAAAACCAGTATTAACTCTCTTTTCTATTCATGGTTTATGCGTAACAAATTTTAAGTTTTTCTTTTGATTAAAATGAAAAAAAAATAAATATTTCCTTTTTCTATTTTTCATTCATTTGAAAATCATTTTGCCTTTGAATTGCACATTGAAAATAACATGGGTCATGTATCTGCTTATCCTTATCAGAAACGAACAAATGTTTATTTAAATGGCTCTTCTTATTCTGTATACTTTGTTTTCCTTAGGAAATATTTTATTTTTGTCTAAATGAAAATCCTATTATAAATACATTTAACATGGCAGGCTTCTTTCTTTAATTCTTAATTTTATATGAAGTATAAATTGAGTAAAAATGCTTTATAATATTAAGATGGAAGAAATCGTTTAACATAAAAAAGCTGCTAAACACATTTTCAATGGGATTCTCACTGCCTGTCTTATACGAGTATAGAGCGTCATATTTTTTTATAATGAAAATATGAAAGATGACGAGATTGCTGGAGTGTTTAAAGCAAATAAATTAGAAAAAATCAAAATCCTTGAATGTGTTAAAAGTACACAAGTGTTAAAAATTACGCTGATTTACTACAAGGAAAAATAAAGGGAAGAAAAGTTCGCCGGTTTGCTGCACTATAAAAAATAACAAGAACTGTTTAGTTTAATGTATAAAAACGGAGAAAATATAACAAAAACAGAATTCTTTAAGGACTTTAAAGAATCTTTAATATCAGTTCACAGAATGCTGTTGAATGATTTATTTTTGTTGGTGTGCATATTTGCTTATTTATTTTACATGTATTTGCATGTTTCTACATGTAAAGAAAATCGAGATTTCAACTTTGATGCGGCAATGAATAAAATTGTTTCAGTAAAAATCTTCAATCAATAAAATAATTAAAATGATCAAACACAGAAACTCCTCTTACAGTAAAAAAAATCACTGCTGCTTTTTGAGGACGCTCTAAATGGCCCCAATCCGACCTTCAAGGAATTAAGTAGAACAGTTATATAATTTAAAAATTATATGTTTAGTATGTGACGAATCACTGGGGCCATGACAACCAAAGAAGAAACATTAACAAAATTTGCAAACTTATTCAGCTAATCCATTGGAGTTGCGTCGGGGAATCCTAGAATTCTAGTTGAAATGTCATAAACAGATTGCACAAAGAACAAACAACTTCTAGGAGGCCTGGTTCTAGTCGTTAAATTGGTTCTATGGACAAGAAAAACTGACCGAGAATATAAAATAAGATTTTATTAGAAGACGTAAGGAGTTTGAAGAAGATTTAGCAAAAAAAAAAAAAACTACAACTTTTCTGCCTTTTGTTTTCATAAAGTAAAGTAAAAATTTAAATTGAGATTATCCAAAGTTATCCAAATAGAAATGATGCTGTAGAAAGAAGGGCAAAAAATTGGGCCCAGAGATTAACAAATTTCGAATTGAACAATTTTAATCGGTGCATTTTAATGGACGATGAAAAGTACATGAGAACAGATTTGAAGTGAACTCCTGTTGTTCAATATTATTCTGCATATAACAAGAAATTATTGGTTCGACAAGCCATTTATGAGTTATGGAACGGCAAACGTAAAGGAATGCCTTCAAAAGCGACTACTTCCACTATATAAGAAGCACAAAGCCCCAGACCAGCCTTAAGCGCAACACAATATTCAAGCAGAACTACAGCATATATACTTACTCGTATATGTCAAAAGCTCACAATGTACCAAGTTGTCAAGGAACTTAAGCCTATTAACAACTTTTGAGATCTAGAGGAAAGCATTGTGAGAACTCCACTGTTGCCAGCAATGAACGAATCTTTACCAACTTTTGGTTAAAAGCTGCTAAAGAGATCGGAAATTTGGTTAAGTGTGTGCAATATTAGATGTAGGAAAATTTGCAAGGTTACAGTTTGTGGAATAATTTTTTCAATGTATTTTAATACTATAGAATATTATTTTTGTAGTGAGAAACAAATGAATAAATTGTTGTTAATTGTTGGTAAAATGTGAAACAAGTAGTATGTAAAACAAATTTCCTAAGCATTCATAATACATTACACCATAAAAAAAAATTGTAATTGAATTAATATGTTTTTATTATATGGAAATATCTTTTCCAAGAGAGCATAACTTTTTTATAATTGATTTTGTTGTATAATATAACTAGCGGACCAGGCGAACTTCGCCTCGCCCCAATTTTAAGCCTTCAGACAAACTTTCTATTTTTTCATTTGAAAAGCCATTAAGGAATAATTTCAAACAAAATTTCATACAAAAACTCGATTTTCGACTTTTCCAATTTTCCGACTTTTCCGGAGGGATTTTCCAAAATTTTCTCCTCGAAAATACGAACAACTGACAAAAAGTTTTACAGAAATCGGCCAACCCGTTCTCATTTTATGAATTATTGGGTTTTGCCACGCCCCTCCGCCCACAGACCAAAAATAAAAAATCAGACTTTACAATGTTACCCGCCCGAGTATTCTGAAGGTTCCCTGAAAATTTCGTCAAAATCGGCCCAGCCATTTTGGAGCCATTACGTTACATACATACATACACACATCCTATTTTATATATATAGATTATAATTATATTTTGAAATCTCCTTTGTGTTCCTTAATCTCATAATTTTAGATCTGTAGTGCGATTCAGTAACTTTTAAAGACTGAATAGTGGTTAAATATAGCAACAACTAGTGTGGTTTGCACTAACCATTGTGCGATTCACTAACTTCGTTTTAACATCTTTGTTATAATTTGATATCAAGTGGCATCTCTGTTACAATAAGAGAAAAACACAAAGAGGAACAGAAAAAAAACAAAAGAATTTGTGTCGACCAAGCAGTGTATAATAATATATTTTCATGAATTACTTTAATTATGATTAATAAAAGTAAAATTCTATAAGAAAATAATATAAATGACATTGTATATCCAAATATTTTTATAATTTTACGTATTTGCTGCAAAATAACAACTTGCCCTCTTTGCAAAAGAGTACGTGCTTCTACTGAACAGCTGACTTGAATCGTTTCGTTAACCACACAAAAATTACTGCCGTTAAGATAACGCCAGTAAATGTGGTTAAAAATGTTACTGAATAGCAAAACCTTTAATTTTGCTGTTAAAATTTTTAACCAACTCAACAGTCTTTAAATAAAGTTACTGAATCGCACTACTGAAATAGGACTTTTTCAAAAACATCACTTATTTTAGATTGTGCAGTGCTAACGGTAAATTTAAATTTAACTAGAATCATCTTTTACTAGATATTAAATATAAAATATAAAAAATATTTTCCAAATTTGGCTGTAACACACCGAACTTTTATTACGTGGCATTTAATTTATAAAATTTATTTCCTATAGAGTTATTCTGAATGTTCTCGACCCAAAATGGATTTTTATCCCATTCCATTGCCTTGAGAATAAATACACATTTCTGTTTTCGAGCCAAATAGCTTCAAAACTTTTAACTTCATTTCATTTTAAACGAAAATTTTTTCATACAAATTGTTGGATACAGTAATTAATCTGAATTTTCGGGGGTTGATAAATACTTTGAAAAAGAAGGTGGCGCAAAAGTAATGCCGTTTTTGAATTCCTTGAAATTTTTGCATGAGAGCAATTATGCACCAACTCGGTGGCTACTTGAATGATATATTCTTTTTTTAATTAATAGCATTAATTTTCACTTTCAAATAAACTTTTTATGAAAACGGGGTACCTTTTCATTTATTATAAAATGCCTCCTATTTAAAATTATGGCATTATTCTTGTGCCACCTTTTTCTAGCTATTTTGGAAAAGTGTGGGTTTTTTCGAAATCTTAATCATGTATTCGAAGCTAAAAAAATATCTATGTATTGAACAGAGCAGTTTATTTGAAAGTATGTTATTTAACAAAAAAGAAAATAGTCAAAACACTTAGACCCATTTAAATCTAATTAGAAATTTTAAGCAAACAACAAAACATACTCGCATGATTTAGTGACACCTGTTTTATTTGATGAGGTGTTCCAATGCAAGACATTACATGGATACTTCAAATGCCAAGTCGATTAACTCCACATTCAGATTTTTTGAAGTACTAATTTGAGAGCATCGCTACGACTCTTGGCGGTTATCTTTTATATAACACAGCAGCTTTCGATTAGGATTCCTTTAAACATAGTTTTTTGTTGCAGTGTATGTTTTTCCACTATACATGTGGGATAGTATTTGTTGTATGTTTGTGAATGTAAGTTGTAAATAAGTAAAAAAAAACGCAGATGTGTGTTTGTGGGTTTTTAAGCGCAATTAAAAATTGCAACACATGCGGGTCTACTTCAATGTACTCGTATCTACAGAATTTGTATTCCAGTGAAAAATAAAAAATGAAAGATGTAAACTAGTTCCTATAAATATGCCAACGAAAGATTAATTCAACTATTTTCCCTATTTTATATTTAGCGTTTTCACACATAGAAATTAAGTGAACTAAATCCAATGAAGGAAAATAGATTGCATGCACAAATACTAGCATTTCTAATTTTTCTATCATTTTACGTGCAGCTTGACAGCTGACCATTACAAAAAAGATCATGAGGATTTATTTCTTGAGTATTGATTTATTGTTACGGCAATGGAATGAGCTCTAATGAAACAAGGGGTGATCTTCTTACTCAAGATGCTCTTTTTTAAAAAAAAAGTCGTACTTCATTCGATATCGATGTGCCAGAAAATTACGCTTCGCATTACAAAAATGCTTTTTAGCTAAAGATTTCCTATGTAGAATAATCTACCTACAGAGGTTTAAACTGTATTTTTCAGCGTAAAAAATACAAGCCGAAAGTCCACAGGCACTACAGCCAATAACTGTCCTCGCCTAAAATATTTTCCAAATTCCGCCCTAATGCATTACATGAGTATGAGTATTCTTTTAGGTGTTTAATTTTCATATTTTATTGAAAATCTGGTAATAATTTACCTTCGTTGAATGTTGACAGTCAAAACGATTCAACTGTTAACGGTGAGCGGTATACCGGCATTAAATCACTGGCGTAATAAACGATCAATATCAGGAAAGGAGCAATTCACATGTATAGCCTTTTTTATTTTTAATTCGTACAAAATCCAAAAAACAGTCTTTAAAATTATCAAAACTCTTATTTAGTTTAAATTGAGTAAAATAAATGCAGCAGAATCGCGAAAACTAGAATAACTGTGTTCGTTTGGTGGTTATAATGGCTGAAGTGTTCCAATTTCTGGACTATTTTATTTAACTGATCAGAATAGACGAAAACTAATTATGCGGACACAAAAATATTTTCATTTATTAAGATTATGTAGATTTCCATACTCGCCTCCGTTTTACTTTAGACCGCTCATGCTCAATTCATTCAAATACGTACATACGTATGTACTTGGATATCAGATGTGACATTAGCTACGTTCGTAAATGCAATATTGAGCTGCAATAATAAATTAAAATGCTCATAACTGCAGCAGTGTAGCGCATAGTGTGGCTCATATACAATATCAGTATCAGTATAGTGAAGAAAGTTTGATTTCCGGTTGCAGCGTAGTACTGCATTTACGAACGGATCCATGTTTTCGTAAAAAATACGTTTAATACCGTAATTCCCCTTTTGATTTTTTACTTCAATAAGTAAAAATTTAGGATTAAAAACATTGATATTGCATATTCTAATTTCTAAAAATTTTGCATTTAAGGAAATTTCAATTTGCGAACCTCTACTGTATTTCTTTTGTTTATTTTCCCTTAATTTTAATATGAAATTAAGCACATATTCAATTACACATTTAAATATCCACAAAATGGCACTGCACAAAAGAAATAAAAGGAAGAAAACATGGCAGGCATACGAGTACTAATATTATAAAAATAAACTACAAAAAAAATAAATAACAATTCTAATTAAAATTTCCACAAAACTAAGAACGAACATAAAAACTATATAAAACTGAAAAGATGGAACAGCCCCATTGCCATTCATTTAAAACGCAATGTGCGTTTTATGACTGTTTTGGAAAATTTGTATATAATTGTGGCATCCACTAGCGATATACATAAAAATAAGTTGTTGAGTTGTACTCTAGGACGCATGTGGGTAGTTGAAAATAAAATTAATTAAAGGAGAATGAATCTACGGGTCTAAAAACTATATATTTGTGTCTATATTGTAACGTTTTATTTGCAAATAGGCAACAAAAAACATCTTAAAAACTGCAAAATTATATTTTTAAATTAATTGGCATAACCAAGTTTCCCATGAGGACTTGCCAGTGTTGAATTACAATTAAGGAAGTCAGTTGCATTTTATTGCTTAAAAGTTTCATTGCCATACATCATTGATTCATATTATATTTTCACATCTTGTAACAATATGTATGAGGAGTCTTGAGTACCATCCCAAACCATTAGTCGAAAATATTCTAAGCTTTAGAGGCCACAAACTTGCTCTTAGTCGAGTATGAGAGACTTGGGGAAAGGGAATCAATATTTCAAAAAAAGTTTCTTGAGTTATGGTACATATATAAATTTCGAAGAATATCGAAAGCCATAATTTATCTTCTTCAGAAAACTAGGCAGAAATCGACCACCTGGATATTTAAAAATTGTTAGTTCAGTTTCTATTCAATATTAAAAAAAAATAAATAAAAAATAATAATAAAGAGAAGGTGCTGGTTTAATTTCCTCACGGAGTAATATATAGAAATTTCTACGACCGTGACTTCGTTTGAAGAAAAATAGAATAGCAGTTCTTAGCCCAATTCATAAATTTTCGAAAGGTATGGATCATTGAATTGTCTCTATAAAACAAAAACTTTTCTTCGTTAGATGAAGTAGTTTTTTCTTCAAATCAATATAGACTTCATCCGTAATCACAAAATAATATTTGCTAATAATGAATTCACCCTCTTCAATGTAAACAACGTGAATGATTCCGCATACATGAAATATCGATTTTTACAAATAAAATTGTTTAACCATTAAATAAGACCTTGAGCTTAAATAATATTTTAATAGAAATTGTAATAAAAAGGTTAAAAAATAGAAAGATATTAAACACATTTTTATTGTCCCAACCATATGTCTTTATTAGACATATTAGATTTATACACTAAAATTTTGCCATTTGTTTATATAAAATATTTTAATGCATTTAAAATAAAACAAAACTTGTTGCATTTCATTGTTCTTAAAATATTTATTTCATTAGTTGGATATTTTTTTTTTTTGTAAATTACAAGTATTTGCATTTCATTGAGCAATAATTTTAATCTACTATTTGCTTTCTCGTTCATTCAACACACATTCATTACGCTTTAATATATGAAAAGACGTACTTGCAGGCGTATACGTAACGTAAAATTTTGTGAAACTGAACATAACGTATACGTTATATTTATTTCATAAACTTATATATATTTCCAGGATTAAAAACTACATACGACTGGCAATTAAAGCATGAAAAAAAACTAAACCAAAAACCGGTTAACCGGTTTTTTTTTCTGAAAATAAACCGCTTTCGAATAATTTGCATTTTCAAATAAAAATTTTAAAAAAAAGCAAAACTGCTTTCTTTCATTGAAACAAATTGCCACAAATGAATTATATTATATTATTTCCAAACATTTCCTTTCTTTTTCTTTCCATTTTTTATAAAAATAATTATTAAAACTTGGACAACTGTGAAAAATTCATTATAGGATTGAGAGAGACAGGAACAACCAATATAGTGTTTGAATATTTTCGAAACAAACATTTTATGCAATTAGTCGTTAAATTTAAAATGTGTATCAATTCTATGCACAATTTTAAAATAAATTTTCCTATGGAGGGGGAGAGGCTATGCATTTCATGATAAATATACATTCCGCTTTAAAGTAAGTAATTTGGGGATCAACGTTTTACTGAAATAATGTTCATACTTTTCTATTTTGCAACTTGAGTGCATTATTGTATTCAGTGCAAAGTTTCACTAATTTCTAGCTCATCATTTTTCTAATAAGAAACTTTCTAAAACGTTTTTAATACTATAATTCTTTTTTAACATATATTACAAAATTGTTATGAACACCAGAAAATTATTTATATAAAAACTACTTTCATCTCGCGGTTTCTCTACAATTCATTTAAACTCGATTAAAAGTTTTGTTCTCTATGATTTAAATTTAATAAATGTACGAGTAGATTTTGTGGACAGGATTTTCTAATATGGTTATAGTCAAATTTTCATGGACAAACCGTACAGTGGATAGTTATTTCAAGTGAACTAGATTATTTAAGGATACAAAATATTTTGGGAAGGGGACTGAGATAAAGGTAATTTTTTGACTGGCTCTTAAGTGATAGGAGCAACTGATCATTTATAATAGTCCTACAAACTATTGTAACTTTATTTTTTAACTTGCCGACGTAGCATCCATTTATACTTAATGATTAGGTTGTTTGTGAGATTGTTTTCTGCTTTTGAACTCATTCTGGCATTACTACTTACGAGCCCAACAAAATATATTCCGTTTGCACGTACAATACTTTCAGAGACCCTGCCGCTACAGGATAAATTTTCGTTGATCTGTTCCTTATACATGATGCAATACCTCTTGCGATATATGTATGATTTGGCTAAAGTTTCATTTTTCCTTTATTTGCTTTGATAATATTTTTCCCTCGCCTGGCTTTGAACTTTCTTCCTCAATACTTATTCGTAGTTTTCTGCTGGTTGCGCCAGATCCTGCTATTTCTGAAAATCTTTCTTCTTATGTCATGAAGTTATATCACATAACACTCTATTAAGTCTTTTTTATATTCCAAATTATCTGTGGCTGTGACATGTATTGTATTCCCAAGCCTTTCTGCTAAGAAGCGTGTTATAAGGTTCTCCTTTAAGTATTGCATTTTTCTTTCAACGATGAATTTTGAATAGTTTTCCATGAAATAAACTGGATTAAGCCTTACTGTCTCCAAACCCAATTTGATTTGATATGACGGAAAATCATTCCAAATTCTGACTTAATTCTTTTCTAAGTGAGCTAGTACCTTCTTCTGTCAAGGCACGAGGATTAAGCAAAATAAATGTTGGCCAATCTATCATTTCATTCATACATTAAGATCCTTTAAGAGGTCGTCTCTTTAGCAGCCATATCATGTTGAATGATTCTGTTAGTTTATTTCATTGCGTCTCATCACTGACTTGAGTATCCTTTCTGTTGTCCTTGCATGACTTTCTGGAAGTCTGGCTGACTGTGATTGAATTTTTCCTTGTTAAAACTGCTTAATTATTATTTAAATTCAAAATTATAAGCCAACGAACTGATTTCCTATTCCAATGATGAATTTGGAAATTCGTCTTTTCAGCTCTTTCGAATAAATATATCACTTTTCAGCTTACTTAACCTTATCTATAAGTTTTATTATATGCTGATTTATTTATTTATTTATAAAAATAAATAAAAGATGGAAACAATGTATTCCATGGTGGAGATTAACGGCTAAACGTGACCTAGTGACAAGCAATATGATAGGATTATTCGGGCTACCTTGACATATAGAGGCGGGTAACATGACTTTGACAAAGAATTTAAAATAATACACAACTTGGATAGAATGTTACTAGGGTTAGGTTAGGTTGATTGGAGGGGTGTGATAGCCCATGTCATACGACATACACTTAAGCCAGTGAAGGCTTGTTGTGAGCTCCCTTTAATTATCAGACACAAACTGTCAGAGTTCTGCGGCAGGATTCGAACCTGGGACCTTCGCACTACCAGTCTAGTACACTACCTACTAGTCTACGAAGGTCAGTAGAATGTTACTAAATAAAACGAATGGAACAGAACATCTGGACAAATTAACCAATTCATGCCAATATATTTATGTATATCGGACTAGTGGGGCAGAAGACCGAGAAAGGATTTCGGTAACACATAAGGCACTACAATGGAAAGCTAAGGGAATACCAGGACTAACACCGTAATCGCATTTCAAGAACAACATATTTAACAATAAATGTACAGCAGCACACATTGGGAAATGATTAGATTGCTGCATTTGCAACATAAAGGACGACAAATGGGTGTGTTGGAAAAAATGGGTGTAAAGGAACCGAGGGCATTTTATGGAGGAATAATGAAAGGATATATATAAAAATTGCATCAAATGGTATATTCGAGCCATCAAAACATTTTTAATTGGAATAGAACAATGACCCAATGGAAGCCACCAACGTAACAACGCCTGACCAAAACAAAACAAGAAGCCAGAAACGGTCAATTAGAGATTATTGCGCGCATAGAGAAGAAATCCATGGCAACTGCCTTCCCATGTAATAAAATAAAGATAAGAACATAGACAAGGCGAGAAAAAGTGCTGCTGAAGATAGAGAGAAAGAGGGATAATGGTAGGAGAGACAAATTAAAGACTATATAAGGACAACGGGCAACAGGAAAACGATTTGGTGAGAAACAAATCGTGACGTGGGATGACGGAAATTTGTTTCAAACTCAAGCAAACCCCGTCGGAAAAAAAGCCCAATTCTCAACAACATTTTCGTTGCTTTTAGAAATCTATCAGTGCATTTTTCAACTTCTTAGGAAGTCAAGTTGACAACCTGTGGATTGAAAATGTAAACTGTTGCTACAAATTTGTAGAACTTTATTATACTTTTTGAAAACACTATTCTTAATAAGAAATATTTATTTGTGTAAGTTTCAGTCTACTAGACTCGTAGTGCGAAGGTCGCAGGTTCGAATCCTGCCGCAGAACTCTGGCAGTTTGTGTTTGATAATTAAAGGGAGCGCACAACATGCCTTCACTGGCTTAAGTGTATGTCGTATGACATGGGCTTATCACACCCCTCCAATCAACCTAACCTAACCTAAGTTTCTGTAAGCACATTTGTCTTAATTATTTTAAAATAGTTTGAAATTATCCAAAATTTGCATTACTTCCGGAATGTAATTCATGGCTTTTTTGAAGCTTCTTTTTGTTTGGCGTATGTGTAAAAGATTGTGAAATACGTGATGTTAAGAAATATATACTGCATCACAAAATAATATTTTTATGTATTAGTATGAAAATTTATATTTCATTGAATATACCATTTTATTTTGTCTTCCACTACTGTCTTCTCCTTTTTTTATTGCTTGTTTAATTTATTTTATATTGTAAAAAAAACTTTTACATAAAAGAATTGCATGTTATTTAAATAAATATTACACAGTTTGTCAAACTGTCCACAAGTGGAAACTTTTATATAAAATTTACTTCACAAAACAACAATAATAACAACAAAAATTTCACACAAAAATTTTCATGTTTTTATTTTCACTTAAAATGCTTTCAACAATCAGGACAAAAGAGATTTTTACAACACATTTTTTCTTCCACAAATATTTTTATTAAAGTTATACAGTTATTAGCAATTTTTAAAATATTATGGTTTTCGCATTTCTAGCTCTGATGTTTTCGTGTAACATTTCATTAAAAAATCATTTTCATGATTTTTTTTTGCGGTAAAAATTGTCGAGTTTGGGATGAAAGCAATCTACATAAGGTGGCCTCACCGGCCATTATTACCTTCAATAGAGTAAAGGTGATGTAAACTGTCCAACGAGGTAGTGCGATATGAGAATCTTCCTTGCGAAATTTTTTATTCGCAAGTCAATGCAAATAAGCCACCGTTCAACGGACATTTCGACTGTACGCCACGCAAGAAAGCAGTGGCGTACATTTGCACGATGTTATATCTTTGTAGGTTACGGCATCAATAGACCTTTCAAATGAAAAATTTTAGTTATATCTCACAAACTGGCCTTCGTAGACTAGTAGGTAGTGTACTAGACTCGTAGTGCGAAGGTCGCAGGTTCGAATCCTGCCGCAGACACAGAGCGCACAACAAGCCTTCACTGGCTTAAGTGTATGTCGTATGACATGGGCTATCACACCCCTCCAATCAACCTAACATAACCTAACCTATATCTCACAAACACCTGGTTGTATTTAAATTTTAAATAGAAAAGGCTTAATGAAAGGCTCTTTATATATCAATAATTTAATGCCCATTCCACATTACGGCTCATCCGCTTTAGTGAGTTGGGATTTATCATATTCTTGCTGCTGCATTTAACAAACAGGATAACGATGATAATGTTTACACATTTATCGAGATTCCAATGGAACTTGATTATATTAACTCCTATGCCAGTAAGAGGTGGGGCTTTCTTTCGAAAACTCATATAAAATACTACCGGAATGCAAGTGCATATTAATTCTAAGAGGAATTATATTGTTCCCTTAAGACATTTTTTTAGAAATTATATTATTTTATGGCGTATAAGTTGGAAAAAAGGTTCTCATCACAGAACACTCGGAATATACTTCCCACTAATAGTGACATCTCAATATTAAATTAATTTAAAAATATATTTGATGGTATAGATTAATGTACACCGAAGCTATTTTCCTTACCTGCAATAAATTCGTTTTATGTATTAAATTTTAAAAAAGAGTTGTGCCAAAATCATGTTGTGGAAATGGATGTGTGATATCTCGAAATAAACATAATATACACAATAAACTTAGCATTCAATATTTTTCTGTTCATTAGGTCAGCATCAGTGATGAAGCCTATTCACTATCCATCCCAAAAATATGGTGTCAACTGCGACTTCTATCACATGGTATAGAAACTTGTTGGTTCAAAATTCTCGTTTTTGAGTTATATTCTGGCTTAACCAGGAAGGAAATATAGCTACAGGACCAAGTCGGTAATTTTCTGGTTCAAGCATACCTAATCCACAGAATGTAATGCCAAACGGTTAATATAGGGCTCAGACAATAGAGACTGTGCAATATTTCAAAGTATAAGGTCTGTGAATAGTTCACCTCTTATGAATAAAATAATTGACTAAATTTGCAGTCTAGTTTTTGATTCGTGAGCATAAAGGCAATTGGATCAGTGTACAAACGCCACAGTGATCTCAATAATATTACGAAAGCGAACTTATCACTAAAAGTATATTCTTTTCAGCAATAAATGCCGAGAAACACAATGAAAAATTTATATTATATTATTTGCATTTCGAAATTGCCAATTCAATTATCGTCAGCAGTCTAAGGTAGAATAGCAACTTAATTTTCTGTCAAAAAAACACTTTAAAACACAAACAGAAACATACAAAATTGATACTCGTGTCAACAATAACATTTCATATTAACATTGACGATTAAGGTGTCCTTAAAACAACAATTGCAAACACCTCTATAAAGTCAATAATTTAAATCAACACCCCTGCTTCATATTAAATTAAGCAAACGCAGTCTTAGTGCTGCTATTATTAAATTTTCTAAAAATTTAGTTTATTTCCACATAATAAAGTTAAAACAAAACGTCATTTTATAATTTCCTTAGAAAACAAAGAATTTGTTTTACAAAAATACTTGGAATGTTTCAGTAACAGCAACCAGGACAATAATGAAAAGAGAATATTTTTTTTAACAAAACCTACAATGGCTTAACTGTATTTTGTTACAAAATTATTGCAATTGTTGTGTCTTGAAAAACATGCCCAAAATAACCCAAATGGCAAAAGGAATAAAAACCTAAAAAGACGAAAAGAGTCCTATTTAAAATTCTGTGCTTAAAATGCATATAAGAATGGCACAGTCAGTTGTATACGTACGTGCGCATAAACATACATTGTAAAATCATGCTTGCCATACACATGTACATACGTATGTACATATGTATTCTACGACTATCTAATGTATTTTATTGTCCGTTTTTTAATGACAAATAAATAAACATGTGTACAGGGTTTGTTCTTATACGATCATCGGAAGACCTGAAAATTGCATTATTATTCACACAGAGAAAATTTGTAGTTGCGATATGGTTGTTGCAATAATATTATACTGCATAAAAACAATGTATGTTTACGGAAAACGTGTTATTAATGATTTTTAATATCATAACTATTAAATTAATGGCACTAGCGAATTACATTCAACCATTAAATTTTTGATGGAAATAGTAACAAATTAAAAATAAATTTGCTTGTAATAATTTCATTAAAATAAAAAACTTCTTCCATTCAGATCTGTTCATCGCAATAGTTTTTACTTCACTCCAGCTTTTATGCAATTTTCTCGCTTCGCTATCAATTTGCCTATGCCACGTATATGCTGGTCGACCTCTTCTGCGACTCCCCTGCGGATTCCATTCGATAGCATTCCTGGCAAGAACAGACAGTGGCTTACGGAGAGTGTGTCCAATCCTGTTCCACTTTCATCTCCGTACTTCTAAACTCAACGGTATTTGACGTGTTTCAGCCCACAGATTGCTGTTTAAAATGTTTCGTGGCCAGAAGATTCACAGAACTCTTCGGAGACATTTATTTACGAAAACTGCTAAATTTTTAATGTCTCGGTAGGAACATATAACATTTTAATACGGCGTGATATTGAGGACGATTTCCACACTTTATTGAGCTGACCAAAAGATTATGAGGCCTTTTTTACTCGGCTTGCAATATCTTCACTAGATCCATCAGTTCGGTTTATGACAGCCCGACGTAACAGAATATTTCAGCTTCTTCTAACATTTCATTGTTTATTAGGAAGGGATTCAAGTTTCCAGAATTTATTAGTATAACTTTGGTCTTTTTATCAGGATAGCTATGAGGGAGAAGGCATACATCGTCTGCATATTCGAGATCCTCCAGAGTTTCGTTCACTCTCCATACGATCCCGTGGTTTCCCACACCCTTGACGAACGGCAGTGCCAACCTCAATCTTTCGACTAAGCTTGCCATCGTGTAGAATTCGGCAGCTTGCTCCGGTGTGGATGATTTTAGGTGGTACCCCTTTACATTCCAGAGCATTCCAGATAGCATTATGGTGTCAAATGTCATCGTTTATATCATTTGTTTCGGTTTCGGTAATCATGTAATTTTAAGACGAAATAGCTGATTGCACTAATTGGTCGCGACGACGTTACAAGGATCACAGGCGAACTCATCATTTAGTGGGAACTTGAAAGAACTTCCAAAACTCTCCACTTATAACCGCTGACTGTCCACGTCTGTTACAGTCAGCTACTCCACATATCTGCGGAACGTATCACTACCCGCAACCTGTGACGCGGCCGGTAGCAGTCATCTGTACTTCCCGTAAGCAGATAATATAACATACGTTATCAAAAATGAAAATGTATAAAATATAAAAATAATTGATGCTTTAAAATTTCCTTAAAGATGATTTGGTTTAGCAATTGAAATATCAATATACGAATAGCTAAAGCCTTCACAAACAAATTTGAGGAGTTGAATTTTTTATTGTTGTATGAAATAAATATCATCAATTGTATTCATAAAAACGTCTTATTTTATGTTTAAAGAATACAATTCTTATTGAACACTTTTCGTCTTACAAACAATTATTATAAGTTTGTATTCATAAACGTAAAAGGACAGATTTTTATCTTTTGAACGTTTCACATTTTTGTGTGGCAATTATATTCGTTTTTCCTTTTAATATTTAAGTTAGTGATGCTCAAAACCTGCAATCGAGTAACCATATAAACCATAAAACAAATTAATGCTGATAACAATTTTACGTCTAAAGAGTATGAATTTTAGTGTAAATATATTTTATAAATTATCGAAAAGGAAATTAAACAGCAATTGTGCTGAATAACTTATGAATTATTTTAACGATGTTATATTTGATACATAATGACATTAATAGGGCTTTCAAAAAAATTTATGATAACTAGCGCACACTTCGCTTTATTTAAATTTAAAGGTAAAAATCTCTTATTTAAAGTTTTCATCTTCCAAATAAAAAACATTGCAATGAAATTCCCCATACCATCTCATTCTCTAATACTCTTACGTTGAAAGAAAAACGTGTATATATGAAAATTATATTTATATCCTTTGTACCTCAGACATAATAAGCTTAATACATAATTCTTTGGTTTATTAAAAATTTCTTTAAAACAGCAGGCAAGTCCTTGCAGTGACTGAAATAAAATTTTATTCAAAGTTTGGCAAGAAATTTCCAACGCCAAAATTTGTATTACAAGCCATTGGAATGTCAATTAAATAATAATTTCCCCTCCTCTTCCCCCGCGAACTCTCCCAAGTACAGTATAAAATGACGCAAACTTCTGCTTGAGCAATAGACGGATACTAGCAAAGAGGTTTTTGGGAAAAGGTCGTTCCTGTATTACAACTTTCTGTTCGGAGTCACGAATGGATCAAGCCAGAAAATGATAATTTCAGGAGTGGTGGTATTTTGTCGGCTACCCTATGATCTTTACCCTAAAAATCTAATAACTAAGGTGTATTCGTTCATATGTGTCCGGTCGACATCCGGACACTAGTGCAGTCTATGCCAGTACTAGCATTATTATCATGATAAAGGGCTAGAAGATCGTGATTGTTAACAAAGTGCCTGACTCACTCTAATGGGTTTCCTGGGCGTGTACAAAATATGCTGAATGACTTATCAATGATGACCCTGGCATCTTGTACATACAAACATTTTGCAAGCTTAAATCTTTTTCTACTATCGGGTCCCAAGTAAATAAGAAAGGCTTTTGATAACTTACTGACATGTAGGCGCTTATAATTTAGTTCTCAATTTTATTTATATAACTTCAATCTTATAGTACGTTTTCCAATCTTATAGTAATACGTTTATTGTGACGAAACACCTGTTTTACGCAAGTCATGTGTACAAATTTTTCCTGTACCTCGAAAAAATTGCTTTGTAGCACATTATGTGCAATACAGCGTTGCTTCTATAAATCCAAGCTATAGTGTTCATCCATGAATGGTGATTGAAAAATTCGAAAAGTATTTTTCAAAAATTATAGTATAAAAAATTACTGCATCCTCTATATTGAGTAATTTTATCGAACGCAAACTTTTATTTTAGAATACTCGTCTATACCAACATTAACGTCAAATTAGATTTAAAAATTTGAAGACTTACAGCATAATGGAAACATTTGAATAAGATTTGCGCAAAACAACCTGATTTGTGCATAATGAAATCGTCAATAATATTCTTGCTCGTCTAAACAGTATATATTATATTATATAAAAATAATTATCTAACACATGTTGCTGTTACACCCTTTAATTCCACATATATCAAAAGTAGATATTTTTTATATTTTTTCTATTTTGTTTTTCGTTGCAATTTTGATTTCTTCTTTTTTTCCAAATTCTTTAGCATTTACAAAATTTTGTAGTTTTGAAGGAGACTGCTTGAGTGTTTGTATGCATGTGAGTATATGCGTATGTATGTATGGAAGATCGTATCCATATGTATACGTGTGTATGTCTGGCTTTCCATTACTGTGTTCTATTTGCAACATTTTGCCAACAATGCATATAATACGACAATGGTTTGTCATGTGACATATTGTTTGTGTGTGTCTGTGTGTGTGTGTGCACGAGAGTATGTTCGTTACTCAATGTTGGTTGGTTGGTTTGTTATAAAAGCAAATTGTTCGTATGCTGAATATTTTGAATATTTTATTTATGTATGTACGAGCATTTTGATTTCATTTGAAATAAAAGGAAAAATGTTCATTTTTTTGTTAAAAAAAATTTAAGTATTAAAAAGCAAGAGAAAAATGCAGTTTTTTTTTTGGTGAAAAGCCTTGATGTGTCGTAATTAGATTTGTAACAATTCCTTACAATTTATGATATAAAAGAGCAAAAGTATGCATTTCAAATATTTTATAAATTACAAGGCTGATGGTATAACCAAACAATATGGTTTGACTCCAAATCAAGGTATGTGTCTAGTAGACTTGTCTAATTGAATGCAGATAGAATTAAAACGAAATAAGTCAACAGTAGTTGCTTTAAAATTTGTGTCTCTCAAGATTCTGATGTAATGTGACATTAAGCTTCAATATATTAATCGGAGCAGAATCGAAGCTTGCAATCAAAAGTTAGTAGAAAATCGAGAGAGGGGCACGAGAATTCCTGTAAGCTGTAATTCATGGTTAGGTTAGTTTAGGTTGATTGGAGGGGTGTGATACGACATACACTTAAGCCAGTGAAGGCTTGTTGTGCGCTCCCTTTAATTATCAGACACAAACTGCCAGAGTTCTGCGGCAGGTTTCGAACCTGGGACCTTCGCACTACGAGTCTAGTACACTACCTACTAGTCAGTTGTAATTCATAGTAAATTAGAAAAGAAGATCATCAACTAGATATATAAATATTTCTAATAGCGCCAACTAGATGGTCGACACTCATTTGGCACTTTAGTTTCGTATTAGGTCAGCTATGGGAGACCAATTAACTCCATAAAATTTTTAACAGTCCCTAGAATTTTTTGTTTTTTCGAAATTTCTATCCTTGATATAATTTTCGCCTTCTCTAAAAGACGAACAATTTTCATGGGCTGTAAGCCCATCTAGAAAATTCTCTAGCTATACCAACGATTGTCTTCGTTGTAAAATAAAATCTGTCTGAGCAATCAATAATTACTGGATTAGAAACGCTAAATGCTTTTTTTGTATATGTATGTAGCGGGTCTAACATTAAATTTAAGTGTGTGTGTGTGTGTGTGTGAGATATCACTAATAATTTTCATTTGAAACCCCTTTCGGTTCCATTATGCATGGAATACAACATCGTAGGGATGTCTAAATGACATTGGGTTATGTTGGTTTAATATCCGCTTGTTCCTTATTTGCATAGACTTGCGACTCAAAAAACCTCATATGAAAAAGTAGGCCAGTTTACATCTTATGTGGCATGAGCTATGTGGCACATATTGTTGGTGTCTATGTCATCCAATACAAGCCAAAGGAACTTGCTAATCACCGACTTATAGCGCTCGGTATTGACGGTGATTACCTGGCCATCGTCATTATTAAAGAAATATGGACCAGTGATGCCGTCAGCGAGAAACCCACGCCATGCAGTGACTTTTTCGAAATTCAATGGACAATCCTGGATCTCATGTGGAGTGTAATCATTCCGAATTCGACAGTTTTATTTTTCGACGCACTTATTCACACAAAAACGTTGCTGGAACTTTCATCTATATATGGTGATTTCCTGAAACAAATTGACAAATGACAGCCAATTTGACAAATGTAGCTTGCAAAGCATGTTCGCTATCAACTGTAAAATTCGAAAGACTCTATATGTACTAGGTAAAAGGTAAGCAAGGAAATGAATGAATTCTTGCTACTTTCAGCGTTTGCCCAGAGGACTTTTTAGTAATCTTTGTACGAGTAAATTTGTAGATTTTTGAATATAAATGGCAGCTTTTTAATGATAAATATGATACGAAAGATCAACACGCTAATTTTCTATCGCTTCTTGGTGAAAAAGTTATTGGCAAATTAAATTTCATCATCTCCTATTTGAGGAAGTTCTGCTTTCAACTCATTGAAAAGTTTAACATTCGTGTTACAGCTTTTTTATCTTTGACCACTGTCGAAATGACTGCAGACGCGCACTCGCTTCATCCAACAATATATACCAGTGATCGGATTATCTACTAGTTCATACATATAAAAAATATGCAAACGTCTTTTTGATTGGGGTCCGAAAAATATTTCCGTAATAAAAATTGATAAGACTCTTTGGAACTATGGTATTATATCACAATGTTTTGAACCACATCTTTATAGACATAAAAGAAATATTCATTCAATTTCATTCAGCCGCTTATGCATGATAGAGTAGCAAAAATGCCAATAGCCCACAAATAGTCAAACCGAGTCATTTACCACGATTGAAGACAATCTTAATCCATGTATCAAATATTATTCGGATCCATTCAATTATATAAGCGTAGCTTCTAAGTATAAGAGTTACAGTATTAGTCCATATATGGTCAAATCAAATCCCTTACCATGATAGAAGGTATCCCATAATTGTAATATATGAATTATCTGTTTTATTCAGGTCTATTCTACCGTTGATGCCTGAATTCCAATTAGAAAGAATTATGTCCTTTACCATGATATAAGGTATTATATACAAATAAATTAACTCAGGCTATAAGACATCCATCTATTAAATTTCAATCAAGTCTGCTCAACTGTTTTGGCATGATTTATTATTTAAACTACCAAATATAAAAACTTTCAAATATAACATTACTAAGATGATTTGTTACAATTAAGTGTTTAAATATAACTTTTAATTATGTTTATTAGTTTCAACACTAACAATTAAACTATAAACATTATTAAAATCGCAACAAAATGATCATCATTAGCCTGTTTATGATGAAAAATTGTACGTTCAAAGGACTTAAATTTCTGGTTGATTTCTTATGAACAATAGAGGCAAGTTTGATAGCAAAATATTAGAGCAAACTCGAGCGTCAATTACCATTTGTGCTGTTTTATTATTTAATCTATATGACTACAAAACTAAAACAAATATTTTTACTACATATTCTCCGGAAGTTGCGTGAATTGCATGTTCAGATTAAAAAAGATTAATTTTTTTTTCATCCGTTTATTTAAAAAATTAACACCGAGAAGAAGTTTTTATAACATACATAGGTTAGGTTAGGTTAGGTTAGGTTGATTGGAGGGGTGTGATAGCCCATGTCGTACGACATACACTTAAGCAAGTGAAGGCTTGTTGTGCGCTCCCTTTAATTATCAGACACAAACTGCCAGAGTTCTGCGGCAGGATTCGAACCTGGGACTTTCGCACTACGAGTCTAGTACACTACCTGCTAGTCTACGAAGGTCAGTTTTAACATACATAAGTAGTCTAATATTCTAATTAAATTTAATATTATCATATTAAATCTAAATTTAGGACGCTTTCAATGAAATTAAGCATTCATTTTGTATATGTTTTCATGCTCTTGTTTACTTTTTGTTATTGTTGGCAATTAGTTTTATATAGAAACGTCCCATTAAGAGATATTCATCAGGTTTTGCAGAGTTAGTGATCTACTTGAAGTAAGACTGATTTTACACGATAGGATATAAAAATTTTGATTAGACGAACATAAATTATTTCTGAAAATTTAAAATTTGTATGTACATATTAATATACATATGTATGTATAATCCACAAATATCCTGAAAATGAAACTAGATATATATTGAATTATTGATATAAAAATAAAAATAATAAAAGCAAAATTTACTCCTGATACTATATTTATAACTGAAGGATATATGTTATAGATTTTTGTACGAAGCATGAATGTCTTTGTCATTTATTTTTGATATTAAAAATATCAAAATGTATATAGTTATAATTTTTTTTTTTTCAATTTTTAAAAAATAAATTCCTTGCAAGAACATCATATTGACACAGTCTGAGCTGTAGGCAAAAAGTTTAATGAAAATGCAACCTTTAAGAGCCTTCCGCTCTTTTAATCATTACTTTGTTCAAAATCTTATTAAAGTCTATATAATGCATATTCAGTACAGGTTAAGCGATGGCCTTCACTAATATAAAACTAACAAAACATATATAAACCAATATCAATACGTAAATATATTGTAAAACATTATTCTCATAAGCTAATTAGATTTTTTCTTTCTTAACTTAATAAATCCTAAAGTTGTTTAGCATTCAAAGTGGCTTAACTTTTGATCATTAAATCGGTTAAACAAATTCTGAATATTTCGCCAATTAAAATATACTAAAAAGTTAAACATATTGAATTTCTAATCCTTATTTGCAGCCCATATTAATTTATGAATAATTTAAAAAGGAATAAATCTAAATAATTATGTGTTTCAAGTCTTGCCACTTTCATCAAACACAAACAGAAATAAATCATTGGTGGGCTGTCGATAAATGAACACGCAACATACAAGCAGCATTTGCTTTGTTTTGTGTTTGAAATCCTATTAATTGAAATTAAATAATAAAAAATCCTTTTCAAGCGTCACAATAACCTCCACCCAACTATGCGTTACTTATTGTAAGCTACTGTAACCATACAAAAGTGTCTTGGTCTTGCCTGTTGTTTATAGACAATTGGTCTCAGTGGGTTATTTACCGCTTACACTCTACAATAATCGTCATCATCAGCATAAGTGACGTTGTAGCTGTTGAAGCCCCCATCGACACTCTGATATTCAATATACAAATTATGGCAGTACACACTCACATACAGAGTTTGTAATGTAACGACAACATTGAGAGAAGACAGCAGCACAAGACAAATACATAAATTGATGTTGGTAAAAACGCACAAAAGACCAGCAGCATCAAGGGTCTACATAGAGAAAAAAAGTAGACTGAATTCAATAGATTAGTTGCGACTTTTTATTGAATACTTAAGAGTGGTCTCAAGAGGCTTATAAACTTTAGATGTTTTAAAATTGTTTATTACGGAAAAGTATTAATAATGATTTAAGGGTCCTTTTATAATTGATTTTTGTCTCAGTAGCATATATATAATAATTCATAAGTCTCTTTTAATTATTTTACTTAAAAGTTAAATAGCCGTATCCTATCACCTTTAAAACTCACATTCAAAAAACGTGGCACAACTTTTGAATTCCCAAATATCTTCCTCCATGTGTAGCATCAAAACGCAAAAAAGAAATTAAATTAAAATGACTGTATTTTGTATAACAGCAGATTGCATGTTGCCTATACTTACAAACAACTATATTTTTGTATGTGTGCTTGAGTGTGGCATGAGTCCATATACATAAGTGTTGGTAATAGTGCAAGTAGGACCACATGTAGCCTTATTTCTTCTATATTCTCTCCATTTTTTTTTTGTGCTTTTCCTTGTTTGGTTGGGTTACAAAATATCCTCTAGCTAAATACAAAAATAAAGCACACAAACACTAAACACAAACATACATATTCACTAACACATACATACATGGACTTGTAATTGCTGTTGCAAAAACTTAAATAATTTTCATATCTATGTATGTTGTAAACTGTTCAAACACATGCATTCATACATTCATAAATTTATATAGTATTGTTGTATATTTAAGTTTTGCTCGTAACTACTACAGGCGTGTATCACGAACACACAAACACTAATTAAAATGTTGTAAGGACTGAGGTCAATTTTATAAAGTTTTTTATATATTTCCAAAATGCTTTTTGTGAAGATCAAACATAGACACCATTAGCTTCTTCGATACGATCGTTGGAATAAAACAAACATCTCCAATAAGCTGCAATTGCTCAATTCGCAAGCCTGTTGTATCATTGTATCGGTTGTATTAATGTATTTATTTATAGTAGTATATAATTTTCGTTTGTGGTGTTCAATGAAAAAACGTATTTAAACCGTATTATGAATTTTTGATCTACATCAGGCTGTCCATGATGATGTATAATTCTAGTGCACTTACGCCACACAACAAAAGTTGCTATTTTGCAATGAGAGTATAATTTTTTTAGTTTTTACTTCTTGTATTTCTAGGAGTTTATCAAGATCGCTGGTATGTATTTGTTATTTAATTAAAATAAATTTTATTTGTATTTATTTAAATTAGAGTTTTTTGATTCAATGTGGATTAAACCTCGTATATCCAAAAAAAATGTTCGCCATGGCTTTATTGCCCTCGTACGAGCGTTAAAATTTAACATTAAATAAGGACTGTTTATTTGCACTGAAATCTAGTGCCATTTCTGTAAGTCGTACAAATTGACAGTACTCGCTATTTTTTTCTTACGAAAAGTATTTTCATCATTCTTATTTAAAAAAATGCTTTTATGCAGATTTAATGAAAGAAATACTTTATAAAAGCGAAATGTTTTCTAATCGATTTTCATAAAATTTTAAAAATACTTTGTAATTTAAATTATTAATTTCTCAATTGGATCCTAAGAAATCGAATAAACATACTAATGGATCTTTTCGAAGCAATAAAAATGTTAATCCTTTGAAAAAACTTTCTATTTTTTTCACTGGGTAGAGAATATTGTTGCATCTCCAAGGAGTATCCTCTCTTCGTAATAAAGTGATGCGTGCATAATTTATTGTGTTCTTCTGTTAATTTATGTATTTAAAAAATATATTTGTCGCTCTAACTACAAAAATTTAGCATCACCTGCCAGCAACGTTATACATCAATATCCCTTGAATATTGTAAATGATTGTATTGTAAATGATTGTATTCATTTGTGTATTCTACATCAAATTACAATTCACAAGGTGGAATGTTTTTTATTTATTTTTATAATATTTATATATATATATATATATATATATATATATATATATATATATATATATATATATTTTCACATAAAAAACTGCTATTTGTGGTAAGAGGTCTTTCATGTATGGCCAATTCAAATAAGGACACATGTTTTGAAAATTCAGATGAAGAATGATTGATACGTACGCATTTATCTTTCATGATCGTAATAAGATCAATGTCGCGCAAGTGTCTTAGTAAAAATCTAACAACTCACAGTAAAAGCTTTAGTTAAGATGTAGACAAAGCCAATGGTATTGTGCAATGGGAGATAATATACTTCCCTAATAATCAACAGCGGCGCTCAAAGGTAACTTATTCTTCTCTAAGACATGCTGTGCCACACATAGCCCAGCCTCCACGGCACCTAAAATACGCCTATATTACCGGCAACCAAATATGAAGCCTAAAAAATAATACGGAATATCGTTTCCAGTATTTTACTTTTTATCTACAAAATATTACAACTTTAAAAAAAAGGTATTTTATCCCTTTTATGAATTTTTTTTTAATGAAGAAAATATATTCTTTAAGTTTAAACGAGGGAATTTAAAAATAATAGTCTAATTAAATACACTATATATTTGTTGAAGCGCTAATTTATATAAATACCATAAAAATTATTTTAAAATTTTGATGTTCCATACATTAATGTTTTCAAATATTTTTCGAATTTGGTGGAACCGTTAAATTATTAAAGTGTCATTAAAGGGCCTTAAACAAAATGTTTAATTCAAGTTCTAAGTTTAAGAGTCTCCAAGTAAAAAAAAACCTTAAAATAAGTTTAAAAGATCCACAATTTATGATTTGAAAGTAGTGTAAATTTGAATATTTATTTAACGATTTGAATACAGGCTCGTCATTGCAGGATGTTCTAATTTTTGTGTCAAGTTGATTAGAACTAGAGTCCTGTTTAAGATTTTTTTTCAATTGGAATTGAACTCAAACTTCGGAGTATTATATCATCATATTTAACATTAATCAACTCAGCCACATGAGCATATAAAACAGCAGGGGCCCTAAGTTAATATATCGTCGCACCTCCAATTGTGAACTTAAAATCGGTGCATCGGTGCGCAGGACAAGATCAAATCAAGTGATCTACTCGTAAATGAATTATACACATTCAAACGTATAGTATAGACAACATATGGGGAGAAGATCTAAGAGTTAAAGTTTTGGGAATGACTCAGTTAAAAGAGCTTCCTAGGAAGTCATGCAAATGTACAGATTTTGTTATAGAAAATATGCGGAATTAGTGCATATCAAAATGATTTTTTACACAAATATTAATTCAAGTATTAATAATTTAAACAGAGCAAGAAAATAATAATTTTATAATAAATAACGTATAAGCTATTTACTACAAAAAATAGAAGTCTTGAGAGATTAAGAACTTGCCAATGAATACAATCTGTTATTTCTTATATGAAAGTAATAGTTTCAGCTCAATACTGAATAAATACATTGGTTTCATGTAATCTTCTATATATAAGAATACACACTTTAAAATTTTTAAGCAAGATTTTTTCAATTTCCTTTTTTTCCACTGTGCATATATTTAAAAGGGTAGAAAAACCTTCACACAAATTTTATTTGACTGCATTTTTGTATCCAATTATCTTTAAAAAGCCTTCAAACTCATATCCTTATACAAAAATCCACATCAAATATATTTATGAGGGCTCTACACGGCTAAAGTGTGCTGGTGCGCCGATGATATGCAGCGATGAATGAACTGGGACAATATTCTGAATAAATTTTCAAATTTCGACAGTAATGAAAATTGCAATTTATTATTGTTAAAATTCGATCGTTAGTACACAAGATATAAAAATATTAGAAATTTTTTGTTGGTTTTATAGGGTGATATTTTTGCTATTTGTTTCTTCAGTGTAAATTTGTTCAGTGTAGACGTGTGACAATGCCAAAAATTATCTGTTAAGTTCGCCATTTTTCCATGAGTAGACTAACAAGCAAACAAGGCTTGCAAATCAATGAATCTTTTTTTAACTCGTGCTGCGTGAGAAGTGCTTTTCATAAATTACGTCTATTTTATCGATCCACCAAACAGGCCATTCAAGCTGTTGTGACCAAATTTCGAACAATTTCCACTTTATTGGACATTAACACACCAATCCGTATAAAAGGAGTGCGTATAGAGTAGAATAGTGCTGCTGCATCGGCCAGTGTCATTGAAGATCACTATACATATGTCCAATCGTCACCGTTATCAACAATTTGGCTTATGCTCTTCGACCAGCTGGGAGATTTACGCAAGGACGTCGGTATAAAGCCACACAAAATACAGCTGCTACTAGAACTGATGCCAGATGGTGTACCGCAACATCGTTTGTTTGGTGAACGAGCCTTGGGAAAATTGGATGAAGATTCATTTTTCTATCAAAGCTTTATATTCAGCGACGATGCTCATTTTTGGCTCAATGGGTATGTCAACAAACAGAATTGCCGAGCTTTGTCCGCAGGTTGACCTGAGGTTGTTCAAGAGTTACAAATGAGCTCTGAAGATGCACTGTTTGGTGCAGTTTGTGAGACGAGATCATCATTGGGCCGTACTTGGTTTTGCAGCAGTCCATTGGCCGCCGAGATCATGAGATTCGACACCACTACACTATTTTTTTAGGATATGTGAAGTCTCCCATGTAAAGGGACAATTTAGCCACAATTCAATTCTCAGAAGTCAACATTATCGCAGACATTGGTGAGATACCGGCCGAAATACTGGAAAAAGTGAGACCAAATTGGAACTCATGGATGGACCACCTACAGCGTAGGTGCGGGCAACATTTACATATAATAATATTTAAAATAAATATTTCATTCACTTTTGTAATTTTTTTTTGCTTTTTTCAATTTTGAAAACCCAAATGATTACAAAATCATCCTTTCTAAGAAAAATCTTAGTAATTGCAGTTTGTACAAAATTTTAGATTTATTATAAAGAGCTTAAAAATTTATATATAAATATGTATACACTTTATATATTTATTATTTTTGAAATTTAGTATAATTAAATCGATTTGATTGCCATTGAAGAAATACAGAAACTCTCCGCTTCTCGTATTATTTTTTTTTCACCATACAAATTTCTGAAATATTTCATATTCGCAGTGATATGAAATGTGATAGAACTAGACGTAAGCGATGTTATTCCATTTCGCAAGTGCTATCAGGGGATGAATTATTATATTTATTTGAATTGTAATTTATCAGCACATAAAAATTGCAATTTCAGTTGTGCCTTTGCAATAAGTACAAGTAGGAAAAAGGAAATTAAAATGTTATGGATAACAAAACTCAATAGATGTACATAAAGTTTTATACAAAAAACACTAGTATAGCACAAAATAATAAATAAAAAAAATGACAAAAAATAAAATAATGAAAATGGGTAGAAAAACAGAAATGGAAGATGGGACAGGAACTTCAGCTAGATAAACTAAAAATTAATTAAACCATTGCAGCTAAAAAAAAATCACTCATATAAGTAACTCTATTACTAATAATTACCTCTTTGCGATATTAAGGCAAGGCAAAAATATCATCAGGAAGTTCATTTATTTAAGTATTATTTATTTAATCAAATTATTAAGAAATTATTAATTCTATCGCTAAAAGAACAACTTGATGTGGTCTCTCACACTGGGTTTTCACAGCGGCTTTGATAGTAGTGTTCCAAATATATGAATGTCTTCTCCCAGTCCTTAACATCACATGAAAATTTGTATGTTCAACTACTTTGTATCATAAATAACTCATATGTTTGCATTGTATTTCGCTCATTAACAAAATGAATGAATGAATAAATGAATGAATGTGTGAGTGTGTAAACATAATGAGAGGGGTGTATAAAATTGACTGTATGATAAAACTGAATTCACCATAATTACAATACGCGACTTGTTTCCTGTTTATTTATATTTTTTTTATTCGCTCGCGTTTTCCACATCAGATGCGGTAACAAACAAAACTTTCCCTACCAGCATGAAATTGTATGCCTGTTTTTCTTAGTTTTATATTTTTGTATTTTGTAACAATTTCTTTTGATACATGAGAGTACTTTAGCACAAAAAATATTAATTTTACTTAATGCGTATGTTGTAAATAACAATCTACATTTATATGTATAAGTTTCTCTGCATTTGCACATACATCAAAAACCAAAAACACATACGTGTATGTGTGTGTAAATAGATTTAATAATATTATCTTGAAAATTACATGCAGCATTCTGACTGTGTTAAATGTTTTCATTTACAAACACTAAATAAACTTCTTGCCACATTTTATGGAACTGTAAGAATAATTTTTCTTTGGTTACCAGCTTCAGCTTTAAATGGAAGAAATTATAACAACAATTATGTTCAATAATGATTTATGTTAGATAAACTATCTATCGATACATACATACATACATACGAAATTATTTGGAATATCGCAGCGATATTTGAAAAAGCGGAAATATTAAATGATTGAAAGAAATATGAAAATCATTCTCAAAGAATGACATTTTTGTTGATACCTAAAATCCAACAGTGCACATTTTGTTACTTCCTGGGAAGCCAAGTGGGCAAAAATTTCAATATCAAATGGCTCAAATGCAAACTAAATGCTGTATTTTTGTCCCCGATCTTTCAACTTTGAGATAAAATAGCAAAAAGAAAGGCAACCAAAAATACGAAAACAGACACTAAGTAATATGTCACCAGAAAGAAATTTGTCAGAACTCTAAAACTCTTTCCATATTCATATTAGAATAGAATATTTTTTTTATAGTTCCTCATAATTATTCTACAAAAAAATTCTTCTCTCCAGCCACATTTTTTTAAACACCATATAAAAAGACTTAAAACAATGTAAACTATACGCTGTAATAATTGTTTTATGTTTAATATTGTATATATTAAATTAATTTCTTTTCCTGTTGTTATTTCCGAATGATTTCAAAAGTGGACTAGGATTTTTTAAAACACCAAGCCTCCTTATTTCTTTTTTATTTATTAATATGATCATCGTATTCAATTATAACACATTAGGCTAAAAAAGTGATATCCTTAAGAAATTCGAAATTTAAAGGTTTAAATATAGACATTGAACCGAAGTATTCTTTGACGTCTGTTTTTAGTACACAATGGAAATTATTGGGGGATTCAAAGGGTAGTCATAAAGTCATATGCCATAAAATAATAGCACGAAGATATATGACTGCTATGAACAACCAAACCGTCATAACTAAGTATGCTATTTCAGAATTCGGTCAGCTGATATGAACATAAAACATTTATAAATATTTGGCATCAAAAAAACACAAGTTAAAACCTTATAAAAATTTTGTTTGAAAATGCCAAAACAAGTGAAAAAACTAAAATAACACACAGTTTGTGTGAAAATTACATGTTGCACATCATAACGGGTGGATCAAGTATGAAAAAAATTTATCCATTTAAATTTTAATTCGAGGAAGAACAAAGTGAGGAAGGGTTTTTAATATATGTTGCAAGTTTGCTCACTAGTGTCCACCTTGGGGTTCCAAAATCTCTATTAGCGACTTTTCTTCCAGCAGATTCCATTTCTTAGTTGGATTTGTGCTCACACCTTTAACTTTTGGCTCAGATTTTTTCCGTAATTTTATGACAAAACAATAAACATACCACAAAAAGTCTTATTATTTTATGACCTTGTTGTTTGCAGCACAAAAACTATTTTTTTAAACCATACTAAAATATTAAGACTTTATGACAATATGACTTAATAGCACACGGTTTGAATCCCCCATATGTGTAAAAATGTTGTTGAATGTCACGCTAAATATCAAATGTACAAAAATATACATCAACAGAATTAACGCTATAATTATTGTTTTATTAGTTTTGATTCATTAATTTTAGGATTTAATACATTTAAATATAAACTTTTACAAAAAAAGTGGTACACATGTTGGATGCCACTTTTAAGATGTGCAGCACCAGTATATAAAATTTTAGGTTTTGTTTCTCTTCCATCTAGTTGAAGTTGAAAAGACAATTTTGATGGTAGGTGAAATATCGCACAGGTGTAGAGCAAAAATAGTGAATGTAACGAAGTGTGAAGGAGTAAGAGAAAAAATATATCTTAAACATAGATATTTTTCTTTACTTAGAAATGCGAAAAGGATTAAAAGTGGTGGCACGCTCAAAACGGAACTTCAGCGTTTACGAGGTAAAAGAATCGAACCCCTCCACGTTGTCATATATTATTGCTTTGTGGCTTTCAAGGCAAAAAATCCTGCCATCCTCTATCAAAGTTTAAGAAAAACTAAATATATTGACTTTTGAAATAGAGCACAAAAAGATTCCGTATTACTCATCAATATTTTTGTTAATCAACTACTCCGTCAGGAAAATTTAAGAAACTTAAAGAGAAAATAACGAAACGTCTTGCTGTACATTCTGTTTGAAATTGATACACATTTAAATTACTTCTGTCCATCTGTTAAACACGAATTAAAAATATAATCAATAATGAACTTTGCCGGGATTGTAGCCATGCCGGCATTTTATTGGTCGCTAAACCAAATCGTCAGTGAACTTTAAGCAGTTCGAAAACAGTCAACCTCATATGTTTATGCCAAAACAAATTAAAGACAATATGAAAATTCTGTATTGAATATTGTTATTACGAAAAACATAATCATAGAAGGCTTAGAATGCTATACAAACAACAAACAATTATACTTAACATGAGTCTATCCCTCTTTTTATGATTGTCGCGTCGACGTGACATGAACTCGACAGTAAAAACCGACAGCAGTTCTGAACTCGTTGCAGGTAATACTTAGCTAATATTGATGGCCAATTGTAATTTTATAAGCCATAGTAGTAGTAATATCCCATCAATAATATTTAACAGTTCTCGATAACGATCCCACAATTGCCAATATATTGATGTTGACTTGGTGTGACGTCGACGTCGACAATCATAATAAGGGCATATTTTATTTTTCTAGAAACAATGATTGGGTGTCAATGATTGAAATTAAATTTCAGGCAAAACGAAAGATAAAATCTTTGTTTTTGATATTTAATACTGAAATTTTTTATTTGGGATATTCTCCCTTACTAAAAGCTTAAACAATTAGAGTTTCAAAAACAAATTTTTTGGTGTGGCTTTAGGTATTCATATGCAAACATTTTATAGACTCATGTCGAGTGTAATTGTTTCTAGGCCTACGATAGAGAATTCTCATATTGTATGTGAATGTTTTGCCATAAAAATATCACGTTGCATAAAGTTCACTAAGGTCACAACAAATAATAGATATTTTAAAGTCTAATTTTTTTTTAATAATTGCGGAGAATATCCACAAATATGTACGCATTCCAAATGTAAAATTTATTTTCATTGATAAATAACTATTCTATTTATTACTACTACAATACAACAATACAATAAAACAACACGCAGTTTGCCCTACCACAACTTTACCAGTCTGTCAAAAACATCTGACTACAACACAAAACAAAATTACTTAAAATCAATTTTTCAATAAACGTTTCGGGAGAAAATACAATAAAATTGTTATAATAATTATTATATTTTTGCTAAAAACGTTATATGTAATAGTGCAACATTAATGATCGGCCACTAAGTGTAGAGGATGAGCAAACAATCTTAAATGCAGATGCAAATAAGAAATTAACAAGTGTTCCTACAAATACGGCTGGAGATACAGTAAATATGATGGTGCAGCAGAATATCATTGAAAGTGAAATGAATGTAGATATCAATACTGTTTCTTATTCTGTCCCAGTCCCAGGTGTAGGTAATATTGTTATTGACGTACACATTATGTAGTTCATAAAGCTTAATGTCTTGTGTAAAACGGAATACGTCCGGTAACTAAGATTTGTCCATTGCTTTTTATATGCACCCATATTGTCGGATAATATCAAAGAAAAGTCTAAATGCTTTCCTGCTGATATTGATTCAAAACCTGCTGAAGTTACTCATCTTGCTTTCAGTTTGCTGCAAGTGATTTAAATACAGCTCGAAACGATTTAGGTATGTTCACTGTTTAATAAAATTACTATTCACTTTTAAACTTTTTTAAACTTTTTCTACTTCATTTATTTTTATAGGTCACTGACAACATTAGTGCTCCAAAGCCAAATATAAATTAAGAAGACGAAAAAGTTTATTATTAATTTTCATTGAATTTACTTCATTTCAATTGTTTTTTCAAGCATGTTCATACATTGACATAAATGTTTTAATACTACTTTAAACAAATCCATAAATGTAATTAAATATTATCTTGAATATTTTAAAAGCTGCTGCACATCTTACTTGATTTTGTTGAGAAAAGTTCAGGTTTTAGATGCCCTTGGTTGCAATTTGGAAGCTTTGGATATCCTGTTAAAGATACTGTTACGGTTATTTCAAACGTATTTTAAAAGACCCATGCAATACGTCCACTTACGTGGAAAACGAAAGAGATGCTTAACGATTTTTTAGGCCTTAATTTGAGGTTTCACTATGAAGTTTTCGTTATGCTGTGAAAGACTGTTGTGGTTAATTCAAACGTACATATTTTTTAAAAACGTATGTAATACTTACTACAGAAACGCTTAAAATTAATTTTAAGCATTTCCTTGAAGCCCATAAGCCGAAACAAAGCTCCACATCTCCATATGTGTTTTATTTTTTAAACTGCACACACAATCACATTATTTTCATAGAAATACATTTTTTCTTTTTTCTTCTAATTTTTAATTTAACATGAAACAATTGAACAATTGAAAACAAACAAGTTTTGATACTTGGAGTTTGAACAGAGCAAATTTTCATTAGAACAGCTTATAATCACTTGCGCTAATGAGTCCAGCTGTTTCAATTCGCCTTGATACCACAGAAGTACTCAAGAACATCTAGTAACAATAAATATGGAAAAAAATTACTAAACTGCTATATTTAACATTATTAACACATACCGAAAATAACTCACTTTCCTGTCTTCCATAATGGACATCATTTGTAGCCATTTGATCTACAACCAACTCCAATATTGCACATTCCCTCTTTTGCTGTCGCACAGACTGTGCTCGCATTCACAGCGATTAATACAAGTAACACGTTTTGGTTTTATTTGTTTTTTAGTTTATTACAAGATGATTATTATCTTTAGTTCAAAATATTTTTTTATATTTACTTTCTTTTTTATTATTAAACACAATAACAAAGTAATATTTGGTGTGACTTACCCTTTAAGGTGGATACACCCAGACAGATTATTCTGAAATGAATCCCCCATTCGAACAACTGATCTGGAACAACAAAGCCACCATAGCAAATATCTGTGTAAATGAAGTCTGTCACTTTTACAAGCAGACAGCACAGTGGCAGATGATTGAAATTTGTTGCGTTCTTGGCGTCACACACACACACATATTTTTTTATTTTCTTCTAAATTTTTAATTTCATAATTAAAGCAATTCTTTAGAAACTTTTGGCTTCGACGACATTTTGATAATAAACTTGCACTTGTCCATGCAAACAAACAAGCAAGTTGCAAGTGTTTTTTTTTATTTCCTATGGTGTATTGGTTCTTAATAAATACACGCAACTTGTAACAGATTACCTGCGTGTGCAAATGCAACAATTTATTAACAATGTAAAACATTTACAAATATACTCTATATATTATTAAATATACATATGCACCAGCTCAGTTCAATTTTGCTAAAAAAAAAATTAAGTAGCTGGTAGCACAGTATAATTGTTTCGGAACAAAAATTAAAATGAATCCAAATCAAGCTGAAATTGTTCCGGGCAAAATTAATTCTCTTTCTCTCCCGCTTTCAAAAAGAGAAACGTCCAGCTACATATTAAAAATGGTTCGGAACAAAAATTTTGTTCGATACAATGGGTATATCCACCTTTAAGCACTGGTTTGACGAATAAATTCGACAAATACTTGCCTTAATTTGCCATGAACTTGCCGAATATTCACTAACAGGAATAATCGTTACATCACTATTGCATACATACACATATCTCATGTTTATGAATCTTGCCTGCCACACGTTCAGCAAATTATAACAATGTTGACGCTGAAAAGTATGCTACAAAATCAATTCACTTTTAATTGCCACACACGAAATGTATTGAAGGCGTATACTTAATATTTGTTGCAAGCCCTCTAATACTCATTCGCTTAAGTGCTGTTTTTTAATCCGTGACATATAAAAAGGACAAAGAGGGCGTAACTCGTGAAGTAGATTACAACAAACACTGTAATTACAAAAGGAAATAAAAGAATTGAATTATTTTTAGAATATACAACGGAAATTCATTTCTGAGATGTAAGAATGTCGTAAGTAGTTTAAAAGATTTGGTTTTATATTGAAACTAAGTGCGCCCTACGATTTCCAGAAAAAAAGTTAAACTATAGATGAAATAAATTTAAAATCAGTTTAATTTTGAAGAAAATTATCAGCTCTAAATTTGTAAACCATTTAGTTTGTGTTTGACAGACATTGATTGCAAGGGAGAGTGGCAAAGAATGAATTTTTTGTGTTCATTAAGCATTATGTTTTGTGAAAAAAAATCTATCACTCAAACCAACGCTAGTTTTATATGAGACTTCTGCACCACCAATTCCAACGGTTAAAGAGTGGTTTACTGAAATTCGTTGTGGCCGTACAAGAACGGAAGAACGCAAATATTCTGGGTGTTGGCCGACTGTGTATTGAAAGCACTAAAGACGGTGGAGGCCATAGAAAGCTTTCTGCAATATGGGTGCCGCGTTTGCTCACAATCGGCCACAAACGCAGGAGTGTTGGTCATATTTCAACTGCAATATGGAAAAATTTTGCGCCGTTTTTTTTTAGTGGACCAACCACATTAAACCAGAAATTAAACAGTAGGTTTATCGTGATGAATCGGCGCTGGAGAAGGCCAAGTTAGGTTTGCCAACTAAAAGAGAAATGGCCACCGTTTCTTGGGATATAAAAACCAACAATGGAAAATCATATGCTGACTTATTGGGTTGATTTAATGGAGATATTATGAAAAAATTTCGCCAAGAAAAAATTTATTATCCGCCAGGACAATGCAAGTTTCCGTAGTAAAATTCCATAAATTAGACTATAGAGTGATCTCTGATCCAACGCATTTTTCGAATTTAGCCCCAAGTAATAATTTCTTGTTTCCAAACCTGAAGAAGTGGTTCATGGGAAAAAGATTTGACTCCAACGATGGAATCATTTTACAAACAAATTCTTGGTTGATGTATCTGATTCTTTTGAAGGTACGAAAAATTGGAAAAACTATGTTGATAAATGAAATGATTTTTTTAACCAAAAACTTATTTTTTATTAAAAATTTCCTTCAAAAATATAAAGTAGAAGCAAAGACTGCACTGTGTTGTCCCACAGTTTACTATCCTTGCATAAAGAAAAAAGTTGGCCTAACATTTAGTGAAAATATTATCACTTCCAGGACCCAAAAAATTTAAAATTTTAAATCTTCTGTATTATGATTTGTCGTTCAAAAATCTAAAAAAAACTTCATTAGTTTTCTAAGAGAATTTAAAATGTACAAAAACTAATTTTCATTTTAGGCCCATGGAAAAGAATTTTAAATTCAATCTTACATAGACTTCCTGGCTTAGAAAATATTTCTAGACCAAAAGGGTGTTGCTGTCACGTTAAAAAAAAACATTAGAGCGAGAACAAAGTTGAATCGTTTTGGTAAGAATTTCCTCTTTTTCCGAAGAAAAGTTATTTGCACCTAACGACCCAGAAGCTGTAATGATACCAAATATTCATATATTCTACTAAGGACTTACGGCTTTCCTACAGCACTGTAGTTTTGCTTGTGACATCATTTTTAATTTGCTAAATGAAAGTTGAAATAGTATTCTTTGGTCCAATGCCATCGAATGTCATTGCACAGTGTTAGTGATACGTTAAAGTTTCAACTATGCGATCAAATATTGGCCTTATGTTTCTTCAAACATAATTCTATACATCGGAAATATAAATCTCTGCAGCTGTAGACAGATTTCCGCAACTTAAATTATAATTTATTATATGACAAGTGAGTGCAAGCAAACTAGGAAGGCATAAGTATATCCCATGACTTCGATTGGCACGCGGTTGTCATATATACATAGATACCAATTTTTTACAGCTTCATAATGAAACTGTTCCTTTTATTACAAACAAAGCAACACTACTAAATAAAAGCCTTGATTTTCTATTCACATTAAAAAGTTAATACAGAGATTTGGCATTCTCGAGATGGAGGCCTAAACTCAATATGGCTTCTCATGCAGCCAAAAACAGTGTTAATGACATGACAAAATAATCGAATTGGGGTTAGTGAGAATATTAAATGAACTTTTCATCACAATGTCTATGGTTCTTGCGAATAAAACTCTGATCTCCAATACAACATTGTTGCCTAATAACAACTATGTTTGATTTTCCCAGTGTAATGCGATCCGAGATCTTATGTTCAACGCCATGGAACATAATAACATTCATGCTAAGTTCTTCAAAAATCACTTTACCGCTCTTACTACCCTACATAAATCACTTTTTGATAAAATTATCATGACCAAAAATTTTGCAATAAAATTAAAGCACGCCAGAGTCATATCGATTTCGTAATCTGACAGTAGCAAATGTCTTATAGCAATATTGTGCTAAAACTTACGCACTCCAAAATAATTATTCTTAAGAGGAGTTTGACACAGACAATCACAATACCATACGCTACAAATTCGTAAGTTTCTTCAAATTTGCAACGCCATCTAAAAAGCTTCTTTTTGCTCTCAAATGGATTAAACCCAATTACTTTTTCGTCTTTCTGGCGTATAACCCAATTTGCTGCCTATCCAAAGAGTAATATCCCAAGGATCTCTCCTTGGACTACTTCTTTTTTCGTTTTACGTGAATGACTTTCTATTAATTTTGGGTTCAAAAAAGTATTTCCTCTCTCCCGTAAAATTTAAAAAATTACACTGAGATCCTTTGCCACTGAAGGAAACGATTTGATTTTAGCCTATAATTTGATAATTATCTGATAATAATACCCCGAAGTACTAAAAATATATTACTGACACGGTACAATTCTACAATTTCTATACATAAAGGGTGATTTAAATACAATTATCTTTTTAAATTTTTATGTTTCTATGACATATGATTTTTTTTCTTTTCGAAATATTGACTATCAGTCAGTATCATTACCCTGCGAACCAAAATGAGTCACTTAAGTTTCAAGAGCGTTAGGAAGTATTGAAAAGTTATGACCGAAGTGAGTGCTGTGCTGCCCGAACTGTGCGTTTGTTAAAAAGGAGCTCTTGGATGAAAAATTTATGAGGCTGAATTGCTAGTGGACAACACTTATAGTTTTCATTGTCGTGCGGTGCATGCCACTCAATCCAAAAAACGTCGATGTAACATGTTGGTGGTATATGCACCAGAATGATGAGCATTCGATACAAATATCACAGATTATTCGCTCACAAGAGTCAATTCACTCAGCAATTGAAGACAAATGACCATCTTCTCAGTTTGCGTCTTACAGAAGCTCCAATTGAACATAAAATTTGGCGAAAAATAATCTTTTCCTACGAAGTACATTTTCATCTCGTCGGCTACGTCAACAGAGAAAATCTGTGGATTAAAAAATCCGCACGTTATTGTCCAGAGGTACATGCATCCATAGAGTGTGACAGTTTGGTCTATATCCATTTCTTAGAAAATTCTGCTGGAAACAACATTGCAGTCAACGCTATGAGCTACGCAGCCATTATTACGAACTTTTTATGGCCTGAAATAGAAGATTTGAACTTTGGTAGTCTTTGAGTTCAGCAGAATGGCAGACAGTATTACGCAGATCATCAAGTGGCTTTATATTGTACCAAAATTATTAAGATCTGTCAAAAATCTGTAAAAGTCATAATAAATGTACCACTAGAAGAAAAAAATCTGGATATAAATCTGACAAACGAAAAAATTATTTTAGTAAAATTAATTACTAATTCTTGTGACATCGGACACGTATTTTAAAGGATGCATTACCAGCATTATCAGTGTATATTGAAGTTGGTGGTAATTCTATCTAAAATCGAATTAGTTGTAATACAATGTAAAGCCACTTGAAGTTTGTTAATCGTAAAATCTTGGCAATGTCAATTGGCCACTAAGGATCTGTTAAAGACCGATACTAAGCGAATAATTTAGAGACGATTCACACCCTAGAAGGTAATAATGTTCGAGCTAATCCTGCGGTAAAACCAGAAAACACACAAACGAAATCTTAATTTATAAACAATGGGAGTATATATTTGTTGTTTCTAATAAATTAATAATATACCAAAAGAAATTAAGCTTATTTAGTTTTTTTTTTTTAATGTAGTCCTAATTGCATTCGGACCACCCCACGATAATATTCTTTTAACCCTACCAGGAAATAGATAATTAATTAAAATGCTTTGGAAAAGTTTGCATGATCATCGGACATCGGTTTTGGTAAAAAAAATATGTTTTTTTTAAGGAGGTGCATTTCTGCTTTGGCATCTGTGTCAGCGAACAAAATTGTCATGACTTCTCATTTTATTTTTAATAAGATATTTGTATTTGTACCACCCGCTATTTAAGGTTTTTATTTTATGTGCAACATTTATTTGTAACATATAAACTTAATTTATTTTTCCAGCTTAAGGTCTATTTTAATTTTTTTAATTTAAATTAAAGTATGGATATACTTGCACTTATGAGTTTCTTATGTGGTTATTTAATGTACAAATGTATGTGCATTTGTCTATTTATTCATGTAATTGCTTTAAATATTTTCTGAGTATGTGATTATTATTTCAAATATGACAAAAAAAATTTAATTATTTTTCAAATGTTAATATTTTTAAATTTATATAAAGTAAACAAATATACTGAAGATGAGTACAGAAATATCGATTAAAAAATTTTAATCAAAAAAAATTAAAATAGACCTTAAGATAGAAAAATAAATTAAGTTTATAAATTAAAATAACACTGTTAAAAAAACTAGAACATATATTTATTTGTAACATTTTCCTTGAACAAATTTATGTAAAAAAAATTCAGTTTAAAAATATTTGGAATATATTCGCTCTTGTGTCCTGCTTCAACAACAACATGATGGATTTATATTGTTTAAATTTTTAATGCCGCAAAATTTAAAGCAACTTTTAAAAAGTCATACATTTGTCAACAGTTTGCATTAGTTTTCTTTTTTATTAAACTGAAATTTCCATTTTTCGTATGCAGAAGCACCAACACCAACACCAACACCAAGTATTTCGTCCAAAGAGGAACTAAAAAACACGTACACACACACACACACACACACACACACAAAACAATTGTAACCGATGACTAAAATGTTTTGAGTTCACTTTAAAATAAAGTTACACATAAAAAAAAAATAAAACTTTCGACAAAGTACTCGAAAAAATGCATTTGAAAATTTGATTTGTTAGCAAAATTGTGTAAATATTCAATGAATAAAATAATATGTTGCCAACAAATACGAGTACATTTGCACGTATAAACGCAACACACACGGACACGTTTAAATGCATAAACTTAACCAAAAGTATCTTCATGCATCGTTAGCATTCATAGATGAAATTTGGTAGTTTTTCAACACATTTCATCACTACATTAATGAATGAATGAGTGATATATATGCCAATGCAAAAAAAAGTATGTGTGAAATTGGAAGAAAAAGTTTAAATTTTTACCTGAATTTAGTTAAAAATACTTTTTATGATCATTTGTTGGAAAAGCTAAATGAAAATTGAATTTTCAGTGTAAATTTATTGAAACCACTTATGTTGTGCTCAGTGCTTTTTAGTCTTAAATTAAAAAGAATTATATAAAATATATAATTTTTTTTTTAAACTCAGCTCAATTTTTGCTTCATGGGTTGAATTTATTCCACGAAAATTGTTACATGAAACTTAATTCAAACAAAGTGGAAAATCGGCTTGATTTTGCCTGAACTTGGACATGTAAAATGTGCCTTCTTTCGAGCAGCAATACACTGTGAACTAGGAAACTAGGAAATTAGTTTATGGGACGGGAAGATAAAGGAAGTAATATTTGTGGACATTCGACTTGATATTTACCACGCTAAAGAATACATTTTATCTGTAGTGCAGTTCACTGTCATACCACAAATGGATGTACTCTTAATGAAGAGCGCGTTGTTCTGCAATAAGAGGGAGTCTTGGGAACACGGTTTCTCCGATTTCCGAAGAATACATTCCATTACAGTTACGATAAAACAGCAAAACACACACCACGTTGGGTCATTGATCCAGTGTTTCAATAGTGCTGGGTATAGTACTGTCACAGATTAGCCTTTTCATCCTTTTCTCTATTCGGTCGAGTAGCATCAAAATAAACTTTCAAAACTTCGGCCCATATATGAAAGTTGTATTCCATCTTAAGACGAATATAGTTGCTATAAATAGTAAGGAGATCAAAAGGAGTGAAGAATCTCTTACAACGTTTTAAAAAAACGAGGCATTTGAATGCTTTCTTGGCGTCATGAAAAATGTGCTTCGTCCATAGAACATCACACTGAATTTGCAAGCCAAGAACCTGAAGAGCGATTGATTCCTTCATACTTATATCACCCATTATCACAGGTGAAACAGCATGTTCCGACATACATTTGTGCATAAGCATATACTAAATATTGTGTCTTACGAGCATAAAAAATCAACCTGATTCATATGGCCCCATTCGAAGATTGTCACAAGATCATGATTAAATGTATCATCCATGTTTCACCTCATCGCCCCAATCATCAAGAAGCTTAGCGTAAGGAATGCATGGGAGTGAATTGGAATCGTAAAAGAGTAGATAGGATTCGATGTTTGAGGTAGATGGTTGGGAGATGGAACGAATCCTTGCGGTACCACTGATTTTTCTTGATCTCATCTGATGAGATCCAATCTACAAAAATTTGAATATTGCGATCCCAGAGAGAGCTCAATATAAATCTAAATAAAGCCTCACCGACACCAAAAGCAATAAATAAATTTTAACAAAACTGCTTCATGCCAGACACTGAGAAATACCCACTATCTTACTTTCGCCATTTTGAAAGGAGTGCTAGCAATTCACCCGCAGAGCGGCCTCTACGGAAAATACACCGGCGATTTTTAATTAAATTGTTGGACTCTAGATACCTCAGACGTTGGAAATTATCCATAATTTGCAAAGCTTTGAAATGTGCAGAACAAATTGTAATTAGTCGATCATTTTCAACATTGTAGGATTTCTCTTTTTTGTGGGTTGGACTCACATTAACAAGCAGCCTTCCAGCACAATGGAAACTCGTCAGCAAGGTACAAAGTACTGAAAAGGTTGGCTAATGAAATATTTAGCATCAAACATCACTGCTTCAAGACCAAATCTCGTATTCTATCCGGCCCAGGAGACTTATTTATATCAAGATCCGCTAAACTCCTTTTAACTGCATGCAGTTACAGATACCTTTTTAGGTCGGACAGCGGTAGATTGGTTCCCGGCAAGAGAGAGTTACTTGGAAATAGCTTAGCCAGCAGATTAGTTTTATCAAATGGGCTAGTGACTATTTGGTCATCTTTTAAAAGAGCCGGAAGTAAAGAACTAGAATTATCCTTTACTCTTGTAACGAATGATCAAAAGATCTTACTACCCTGAAAGGCAGATACGAGGACGCTGTTCATATAAAAATTTCCTCGCCTCTCAGAAACTTGGCGCATAACCATCACGCCAATTAGCTAAACCAAACTTCTCCCTCCCCCTTGCCGACACTCAAATAGGTTTATTTAGAGCCAATTAAAGTCTCTGTGAAATTGTATCAAAATCCTGCAAAAGGGCGCTGACACTCTAAAGCCGATTAGTCGGCAGCAACTTGACAACAAACACTTTAATTTAAGTAAGTAACATCTCCACAATGAAAACCAATTAAACACAAGTGTAGTGAAGAAAATCTACTAAAAAAAACAATAGGAAAAACAAATAATTGAAAAATCTGCAACACAATGTTTGCAGTTTTATACTTGCGCATGCATATGGGTGTTCAAAAATGCACAAAAGTTTACACTCAAAAAAATTAATATACGAGTAATTATTTCAAATAAAAATGTTTATGACAAATAGATAAAAGATTTGCCCAGTGTAAGTAAAAATTTCTTGAAGTGTAAGAAAGCCAAATTTGACAATAAGAAAACTTCGATTTAAAAGTAATTTATAGCTTTCCACAACAAGACTCTTACACTTCGGGAAAAATTCTGAACTTTACAAATATTTACACACTAAATAAATGTTTTATAAGCGGTAAAGAGACGGTCAAATTGGAGAAACCTTTTCATCAAATAAGTTTTTTAATTTTTATATAAAATTATTCATTTTGAGCAAACATTTCGTTGTGATGACACTGGGCATATTTATTTGACAATTTTGTTCGGTCAAACAGCTGTTCAATAATACACTCAGAGAAATATTTGTCATTATAAATAAAATATGATCAAACTGTTAAAGCAAATGATTTTCGTTTTTAAAAAAATTCTTAATTAAGATTTTCATAGAAGATTTTTTTTTGTTTAGTTGTCAAATCTGTTTTTATATGAGATAAAAATAAATGAAAACTAAAGAATAAAAAAATAGAATATATTTTGCTAAAATGCTAATGGGCTAATATTTAGCCTACATACATACATATACAGCTTTATAGATGTATGTATGTGTATGAAACTTCTTTATGACTGAACTCATGAAATAAATTATACATATAATTCCCTCCGGTCCTATAAGGAGCATAAGGACTCAAATAAATAATGTTAATGTAATTTTTACACTAAATTCTCTCCGCCACTTTGTCCAAAATGAATTCATAGCACTCTTAGCACTTAGCTCTATGCATGTCAAACATATGTAGGAGAAATTCCAGCCTCTCTAATGTACGTTTAAGTGTCAAATTCCTTAGGATGCTTGAGAAGCTATCTGTCACCTTGGTGCTCCAATAAACGTAGTCGCCTGTATGTTATTCTTTCCAAGATCTTTGACAATCAACCTTGTGCCATTGCACAACCCGGTGCATTGAGAATATGAAGCAGTAAATTTTCTAATAAATCTAAACGAATATTGAAATCAGAGGAACATTTAAAAGTAACGAAATGCATAAGTATTTGTGGTCCAATTTTCTACAATAAGCTCTTAACGATTTCACGGAATAATTATTTCCATTAAAATTTTTCAAGTACATATTATTCTCAGTCAAACATTTTTATTGTCGTAGTTAATTATTAATGTGAGTCCTTTGAATACAAGTTTTTTAGAAAATTGTTGTCTGAGTTTACAAAAATTCTTTGTAGGTCCGCATTCACATAAAATATTTATTGATGCAATGAATTTGGTTACTGACAACGATTCTTACAATGTTTTTTTTCCACATGGAAACAATTGATGAATTAAAATTGCGGAAAATTTAAAAAAAATTGCGTTAAACTGCAGGTAAAATAATTGTGAAAATGTTAAAACAAAAACTTAATATTTTCTTGATAATTAGAACTATTTTATTACGAGATACATTTGCTTTCACCATCAGCGAGGAAAATTTCACTCAAACCTTTTGCGAAAAATGGCCTGAGAACCATTTCTTCCTTAAACTGAGAAACTTTTTCTTAGTGTAAAATGATGGCCATTGCCAAGTGTTGTTATATGTAAGAGATTATTTTCACATACACACATACATACGTATGCACGCACGTCTGTAATGTGCTATAAGTGCACATAAATTGCATTTTGTTTAGTTGTATTTTCTGTGTAATTTACGAACGTTGTTCATTGTTCCGCAACAACAATTATTAAACAATTTTATTCTTTCTTGTTTGCATTTTCTTACTTGGCCATATAAAGAAATGTACATGTGACACAAACACACACAAAAGGCAAACAATTGTTATTACCAACACACTTATGTTTAAGCCATAGTTAGTACTAGAGCACTTAAGAGCAGTAATAGTTGCACTTCAAAATGAAAGAGATATTCATGATAAGATTTCAAGTTAATTCACTTTTTATATAATTTCCTACACTTCAGTAGACATTCCTTAAGGACGCATTACTATTATGAACTTGCACACAGTTATTGTGGACTGCGAGCGCGTGAACATGCAAGGTAATCAGTTAATGGTGGCAAGAGACCTGTAGGAAATATGGTTAAAAATTATTTTTCATAAATAATTCGAATATTACAAAGATGATTAGATTAATAACTTAACGACTGAAAAACAATTATTTAATAAGCACAAGCACTCAACACTCATTGAATAGTCTACACAATGAAAAACTCAACCGATGTTGATTTTTATGCTAAAAATAAACTTCCCTTCATATATAGAGTGATATATAGAGCTTTCGGAATTTTTTTTTTGAGTCAATATATCTGTGGCAATAAGCATTAATAGCCTAAGTCGACTAAAGCAAGGTAGTATTTTTTTGAAGTGTTTAGGCCACTGTCACCACCGCAACTTCGAAGTGGGGCATAATACAGCACAATATAATATAAGAAAACCACTCTTTCTTAAGTTGAATTAGGCGATTAATGTTTATTATTACAGATATATAATTGAATGTTTAAAGATGATTTTATGTGAATGCTTAAGCCGATAGCCTGTAGTAGCTAGTGCTTTTGTATATTATTTATTATAGTTTTAATTATAATAAATTTGAAATAAATAAATAAATAAATATGTGAATGTTAACCGCAGCTACTCCTAAAATAGTTTATACGCTGAGTCCAATTTCGCATACTCTTTCCAACATATCGGGCGGTATCTCACGAATAAATTCTTCAATATTGGCTTCCAGTGCGTTAATTATTGCGTGCTTGTCCCTATAGACATGAACCTAAATATAGCCCCATAAGAAATAGTCAAAAGGATTTAAATCGTACGATCTAGGCGGACAATTGACCGGCCCCAAACGTGAAATAAACTGTTCACCGAACTTGCCTCGCAATTGGGCCATTGTTTCGCGTGCTATGTGGTATGCGGCACACATACACATATGTCAAAGATTTGCGTCAGTACCTGTTATTAAACCCAACCTGACGGTGCTCTTCGCACTGAGTGAATTAAGCCGTTCACCGCCGTCCCTTCCAGAGGCACATACAGGGAGCGGATCTACATGTGCCCCTAATAGGGACGACATGGTAGCAAATTCTGTACAGGCAGCAGAACCTTATACAGACACCTTGCTAAAGTGCTTGGGCTATCTAACCTCTTACCACCCCAATGGCCCAGCAGTAAGATGTTCCCTATCTTAATGGGCACTCACCAACCGCAACCACCAGGGCAGCCCTGTCGATTGGCAACAGCACATAGAGATATATGGCCCAAACAGAGCATCTAGAACACGATCACTAGCACTTAATTGCAGATATACTCATCCGACCCATAACTCTTCCCGCGTATCTTTGGGTTTTAACCACAGCTACCACGTGATCCCCGAAGGGGCCTCACCAATAACCAGTGTAGGACAAGTCCTAGGAGCTACTGGTTCCCGTGGTACTAGATAGGATCTCTGGTCAGCCTTGTGTTAAAAACACCTCCGATTTTAGGTCCTCTACCCAGACAAGGATAGGCAAAGCTACTTCCTTAATTACTTATATGCACGCCCCGCTACCCTGTTATTTCAGGCATTGGGTAGTAACATATTACGTTCTACGGTAACTGGCCAAAGGCCAAGGTCTGGAAAGACCACATTACCCATCCGGACGAGCGAGAGAACCCACTTTTACCTTTAATTTACTTGCATGCGCGCCCGTTACCCTGTTAATTCAGGAATTGGGTAGCAACATACAAGTTTTTAGGGGTTATCAGCAAAAAGCCCTAGGTCCGGAAACCTGATAACCCTATACTCCAGGAAGCATAACACCAAGCCACCAAGACAAGATGTATAATCCGTGCCCCCCGGAGGGAAGGTATGCGGCACAGTCTTGTTGAAACCACATGTCAAATATTTGGGTGGCCTAACGTTATTTCACCCCTCTCAAAAATAAGTTCTCTTTCTGGTTGTCCATTTCGCACACAGAAAAAATTTAATTTCTTTTCAGTAACAAAATAAATTGTATCAGTAAACATTTTATCTGATTGCGTACCTCCAACGAAAATGTAAATTCTCACAACAATTTAACTGAAAAATAAAATATTTTTTTTTTTTGAATTCTAACGATTCAAAATAATTAACTGCGACAATAAAAAATTATGACTGAAAATAAAATTTACTTCAAGCAAAATGTTTGTTTGAATTTTCTTTAGTAATAATTTTTTCTGCATAGTTAGAAAAATTTATCATAATTCATTATATGAATGGCATCACCCGGAAAATTTATATTTTAATTAATAATAAACTTTCATGTTAATTATAATAAAAAACTTCCTGACGATGACAGTTGAAGTTCTAGCGGAATTTTAAATATTAAAATTAATTTAAATATTTCCTTGAATCAAAAAGACCTGCCGCTAGAATAAACATACGAGTATTTCTATTATAAACATTTTATGATAATTTTTTTTCCATCTATATAGAAAAAATTATTGGCAAGATAATTTTTCCTGACAATTCTAGTTGAAGTTCTGGGGAAATACTGGGAAAATAAAAGTAAAACAATTTCTTTAAATTAAAAACGACCTGCTGCTAGAAAAACACCAGTATTTTCATAAATAAATATTTTCGAAGGAAATTAGAATATATCAACATTTATGATAAAGAAATATATATGATCTTTTTAAATTTGTTTGTTGTTATACAATCCCGATAAATTTCAATATTAAGTATTAAAAAATTATTTTATTTTGCTTCAACTGAAAAATAGTTGTTCTAATTAAAGGGCTCATCTCTGAGGCAAGTTCAGTTGACAATTTTTGGTAATTGCCTGACCGTTAACAGGGCTTTTAATTCAAAGGTGGTAAAATCAAATCAATTTCTAAATATCTATTCGCACAACATTATGACATGAGTTTCAGAAATTGAAGGCATCTAGAGCGAATATATGGCTGAATAAATCGTGAGATCAGGCTCATCCTTGAACCTAGTGAACTCACAAAGGAATCATGCTCATCCTATTATTTCTTTTTTAAGCTGTCAAGTAGAATTAGAGAGTCGGTGTTGAAAAAAATAGGATTAAGGTATTTGATTCACAATTTCCTATAGAATAGCCAAGATTGCTCTTACTTCCCTGAAAATCGTTAGGACTAAATATCTCCTTACACTTGGCAAAGGGTCGCAAGCACTCTTGTACGATCGTTTATATGTCTGAATACCCCCTACAGAAGCAAATTTCGAATAACTAAAATAGTTAAAATGATGAAAAATATCAGTTTCTATCACTTCGCCTGTGATTTACTTCATATTTATCGTATGTAAGTAAGAACGAGAGTGTCCCTCATTGGAGGCTAGTGGGCTTGTATGATGCTTTGATTTCTTTATATATATTGTCACAGATTTATAAACTATTGCTTTAACCAATGGATCGTCCCGATCTTTATGAATACCAAATTTTTTACAAGCTAGGAAATATAAATATGAATATCATTGTTAATTGGCATGTCAGAGGAACACATTCAGCATAAAATGGGACGCAAAATGGTGCCATGAGGAGCCCCTGCTTCTATTGGCTTGAAAATTACCTTCTCTAATAATAATTTTTTGCGGGAATATATCGCCTTAATATATTAATTAATCTATCATCTCATATATTTTCAAAAGTCACTTAAATGTCAATAAAAAGATCAGAACAGTACAAAGCCTCGTGGAACACAGATATTTGTTATAAAAAAATTTCACCCACAGATTATTAGCCATGATTTGAGACTTCATGCCAAGTTTTCACTATTTTTGGAATACTAATATAACTGTTACTCAAACGGAGCGTATAAGTGGATGGAACACATGTCCTTGCTGTACGCAGGGTAATGTATTTAAATATTATGATAAATGCAAAATTATCTAAAATATATATATATAAATGAAGACGGAGCACTGTGCCACATACGCTCATATACACCTAATGCTTTTGTATAGAGTGTACGTTCTCTTAGATATAGACGCCAAGATATCCACCGTGATTTGTGAGTTTTTATTTATTTTCAGAATGTTACAAAAATCAATTGATAGCATTTTTAATGTTTTGTAAAGCTAAAGACACCACGAATATCACACCATGCACTTCAATGAGATCTGCTTTCTGAATTTGAAAATTTTTCCCTTTAACATTCCATGCAAAGACGCTGTAAATGCAAGTTAATAATTTCAACATTTTAGCAAAATTGCATAGAATATTAGAATTTTTATTAATCGTTAATTCCTTTACTTAAGAACTTAAGTTTTAAATAATATTAAAGTTTCATTTAGTTTATTTTTTAGAAAAAAAAATCAAAACTAATAAATGAGGCAACATTGCTAATTTTAAATATAACTCACCTACTGTGGCACAAACTTTACAAACTTACGCTTCACCACCAAAGTGTAAAACGAATTGTAAGTATTTGTAGAAAGAAAAATTGTAAGAAAAATTAAAACTCTAGTACTAGCGATATTTTGTAAAAAGTTTTTCCTTCTTCTGTCGCCCAAAGAAATGTTCTCTACTTTATTTCTTCTCTTTCCGTCTAAATAGGGATAAATTTATTTAAAAAGTTTCAGTTTGTACTTTTACAAACATAGATTCTTTTTTGGCAAACACAGCAGGTTGTTGAAGCTGCCTGCCGCAGCTACTAAAAAATAGTTGTAGCTGATATCCGGTTGCAGCTTCAATTCATAGGAATATAAAAGTTTAAAATGAAAATAAAAAGCTTATTTTAGCAATTGAATAATTTGCGTTGTTTTTTCTGTGAAACATAAAACAAAAAACTATGAAGACAAAACTTTTGCCACGGATGATAATAATGCAGAAGAGGCTTGTGAAGTAAAGAGATTTTTCATGAAGGTGAACAAGGGTATTGCTTTTGTATTTCAAGGTGAAGATCTGATAATTAATCAGATATAGACCAAGGATGAACATAATGGATTATTTATTCAGCTGATCTAAATAAGGACCTAAATTTGAAACTTACATGAAAAACAAAAACAATATTTAAAAAAAAATTTTAAATCTTCTTCATTTCTAATAAAAATTTTTCACTGTACAAACGCTTAGATATTCGGCCATTACTTTTCAAAAGTTGTATAATATTTAAGAAAAACGAAAATAAATTTTTAAAACGTGTATAATTTTGTTTTTGTTTTCCATGTGAATTTTTCTTTGATATGGTATTATTTTGGGCTAAAAAATTACGGACAAGCAATGACGAGTGAGCAGATGCATTCTCGTTTCCGGACGTTTTTTTTCGTATTACTTTTCGTAAGGGGCACATAGCTTCATGATAATACTCCTTATTAACCGTGTAACCATGTGGCAAAAACTTATGATGCACTACGCCACGGTAATTTAAGAAAACTGTGAGCAAAACCTTGACATTGATCGAACTTGTCCTTGAATCTTCCGTTATCACGATATCATAAAAACATACCCAGGATTTGTCACCAGTTAAGACCCCTTTAAGCATATCTGGATCGACGTTAATGTTACTCAACATTTCCCATGCGATGTGTTTCTTGTTCAAAATTCAGAATTTCTGAATGAGCTTCGCTGTCACACGCTTCATGCCCAACAAAAAAAATTGTATGGCATGAGCCAACCGACACTTTTCTGTAGCTTCTCTAACAGTGATTTTCCTTAACGATTTTCCTCACTTTCTAAATATTTTAATCGGATTTTGATCTGATGGAACTCTCAGCACAAGCTTCGTCTTTGAAAAGATGGTACCACTTGTAAACATTTTTCTGACTCAAGAGTACAATCACCATATGCCACTCTCAACATACCAAGCACTTTTGAGCACTTGAGCAAGCAAAACACGTTTAAGTGTCATGCCTCTCAAAAACAAAATAAATTAACAACGTATGTTCGAGACAAGTGTGCCGCCTTAAAAAATTGGCTAATCGAATTTACTTAGCCCGGAAATTTTCAAAATTCACCTTTTCTATTGAACAGACCTCTTATATTCGACTTAAATAAAAAAGTAATATTGAAAATCACGCAAGATACAGCAAGATATGTTTTATGGACAACAGTCAACAGTCATATATATATATATATATATATATATATATATATATATATATATATATATATATATATATATATATATATATATATACCACCAATTACAATGTAGCTGTTTCCATGCAGCGACCGGAAGTGAAAAGTTAAAATAATCCATAGAACAACATCTCTAAGAAAAGACAAGAGGACATAAAATGAAATAGGCATAATAATGGATACGAGAAACACTATATGAGATTATCGTCATTCATTTCAAGCGACAAAGTTTATAAAGGAATTGTGCTGTTATTGAATTTGCCAATAAGGGCACAGAAAATTCATAATTTCCCAGCTGGATTGATTAAAGCATTTCTGTGTTCTTCAAGATATGAGTATATCCCATCAACTAGAAATATTTTTATTCTGTAATAAGGGCAATGGTAATATTTTAAAATTCCACAAGACACAACATATGTTGTTGCCCATAGTGGCTTTAATTACTGTAAGAATGTCAAAGGATACAGGATTATTAACATGTTATTTAATAAAATTATATGAAAAAAATATTTAGGGATAAATATTTAATTTATTTACTTCCTTTTTTATTTGACATGCTACACTATTTTATGACAACAATTAAGAAGTTCATACAAGAATTTTTCAATGTAGAAATGAGAAATATTTGCTTTAATATTATAAAGATTTAGGCGAAATAAATTAAACAACCTCTTACAAATATTAACTTTAAGCTAAACCTCAATACCAAGCACTTATATACTTGTATATCTAATGTGTGTCTATTCATTCATCTAATATTACATCAGGGCCATAGCTGTTGTAAGCAATAATTGAAAAAATTCGGAAATAATAACTTTTCAAGTATTTACAAAAATTCGCTAAATGGTAGATACAACATTTTTTGGTCCTCTTATAAGGATGATAAAAGAATTTTATAATTCTTTTGGTCTACCGTAAGCCTTTTAAAAGATTTATATTAATTTTTTTTTTGCCTTCCATAACTATTATAAGATACTTTTATAATGCAAATTATACAATAGCTGAAGATAGACGACCACAGACAACGACGTCTGTTCGCTTTGTGAGTCACATCTTAACTTCAAGTTTTTTGCCCAACTTAATTTCACATTTCTTTGTTTCAGTGTTTGACAAATGCAATAATGGAGAGGTAAACAATGGAGCAGCGCGTTAAATTATTGAAACCTTTTACGAAAATGGGCGTTGAAACCAAAATGCACTTCGTGATTTTTTTGGTCACCTCAGTGGATTCATTTACTAACAGAATTGCTGCATTTGGACAAAAAAAGCCGATGCATCCATAAAGAGTGACTGTTTGGCACAGTTTACGGGCTGGCGTCGTCATCGGACCGTACTTCTTCGAAAATGAGGTCGGACTTCTTGTGGCCAGAAATGGAGGATTTGGACTTGGACGATATGTGGTTCCAACAGGACAGTGCCATTAGCCAACCAATGTCCAACATTGTTCTTTTGCGCGAGAAATTGAATGGCCGTGTTATCTCACGTCGTGGCGATGTAAATGGCCACCACGATCATGTAATTTGAAACTGTTGGACTTCTTTCTTTGAGGATATTTAAAAGGAAAAGTGTACGTCAATAAGCCAACAACAATTCAAGAGCTAAGGGATGAGATAGTTCCGAACATTAATGACATTGAACCTCAATTATGTCTCAGAGTCATTGAAAATATGGACCATCAGATAGAGATATGCCATCAAAGCTGTGGCGAGCATTTGGCCGATATTTTGTTTTGCACATAATTGTCATAGATTTTTCTATCAAAACAAAAAATATTGAGATAATTCTCTGAAAACTTTTATATCATTTGCAATTAATATCGTCCATTTTGGTTGGATCACCCTTTATAAGAGCTAAACTTCTGGAACTCTCAAAACCATAAACACGGGATCCTGCTGGCGTGAAAACGGGATGCTGCAAGTTTATTTTACACGCTAAGGAAAGCATGACATATTTTTAACACTAACCTGCGCTGAAAGACTATCGTATTTGTATTTAAAGCATTTACGTGGCACTCCAGCCTTATCTCTCCCGACCAAATGAATCCATTCCTTAGTTGACCTTATTCTAGCTTTCTGATTCACCATTTCCTCTCTTGGGTGTTACAGGTGAAACATAGTTCTGTATTGGATCCGATTCCCCTGAACGTCTGCTATCAACAGATCTAGCTTTGAATTAATCCGATGGTGTTTGCAATTACAAAACGATATGAAATTATTTCACAATAGTTCCAAGACTTTAAAATATTGAGTTCAAATTTTGCTTCTTTCGACACATACAAACTAAAAACCTGCATTTCTTTTTAAGCATCACAATGTCTTGAACTGCTTGGAATTCCTTGCAACATGAACACCATACCAGAAAATCTAAAAATTTATTTTCGAAAGTGCCTACGCTGCAAACCCTATTTATGGTAAATCTAACTACATTTGTAAAGGAATGAATACATTTGTCTGCTAAATACCGTCAAATAGCATCTGCTTTTGATGTTTGATGGCTCATTGGTTGATGACACAGTTCTTTGTATCCAAGCGAGGTGTATGACAAACAATGTACAACCAACTCTGTGTATCTGTTGTAAGTTTCGAAACTGTTCTACCTCTTCTCCCTATTTATTTTCAAGTAACAACAGCAAAACAAGCATTATCACCTGTAAATCCTTTGTGCCAATAATAGAAATAGAAATATAAAAAAATTGTCTAAAACTAAATAGAAACTTTTCCTTTCTGGTTTTGTATACCACAACTACAACAGCAACAGCAAAAATTATATAATATTTTCAAATATTAAATATATCACAACATGTTCACAGGTACACACACATACAGTGTATTGTTTTCGAAAATTTGTTGGTGTAGTAGTTTTCAGCAACAGATTTTATGATGAAGCTCTTTTTATTTTTTATTTTATTTTACCATCAAATACATAAAAAATAAATAAATTTTATGCTGAAGCAGCAGGAAAAGTTCCTTTAAATTCATATAAATTCGTTTAGACAGCATGGACTTTTCCTCAAGAGACTAACGTGGGTCTTAATTGTTCAATTCGTAATCCCTAAGATTGAAGTGGCTGATGTTACATGCACACTATGTATAATAATAGTGTTGATTCCCAAATAATAAGTCTTTCAATAGGGACTTTTTAGCTATTTTGCTGACATACCGTTCCACAACACTTGCAAATGCTAAAAGTATTTCATCAAATCGTCTCCCATTCCTGGATGAATGGGTCCATCAAGAAACAAAATTCGCGATATTTGGTACCCAATGCATCCCGAAAAAGTTACTGTTTGGTGTAGATATTGGGTTGTCAGTGTCATTGGTCAGACAATCACCGTCAAAGGCGATACTTTATGGCGATGATTACCAGTTTCTTTCGGCCTGAATAGGATTATGTGGTTTTAATAGGATGGCGCTACATACCACATAGCTCATGCTACATTCTGCATGATCGGTTTGAGGGCATAGTCATCTCACGTAGAGGTGATGTTAACTATCTACCGAGATCGTGCAACTTGACCTCGCTAGAATTTTTCTTGTGTGGTTTTCATATCTCGTAGTCCTATGTGAATAAGAAACAAATCAGGACGTCTCTCAAAGCCAACATAACCTACGCCATGGGTCAAATTCGCCAGAATCATGAAAAATTGGACATTTTGGGTTCGTATCTCCAAGCAAAGCCGTGGCAAATATTTGCATAAAATTATATTTCATGCAAAATTACATTGAAAGGCATCTTAAATTAATTTTAAAAAGTTGTTATAATATTGCGCAATTAATATAACATCCATTAGTATATATCCATATGGCCTAAATATAGGATTTGCCATAATCCAGTGAAGCTGATTTTTACTAACGAAAGAAAGTTGATTCACATTTCAGTGTAGTCAAATTCAATGTTTGATACTTTATATAGTGGCAAATGTCTTACCACAGCAGTCCAGTAGAAAAAGGTTATTTTATAATCATGTGGAAAAGCCATTTGATCTGTCTGTGGGTCGCAACACATCTTCTGCAAATTGACTTGTTTGTTCCCGGTTGTATATTTGTGTTCCATGAAAAGTTTCATTTCAGAATTATATATGCATACAAATATTTTGCGCTGACTGACAATCTTGATTTGAACAATGCTGGTGTCTTTTTAAATACTTCGTCTATTAATGATTCTCAGCAGAAGTTGATGTTTGGATGCAAAGATATTTATTAGACAAAGCAAAAAACCTAGTTCAAGTGTTCGTTCTCAGAAAAGGTGTGTTTATCTTTTGTCCATATTTAGTTTCTCATTTCATATGGAACCCCTATACGTCTATTTTGCTCTTCAAAGCAAAACGTTGCTTTGTATTCCAAATCAAGATATTCGTACTCAAACCTAAAAAAATATGTGCAATTTGCACCTTTACCGAATTGATGGTATTACAATTTTGTAAAAATATTACTTAAACATCATATATGTACATCATATATTATTTAAATAACTTTTAAGACCACTTGCACAAACTTACAATATACTCATATATTAGATTATAAAAATCTAACACACGCATGATTTTATACAGAATTAAATTATAATAGATGTCTCAAGTACACAGAAAAAAATATTGGAATTCAGTTCTCACATTTAAAGCCTCTATACACTTCAGCACATCTTACTGAAGTGCACGAAATAGCGAAACACTCTTTTATATTCGCAACATTTTTCATTATTCATCTTTTATACAGGCCTATTCTAATATCAAGGTGGTTCCAAGCCACGAATGATTAAAAAACAAACCTTGGTGATTTTGTGGTGTCCTGCAAATCTCTCAAAAACTGTTCGCCGTACTCATGGCGAAATAACTTTACAAGGTGGCATCACTACTCCCCGAGGGAGCATAGGGCTTCTACAATGCATATCCATCTTTAAACGGGTCGTTGTTGCAGTTGTTTTCGCATTGTTATTATTTGTTTTTCGCCTTGTGTCAGTTTCGGTGATCAGTTCTTGTTCCAGCATCAGCACAGGAGGAGCCATTTGATCGATATAATTTTTCCCAATACTAAATTCACAAAAGGTTTAAAGTTTATCTAAGCTGTATACAAGTTCAGCAGTTCAAGGAAACTATAAACCTAATCTTAAAGTAAAAACTGTTTGCGAAAACTCACTGGAAATCAAAATTTCTTAAAACAAAGAATGAAAAATTCACTATTGATCAATAAAAGTACGAAATGGAGCAAAAGTAACGTCATAATATTAACTGGCTGCCATTTTGTTATGTATGCAAAGAAGAGCTCTGTTTTCATAAAATGTTTATTCTTGGCGGTGTGTATCACTCCATGGCCTGTTGATAATAAATTCTCTATACATCTTCATCATAAATATGACAAGCAATAATGGCAGCCAATTATGTTTATTATGGCATTACTTTGGAACCACTCTGTAGCTTGAGTTTTTTTTTAGCCTGACCATATGGCAAGTTTCTTTAATTGTTTATGCCCATTAAGATCCAGGCCTCTCAAGCTAAAGATTCACTTACGATTCTGATTTCTTTGCAGCGTTACAATTTTTCGCATAACATTTTCCCTGTGTATTTGTAACGTATATTTTAAGATATTATAGTGGTAGTTTTACATCTATTAAATCATGTTTTGATTGTTGCATCACTACAAACTAACATCTTTAGTTCAATATGTGTATTAATTTTTCTACTGTAACACCTTTTCGAAAAGCTGCAACATTTATCGCTGCAAAGATAAACTGGTTTGTAGGTGCTTCTAACTTTTCCAAGTTTGATTAATATTCTAATGTGATTATAAATTAATGAGAATGTTGCTCAAACAAGTTTTAATTAAATACTGCACAATGGCCTAAAACAAGTAAACTCATTTATGTTGGCAAAACAAAATATATACAAATTTTATTTTCTTCTTTTTTATAGTTTTCGAAAAGCTTATATAAAAGGATCGGTAAATGTGTATAAATAATTAAATAATAAATAAGGGCAATTACGTAGATAATTTTTTGGATAAGAGGAAATTTGCCAAATGTATGTATAATGAAAGTAAAACCAAATCAGTGTCGCCAGCAAATTTATATTATTATTTATAATATTTACCTATGGTACGGAAAATAATGTTTTCTCCTCTATGTTAAAAAAAATGGAAGAAAATAATAATATAATGCTTATAAGAAAAAAGTTTCAATCGTATATATTTACGAGTATATATAAATACTTCAATTACCTACTTTTTTCAAAAACTTAAATTTGTAGAAAACAAATAAGGACTTCCACACTTTACAATAGAATTTAGTAGATTATTATACGATTCAATTATTATATGGTTCCTACGCTTTGACGCTGGGTGGGCGGATCTGGCTCTAAGACTGGACAGGAAAAGCCTACGGATGCTAGTAGGGGAGCTCACAGGCCATTACACCTGCAAAGCCCACCTATACAGAATGGGCTTATCGGACACGGACATCTGCAGATTTTGCGGTGAAGATGAGGAGTCGATGGAACACTTGATAACAAATTGATAGCATTGTGCCACAGAAGACACAGGACTCTACATGCATATACGCTGAGTGAAGAGGATCTGCTAATGCTCCCATTGAAGGAGCTGGTCCCATTTGGCCATCCTGGGCCAAACCCCCATTACATTACATTACATTACATTGTTTGCAAATCACTAGTAAAAAAATAGGATTGAATTCCAAAAAATTTTCGTATTTTGTACATAAATTTAAATGCTTTTCAAACATGATTTGGCTGAAGAGTACAAAAGATTTGGTTTGAGCCATTGATATGCAGCCATACAAACAAAAAATTTTTATATGAAACATTTATGCAAACATTTATTTAAAGGAATATAATATTTTAATAGTCAGTAAGATCCATTGAACAAAATACAGATCCTTTCCCGTACTTAAAATATCATGCAAAATGGATGATATCTTAAACGTACTAGTGACGTCAACTTTCTAAACTATAAAAATCTGTGTTTTCTTTTGAAAATATATTTTTAAGCGAGTCTTATTAAAACTGAAGTTTTCAAGCGTTTTTGAATAAGAAAATATTTAACAAACATAATTTTTGCACATTTATTTATTAAAAAATGTAATCATACAAGAAATATCTACATTTTGTTGAAAGATAGTGTGTTCGATTTTCTTTCCGCTTCTATTTTAGTAACGAGATTTTCAACCAAATGTATATATTGTGTGGTATTTAGAGAAGATGCAACATAAACGTAAACAATGAACTCGGCAAAATATTCATAGAAGTGTGTTTAAGACATGACAGAGAACTTACGCCGAAAAATTAAAACAAATGTAATTTAGAAGAAAATAACGCTAGAGATCCCATTTCCATTTACCAGAGACGAAACTAAAAGATGTTTTTAAACATAATGGTGACATATTAACGAACAAAACACGCAATTTACAAATCGACGGAAACGATGACAGACTTGTATTTTAAAAAAAAGTGGGGGGAAGTGAGAAATACCTGGTAGCACTGCAACTTCTTTGTTATAACTGACACACAAAAAATATTCTGAAAAAAAGTTGGTCAACGGAAACAAGAAATAAAAAATGCGTTTTGTTTATAAAATATTTCATTTGTCTTATTTATTTATAGTAATAGTTTATGGATTGATTGGTTAAAATATATTAAATTCATATGGCCACTTACCCTTCCACTTGACTTTTATGTAGTCCATAACTTTTGAAACATATTTATTGATTCCTAGCATCAGCAACATTTACTAAGACATGAGTTGTTCATTTCTTCAGATTGCATTTTGATGCTGCATGTACTTTCCTTTTAGGAGTTGAAGAATACAAATGCTAACATATTTTCAGCAACAACATTTATAAATACTTATTTTTTATTATAACTAACATTGATAAGTTTAGTTTATTAACTACACACTTTTATTTGTCCTGACGTTTTTAAATTTGTAATCTTTATTATTTTCCGAACAATTTCGCACTAACAAAACAACTTTCAAACAATTTCCCATTGTTTTCGTAATACAGATTTGGGCTTTTGAAAAGATTTATTGTTCTTTCCAAAGGGATTTTGTTTTTCGATTAAGTAAAAAAAATTTGCACGTTCGTAAAATTTTCATTCCCAATTGAAAAAGACTGTACTTTAAAAAAAATATAATTTTTACCACTTAAAACTTTGTAAAACTGCTTTGTTAACACCTACTTTAGTATTTACATTTGGAAGTACTATTTCTTACTTATTATGATTGTCGACGTCACACCAAGTCGACATCAATATATTGGCAATTGTGGAATCGTTATCGAGAACTATTAAATATTATTGATAGGATATTACTACTACTATGGCTTATAAAGTTACAATTGGCCATCAATATTAGTTAATTATTGCCTACAAAGAGTTCAGAACTGCTGTCTTTTTTTACAGTCGACTTGATGTGACGTCGACGCGACAACCATAATAAGAGGGAATATTTTATTTATATTACATACATATATAATTAACAAAATGATATACATACATATGTATTGATGTTGATTCACAAAGGACTATTTCACTTTGTTCAGAATCAGAGCCACAAAAAAGTGAAAAAATAAGTACAAAAAATTAAATCAAATCACTATCAAACTTTAAAATAGAATTCCGTTTGTTGAAATTTATTACCAAAAATTATATAATGACTATCTTAGAAAAAGAATTATGGTGACAAAATGCTTTTTTCGAATTGAGAAATAGTTATAAACTTGATTATGATATTAACGTATTCTAATTCTTTTGTAAAAAGATCTATTAGTGTGCTCAACAATATTTTAAAAATTCCACAAATAAATTGTCAACTGCCACAATTAAATCTATTTTATTGGCGATAAAAAGCATTGAAAATATAAAAGTGCATGTTTTCAATGCATTATTGAAATGCTTAAAAAAACAGATAACGTACCTAATTATGTACTTATATATTTATAAAGCGGGTATTAGGAGACTGAAACGAAAAATTAAGTCAGTTGTGCTTGCCAAACTACAGTAAGTACGAATTTTCTTAAACAAAGTATGGACCTCTTGACTCAAGAATGGATTCGAGATTGAGTTTAAACAAAAACGAAAAATAAATTCAAGAAATGTACTTAGGGCAGAAATACACTTTGAGTAGATATTTCATTTATAATGCAAGTGATACTATATAATATTTTTTCCATTTCCATTCTGGAACAGACTTGGTTTGACAGTTTTTAATCCTAAAGCAATATCCCCGTCGCATACACGTACTCATGGGCCTCAACGAATTGATTGAATTGTTGTTTATAAGATTTTACTTTGTCCCAGCTTCTTTCCATATGCTTCTAGCTTCGTCTTCCACTTGTCTCCTCCATATGAGTGTAGGCCTCTTTTACGGCTTCCTTGAGGATTATGGTCAATACCATCGCTGGTAATGTCATCATACGATCTGCAAAGAGTGTAGCCGTATTTCAATATGACCTGGTCGATGATTTGTTAAAGCCAAAAGTGTCTTGTTGGAAATAGTTTCAGGCCAGAAAATTTTCATGATCTTCCTAAAACAATGATTCATAAATATTTATGGGTCTGCAGGTCCCATGGCGCAGCATTTCAAGTTTCACAGCCATATAGAAGAGTAGATTTTACGTTAGAATTGAATATCTTAACTTAACACGGTACGACAGTGGCGATAATTTCCACATAGTTTTCAAGCGGGAAAATCTTTGTTGTACTCTGTTTATGGGGGTCGGCTCACAACTGGACTCAACACTAGTGGTTATGAAACTTCCGAGATAACAAAACAATTCAAATCTTCAAATTAAATGTTGCTAGTTTTGAAATTATCATAAACACTTGGGTTAAGACGTAATGCCTTAATTTTTCGGATATTTAATCCATTACCAGCATTATTCACAGCTTCCATAAGCCGTTGTATCTTTACAGACATATCTAAGTGACCGTGCGGCATCAGAAATATGTCATTCGCATGATCAATATCACCCAGACGTCCTTGAAAACCTCACGTAGTACCACTTCTCATCCTATTCAACTTGTGCATAACAGCCGTTTCCAAATCGACAAACATGATATATAATATAAAGGCGATCGCCATTTCACCTATTATTCCACCAAAAAAACTCTTAAGCTCTTAACATGGTCGACACAATATTTCTGCGAATGGAAGCCGGCTTGTTCCGCTCTTAGTTGTGGAGTTACTTCCACGTAATATGTTTTGATGAAAACAAAATAACGTTTTGTCAAAAATTTCCTATATTATTCCATTGGGCTTTGTACTATATTGCATTAAACCCAACATAGTTTTTTTTTCTTTCTTTGCTAAAAATTTTAAATTGTTGACAGAACTTTTCAATGTGGGAACAATTGCACAAAAATTCCACGTTACATGTTCACTTGGCGAATATTCTTTAATATTTACTCTCACTCACGATCACATTGCCGAAGAAAATACTCACTGTCATACATGACTACACGCTAGTGATTCTGAATGCTGTATGAGAAAGAAAAATTCAAAATCTTGAAAAACGGCCATTGCGTATGATTAATGTTTAATTCGGTTCTTAATACTTTAAATCACTCATACGCCGTATGCAATAATTATTTCAAATAAATAGAACTAAATCAACAATCACTTCTGGCTTGTTTCAATTCTTCAAAAACATTTAAATCTATTTAAAGCGAATTAAAGTAAATATTTTTTTGCAAAGATTTTAAAATTTTTTCCTTAACGATTTCTATATCAATCAAAGCTAAAATTTTTATTGTATTGTTGTAAGCAAATATTGTCAATTTACCTTAAATTTGTGTAAGCAAAACACATTCGCCCAGCTTTCGCTTTCATGTCTATGGAATGAGGAAAAAGATTAGAAGCAAATAAAAATCATAAAAAATAAAAATCATATAAAAACTCTTCCTCCCGCTGCCAATTGAAACGATTTTGATTGCTATTCGCACACTTACACAAACCCATACAAAGTCACATTGATGTGTACGAAAATGCCCACCTGCAATACGAAGAATTCTTTTGTTATTTGGAAACCATTATCATATTATATATTATATAAAAGCAAGAAAATTGGATATAAAAAGAATTGGAAAATGTAATAATAAAAAACAAATCATACTGGACCATATGTTGTAGAGTTTTGTTAGTAGAAAGTTGTTTTTATTTATGTAAATGTCAATAAAGTAATAAAGTCACGTATTTTATTTAAAAACAAAAATTGAAAAGCAAAAAATGTCGAAACTCGAAAAACAAACGAATCGAAATAAAAGATCTAGACAATAAGACAAGGTACCTTTACAGAAAAGTTTAAACATTTGGTGCTATATATAAAAAAGAGATATGTTAATATTAATATTAAGGTAGCGCGTGACATCAATATGAACAAAGGCTTAGATACACATATTTAAAAAAAAAACCTTAGAAAATATATCTTCCGAATAGAAAAGTATAAAAAACTATTAGTAGGCAAAACAATCGGCAGATGTTGTTAGAGTACCTGGAACTCTTTATTTTGATTAATTATCCTCATCCTGTGTTGGGGCACAATTTATGACTCCAGGAATTTGTCAAAATATCTTATTTCGAATATTTATTTAGCGAATAATTTTATTACATTTGGGAATATGAAAAGAAAATTCCATTGGGAGACAAATCGATGGAAAAAAATTTTATGCGACAGTAACTGGAGACGCAATTATGGTATTTTTCTACTCTCAATTTCATAATTATGTACACATTACTGTAAAAAAAAACTTAACTCCACTCCACAGAATACTGCAACATGCCCCTAAAGAGCTGGTACTATTTAACCTCCACTTCACAAGGCACCACATAAAGGTAGCAATTCAATGCTAAGTGACTCACCTCACGATATCTAAGTACCGCATCATAAGCAACATACTGTGGGTACTTTCCCTAAGAAACAAAAAATAAAAATTTTCACGAACGGTCTTAATAAAATTAATGAAAACATGGTTTTTTTATGTGTTTACATATACGATTATGATTATTAATTGAATCTTCAATATAAATTTAATAAACAATAGGTATTAAAATTTCAACTATAAAATAATTGATTACTTAAGTCCAGCTAATGCCAGACATGAAATTCAGGGTCCACTACTTTTCCCAGCCTTGTCTTGTATTCAGCTTAAAGCGGAAGTATACCTGCATCTCAACCGGGTGTAGTCTTTATGGCAAAGAATGTTTTGGACTATTGGGCTGGAATGACTTCAAGCTTCTTTATATGCATATATTATCACATGATTTTAAAATCAACTTGTATAACAGAAGTTTGAAATCTTGTCTTAAATTTTAATTTGTCGTTTTCAATTTCATTTGAATTATCTTTGATAAACGACGATCAAGGTGCTTATAGAGGTATAATTTGGTTATTAATTTGGATTGGGGAACATGTTTCTATGCGGAATGTAGAGATTATATTTTTGCATAAATTCTTATTTTTCAAATTTTTTGCCATTTTTCTGATCTCTAAATAAATGGAAATGCTGGCAGCTCTGATGTTCAATCTATGCAAGCGTTTACCAACAACTGTCTTCGCAGACTTCTTAGAATATATTGGCCAAATACAATCTCCAACTTGCGATTTTGGGAAACAACTCAAGAAATTTCAATACAAACAGAAATACGTAAACACAAATACAAGTGGATAGGTCACACACTTCGTAAAGAAGATATTGAAATTGCCAATCGAATAGAATCCTCAGAGAAGCAGGCGTAGAGCATGACCTGCTAATACATGGAAGCGGCAGATTGATGTGGAATTGACGAGAGCTCGTAAAAGCTGGAGGGAAACTAAAGCCATTGAAAGAAGGAACTAGCTACGGCCCTATGCTACTTATAAGAACAACAGGAATTAATAAAAAATATATATAAAAGGTAAAGTAGTTCTAAAAGCATCTTGTTTTCAATCTCAAGTATGCAATGTTATAATAGACTATACTTACTTACTTTTTGTAATATATGAATTCTTTTTGTGATAATTTCTTTCATTAATATAGTTCCTTTTTCAGTGCCAATCCTGGCCCAAATCCTGTTAAGGCAACACAGGCTTACTTAGTACAGGTCTTTTGAATCCCATTATGACTTGCCATAGCGAATAGTCTACTTGTGGTGTTGCGTCTATTTCCCGAAGGTATTGTTTTGCCTTACAGGATTTTACATTCTAGAAGTTATTTGAGCTCTTTAACATATCCGTTTAGCTATATTGCTAGTTCAATTGATATGTATCATTGCCACTCTCTTCGTCCTCTCACTTGTCGACTGGTAGAGAAAGAGTATTAACTAGTCGTCTAAAGGCTTCTGACTACCCGCGGGTGACTTTTGTTTTAATTTATTGAATCTTAGTGCCTTACCTTCTCTTTTCATTGCCGTTTTATTTCCCGAATATTTTTTTCTCCTATAGCATTTCTAATCACGTTCACTCACGAGTACGTAGGTTTGTTCAATAGTGCTGTGTTTTCTCCTTAACCCAAACTGATGCCTTCAATCTCATTGGTAAGGCGTCAGCTTGTTAATAAGTAATTTCTCAAATAGTGTTGATATATAAGATAACAAACTTATATCCCCTTATGATTTCTTTTGCTGATCATGGTGGGCACCGGAATTTCCATTATGCCGGGTAGTGTCAAGGCGTCCAACAGCATTAAAAATTAAAAGAGTAATATTTTGCTCTATAAGCATTTCGTTATTAATTTGCTCGCATACGATTTTATAAAATGAATGAAATCAATAAATCAAAACTTTTTTTCTTATTAAGAACCCAAACTCTATTTTTATTCGAATGAAAATTATGAGCGGCACAACTTCTTAAAGCCATCAATTGTTAGACTGCGTGAAAAAATCTCTGCCTGTTTAAAATTTAATTATGAATGAAATGAAATAAACTTTGGGATATTTATTTATTTATTTATTTATGTTACAACTTGGGATCAAAAGGCATAAAAACAAAGTCATTCATTTGTCCGCAAACAAGCAGATCAGAGTATTCGTTGAGACTTGAGTCCACAGTCTAGTACACCAACCACTAATCTACGGTAGCACCCCATTTTGTCTATATATAAGCAAATTTTTTTAATTTCTTATTCACTAATTTAGTAAACTAGTCGTAATTTGGTGGATCACTGTTATTGTTATATAACTAATACAATAAACTCCTTAACTATATTAATTTACACCAATGACATTATCGGTTTGTATTAAAAATCATTAATGAATTTGTATTTAATACAAATGTGTCTAAGAATAACATGGATACCTGCATTCAGAACTAGCGCATCGTGCTCTTAACACTGCATCCACCACTCTCCCCCTATTACGGTAGCCACCTTCCACACAGGTAGCAAACTTTATACATGATGGACACAAACCATGCACCAGCTTCTTGCTAAATAGCCGGAGCTAGCTAGCCTCCAAATGTTTTTGAGTAGCGGCTTCTGTAACCGTGCCTAAAGCTCTTATAGCTCAAAGCAGGAGAGCTCGAAAGTCAGTCAATAACGCTAACCCGAGCCACTCGCCTTAAACCAACAAACTTCTTCCCGCGATTTTAGTTCCAACCCTCAAGGGTCATCACCAATCAACAGTCTAGGACAAGCCCAAGGGCTACTAGTGCTTGTAGCATCAGACAGATCTCTGGTTAGCTGTGATTTGAAAGCCCCAACATTTTATTGAGGTAACTCAATTCCCCCAATTTTAGGTCCCATGCCAACCAACTTTTACCTTTAAGTTCTCATATGCGTGCTCGTTATCTTGTCTTTTCACTGATTGGGCAGCATGTAACATACCAGCTTTTATTTTTTATCAGCAAAAGGCTAAGTCTACGTTCAGACTAATCATGTCTTATTGACATGATTCTTACTTTTTCTTCTTTAAACTTTCTTTGGCGTTCACACAAGTCAAGTCTTGTTGACCACTTGTTTTTTATGTATGTGTACATAAAAAACGTTGTTTGAGCATTTTTGACATTACGAATGAGAAAGCAAAACGTACTGACAGTACATGAACATGCGTACTCGTTTCTTTTCCCCTCGTCGATATCGCCTATAAAGTAGCAATCATGTCAATAAGACATGATTCGTCTGAACGTAGACTAATGTCCGGAAATGTAAATAAACCGTATACTCTTGAAGCAAAAGCACAAAGCTGTCAGGATAAGATGCATAAGCTATACCCGTGAGGGGATATTTAATATAAAAATTAATACATTTAGATTTGTTTCAAAAATAATATTGACATTTGAAATTTGGTGAGAATATAATCCGGTAAGCCAAACTTTACATATAAATATTTGAACTTTTTTTATTCCTTGAAAAGTAACGAGATTTGTAACGAGAAAAGTCAGTTGGCTATACTGTGAAATGTTCAAAATTTAACGCTTTCTAAATACATTTTTGTTGTAATTTCCACAATAATTTAACCTGAAAATGAGGTGGATCCTAATGCAAATATAAAATACATAAAGAAATCGGTTGTCTGTTGTACGACATAATACCAAAACAGTTTCAAATATCAAACAGCAGCAACAAAAGTAACACATGTCTGACTGTCAGTGTCGTATGTCAATAACTTGAGTTTTAAAAAGTTCTTTTCTATATACGAGTATTATAAATGTGTAAGTTAAACTGTGCACATGTATACGAGTTTTTTTTTGTTAAGGGTTCTTTCGTGTGTGTGTGTGTGGGTATTTGATATTTTTACTTCCTCGATTTGTGCGTAGACAATCAAATATAACAAAGGTTTTTATTTTCAAAGTTTTATAAAAATTTTTTTGATTTATTGAATGTTGTTTATACGAATTTAAATTATTTTAAAATTTTATGTTCTTTCTATTGCTTTATTTCGTTTTAACGACTTTGTGTGTTTGTAAGTATATATGCACGTATAAATGAAGCAGCAACATCGCATTAGAAGCAGGGCTGTCAGATGTGACGATTTTTAACTGAACATGGCTATTTTTAGTTTTTTTTTTGGGCAACCGAATTTTAAAAGAAGGTGCTGAAATATTTAGGCGAATTTTCTTTCGCATTAAATGAACTTGTTGGTTATCGCAAAGGGGAGTTGTGGGAGAAGTTTATATATATTTTGTTAATATCAACCGCTGAAAATTATAAGAATGTTCAAAGCATAAAGGGTAAACTTTGTAATAAAAGGAATCGCCTATATTTAGTATTTGTAAAACCCATTGTTAACAAAATGCATCACTTAAGCCTGAAATTCAAATCTGATCACATGGAAATATGTTTATTCTAGCAACAGATCTTTGTAATCTAGAGAAATATTTTTAATTATATTTTTCAATATTTCGCCAGAACTACAACCGACAAGAAAATTTTTATAAATAAATTAAATTAAGATTTTTTTCTAACGATACCAGTCGAAACTCTGACGAAATACTGCAAAAAGCCAAATTAAAAATATTTCCTTTAAACTAAAGAGATTTGCTGCTGAAATAAATAAATTTTCATAAATAAAATGGGTCGAAGAAAATTTAAATATAAAATAATATTAATAATAAAACAATAATAATTTCTAAAGCTTCATATTTATACTCGTATGGTATTGAAATTAAGCAACTGATTAATCAAATTAAGCTCAGCCTTGGATATTTCGAACTTTTTTCTATGTTTGAAAGCAATAGATTATGGAACAGAGATCAAAAACGAATTAAGAAATGTAAAGCTAAATTTTAAATGAAGAAGAATTTAAAAAGAAATAGCAAATTATTTATCAGAAAATGTGAAGCTTTTTGCAAATGTTTTAAGAGTTTTCGATAGTAAAATGTAGGTTATTTTTTTTTTAATTCAAGATACGCTGACATTGTTAATGTGAACAAAAGTGGTAGAAGATGAATATTGATTGCAATAATCAAAGTAATGCTGCCTCATTAGTTGGTAATGTTGGCAGAATCGTCGGCGAAATAAAACAATTAATAAACTGGGTACACATACTGCTTAAGAAAGATAACGCGCGCTGCCCCTGGTCTTAAGTTGAGTTGCATAAGAATTAAGTTTTATAATTTCACCACCTGTCCTCTCTACATTATCCTCTTCCTAAAGATGTAAAGATGTAATACTTGAAGTAGTAGACATTAGTTGCCTGAGTGTTACTCCTCTTCATTAGAAAAAAGGACGACACACTAACGAATTTACAACATTTTTAGTCTTGTGTTTATAATCACGGCAATAGATGCAGTATATCAATTTTAAGAAATGGCTTTGGCTGCCGTTGGTCATTCCAAGTAGCAACGCCTGCGTATAAACATTAATTTAACACCAACCTATACAAAATTAGCTCACGGTTCAGAATATGAACTTTAATTAAAATAATTGATTATATAAATGTAAATAACATTTGTTGCACTACGTTTAAAATGAAAACATGGCAAAAAATTAATTCCAATAATAGGTATGATACTAAAAACGGAAAAGGGTAATTTTCAGTCTTCATTTATGTTCTCTTCAGCATTTTATTAAATAAATTTTATGAATAATATTACACATAAATAGCATAAAAAAACCAGCCAAGGAATTTCTTCTGGCAATATTTTTCTCTTGAAAAGTCCTTTAAAAATCGTTTGGCGATTTTGAATTCCAGCTTTGTGCTCCAACTAAAATAAATCTGACAACCCTGATCAAAAGTGTTAAATCAGTATAATTTTCTATGGAACATTCGACCAGTTGTTGTGTGCAAATATGTATTTTTATTACGACTTCTAAGCAATTTAATAGCCATTCTTTTATGGTGTAATTTTATTCTTTTTTTTTTTTTATTTGGTTCATCCCGCTCTTTTCGCACAAAAAAAATGTTTTATGACTTGATCCATTTCACAAGGGAAAATTACATTGCAAAGACTCATTTTATATTTTACAACTAAAAAAGGTGTAACGTAATTTTTTCCACAAATCGTTTAAAATAGCTTTTCTTGTCCCCAAAGGAAATAAAGTTTTTTATAACCATCTAACTATTAACTTTTCTAGGATACCATATTTAGAAGGACAATTTTTAAAAGTTACATATAAAGAGCGGTGATTTTAAAATATAAATACGTGTCATAAAAAATATTGTGTTTTGAAGTAAATAAGGTAAAGTTATGCTAAAAAGCTCTTTTATATCGGCTTGCGATATGGACTACAGTACATACTTGGATCCTGGTTAAGTCCGCTGTGTATACTGCAAAGGGGGAAGATAGGGAAAAATTTAATACCTCGTTGTATTCGGTGTTAAGCCACCGCAACAACTACATAAATGAACTTTTACCATTGATACGTAATTACATATTTAGAGCGAACTCTATTTCTATAAATGGGGAGCTAAACTCTTCAAAAAAGAGTCATTTTATGGCGACAGAAAAAATTATTGCAAATATATACTTCTTCCTTTTACTCTCTATACGTTTGATATTATTAGGAACTCAAAAAACATATAACACAATTAATTTTTATATAACAATCGTGTTTGTAATTTATAAGGGAAATGCTTTCATACATCCTGAACACACTGGGCCTACGTATTTGTCACAATTGTAACGAGTTCGTCTTACACAACTGTTATCGCTACATCTTGGAGGATTTTTTCATTCTCTTTTCATATGACTATAACCTGCACCATCCACATTTATTTTAGGACTAACTTTTTTCCAGCCTTTGATTTTTTTCACCTCTCCACTGTACCATATCCCTGAGTATCAATTACCAGTGCAGCTAAACCAAAGAATTTTAAGTTCTCTGATTGAGACACTCCGTAGTGAATAAATTGCTTTCACATTTTTTTATTTATTATTGATAGGACTATAGTTATAAATAGAAACTGAACGTCCGCATATGTGGCCAAGGGCATGACTTCTTTCCCAAGTTGCAACAAAAAGTATCTGCGTTCAATGTTGTTATTACTGATAGTTTTGAATAATACCTATAAATTTATAGCTGCTAAATCTAACAGATTATACAAGGTCTATTCTATAGAAAAGATTAATTTTGAAATTTCTCAAAAATATTTATTTATTCATTAATTTCCAGTTTGTCCCCCTTAGATATAATACACTTGTGCCAGAGTTTTTTCCAATCCTCAAAGCAGTTCTGATATTCACTTTTTGTTATGGCCTTGAGCTATCTCAGCGATTCGATTTTTATCTCGTCTATCGTTGCAAAACGCCGTCCTTTCATGGGTCTCTTCAATTTTGGAAACAGGAAAACGTCTAAGAAGCCAAATCTGGTGAATACGGTGGCTAAGGCATGATTATGGTATTCTAAAAATTACGAACAAGCAATGGTGTGTGAGCAAATGCATTATCGTGATGCAAAAGCCATGAATTGTTTTTCCACAATTCCAAACGTCTAGAGGCCGCCCCTATTTTATACTTGCGGCTCATTAACCCAATACATCTACACCACGTTCCATGCTGTTGTAAAATAATATCGTTTCAGCTTTTCTCTTTAAACTAGAATTTATTGTTACATTAGGATGAATTAAAGAATATTTGTTAGATTTAGCCTGATAAACAGATAAAAATATATCGTCTGTTTTTTGGAATAAAGTTACTGTATAGTTCCTCTTTTACGAACTTAAGGGAAATGTGCCAACGATACTAATATTTTTGAACTTCAAATATTTCGCTACTGACAATGGATTAAGAAAATTGTCACCAGTAACATTTCTGTCTTTATTGAAGTAAGGTTTCATAATTTTTTTCACAACGCAGTTATCTAATTGCACTTCATTTGGCTTTCATAATCTTTGCCAGTTTAAAGAAAGGGCTTTATTATATAGTTTTCGTCTTTACTAACAGACATCCAAGATTTTTCGTATTTGTCTGGTTTTGAATTCATAAATTTATCAATCTGCAATACACTGGTCACTGAACGGTATCGGCAGCGGTTGATTCTCTCTACACTAATGTACACTAGATCACAGCGCCCTGCTTCGTCGGTAATGTTAGCAGAATCGTCGGCGAAGTAAAAAAAATCAGTCAAATGGCTACACATACAACTTAAGGAATTTAGTTTAATTCGTCTCATTAACACCAGACGTGCTGCTATTCCGCTGTAATAAAAAGACGGAATAGTAGAGTTGTAAAAAGAAGGAAATTAAGCTCTCTCTCTCTCTCTCTCTCTTCTATTTTCACCGCCTGTCACCAGCCTAACCCTTTCACAAAGAAGTATCACCTTAAGTTAAGTAGAACGCATTAATCACCTGGGTGTAACTTCTCTTTAAAAAAAATTATAATTGGTGTAAATTTGTGATAAATTCATATTAAAACACGGAGACCAATGCAAATGTATTTTAATTCAATCTTTGACGTCTAGCATAAGATTACACTGTACAACAGCCAAAATAGACTTTAGATAAAAGTATGCGGACTATATGGATTTTGATGCGCTAAACTCAAATCTGCATTCAGTTTTTCATTTGGGGTACCTGCTTTAAATTGTGAATAAAACCGAGATTTGTTGATGGATTTTCATGATTTATAGCTTCATGATTTATAGCTTCAAACTTCTGTGTTTCTGATTTTTATTACATTTTTAAAACAAAAAAATTAACGAATTTCGCACAAAAAAAAATTTTTTTCGTTATTAAATTCTGAATAACTCCGAAACAATAAAAGAAAGGAAAATACATAATGGTCAAGAATTTTTTTAACAGAATTTTTTAGTGCATCTTTTGGTCTATTATATATTAAAATCGAAATAGCGGTTCTCGAGCTATAGAGAAGTATATTAGTGTGTCCGACTAATTTAGGTGGCAAAATTAGCCACGCCCATAAAAAAATCTCTACGTGATAGACAAAAACTGAAAGCAGATTTGAGTTTAGCGCATCAAAATCCATAAGTCCGCATACTTTTATCTAAAGGACAGCCAAAAAATGTTTTTTTTTTTTTTGTTGTACAGTGTTATTTTAAAATCTATACGGCTTCATGGACCTAGATAAATAGTAAAATAGTTAGACACGATTTGATTTACCGAAGGACGAAAATGGAACGACGTCGCTTTTAGTGTTAAAAGTTTATCAAAAATATTAACTGCTTCAAATAGTACTTTTTAAGAGAAAACTTTTTCAATAGAATCTTTCTGAGTATCGTTTTAAATAATTTAAAAAAAAGTTATTTCTATAGTGCTCTTTTTAAAACGAAAGGAACTTCTTTTAATAAGAAGTTTTTTTAAAACACGCCGTTTTGAAAGCTCTTTTTTTGAGATATATTTTCTGAAAAGAATTTCTTTGAAAGAAACTTTTTTTAAATTACGGGTTAAAAGTTACTATTTCTGCAAGGTACTTTTTCGAAAATGTATTTTTTAAAGGTACATTTTAAATTGGCTTTTCTTAAGGAGGTATTCTTTAAGAGCGAATTAATTTTAAAGCGGTCCTTATTTAAAAGGTAATTTTTTTAAAGAACTCCCTTTTAAAGGAACCTTTTTTAGAAACTTGTATTAAAGTACTTTTTAAAAAGTACTGTTTCTAGAGGGTATATTTTCAAAAATATATTTATTTAAAAGGTGTTTTAGTTTTTTTGAAAGGTACTTTTTTCAGTAGCACTTTTTGAGAGGTATTTATCAAGGGTCTTTTTAAAGTGCTATTCTTTAAAAGGTATTTGTTTTAAGAGATACTTTTTTAAGAGCACCTTTTTAAAAAAGAAACTTTGTAAGAGAAAGTTGTTAAGAAACTTTTTTTAATATATTTACTTAAAGCGAAGTTATATGAAATAGTACTTTTGTCAAAAGCTAATTTTTAAAGATGTTTTTACAATGGATTCTTTTTACAGGAACTTTTTTGAGAAGAACGCGCTAATTCCAAAAGGTCCTTTTTTAGAAAAGTACTTTTTTTAAAGAAACTCTTTTAAACGGCATTTTTCACCAAAAAAAAACTTTCTTAAAAGGTCATGTTTCTAAAGACTACGTTTTCTAAAATGAACTTTTTTCTAAGGGTTCTTTTTCTAAAATATACTTAAAAAAACAAACACTTTTTCAAAGGGTAGGTATTTAAAAGGTGCCTCTTCCTAAAGGTTCTTTTTTTAAAAAAATGTATTTTTTCATAAGATATTTTAAAGATATATTTTTCAAAAAGTATTTTTTACTGTATTTTATACTATTTTAAAAGTGCTTTTTTAAACGATACCTTTATAAAAATTCACTTATACAGACTATTTTTTAGAAAATGTACTTGTTGAAAATGCACTTTCCTTAGAAAGTACTTTTTTAAAGGCGCTTTCTTTAGAAAGGCCTCTTTTTAAGAGCCACTTTCTTTAGAAGATAATTTTTTAAAGGTATCCTTTAGGTACTTTTTAAAGGTTCTCTCTTTAAAGGTACTTTTTTATTACTTAAAAAATATTTCTTCAGGTGACTTTTTCTAAAAGATAGTTTTCTAAAAAAATAATTTATATGTTTGTTTTTAAAAGCTATTCCGTTCCAAATGGGGTTTAAAAAAGAGAATTTTTACTTTTTAAAAGCCACTTTCTTAAAATATTCCTACTTCAAAAAGGTTAGTTAAATTGCCAAAAACACAATAAAATTATATGGAAACCAATTGTTTTTGTGGGATAGTTAATGCAACCTCCTGAACATTGTCTCTATGCTAATGATTTTTTAATATTGCAATAAACATTCTCATTATTTTTCTGAATTCAGTTTATAAGACTAAATTTCAACCTCTTCATTTACATAAAAATATGAATTATATTCAATAAAAATTTTTTGGACATGTTAACAAACTGCCAGATACAGATTCAGTGACTAAAAGAAAATTGTTTTCTATAAATTTTTGCCATAAGATATACAATTTTTTGCCAAAAATATGTTTTTAATAAATGTTCTATAGCAATAAAAGTCCGACACACATAATTATAAATTATAAATAAATTTTTTTTTTCAAGGGCAGACCATGGAAAGGTTGTATTCCATTGAGAGTGACAATCAATAAAAATATGGAAATCTATTCGTAAATATAAATAAATTCAAGCACATCTACTCGTAATTAGATGTGCATTTGATTTTTTTTTTATTCCCAAATATTTCAAAGTATGTCCAGGACTTTTGCCACACAAAAAAAGACCATACAAATTATTGACACTTAGCAACTGATAGAGATGTAACTTATAATAATTTCTTTAACATAGACGCTCACTCTGACAAAACTTGACTGAAGAAATACTGTCCAAAAGGTAATATAACGATAAATAGATGAACGAAGAAGGTGTGAGCGGATTGTCGTAATTTAAGAGTATCAAAGAAATCAAAGAAATAACAATTTTTAAAATATTAACATCACTAACCCAATAAATCTAGCTTTAGAAGAATTTAAAAACTCAATACAGAACGTCAATAACTACATATAAAAATTTCAAAAACAACTACAATCATCGAGAATAGATTTCATATTCTCGAGGTTAAAAAATTAAAAATTTTAACATGGTTGAAAAAACAACTAAATATAGTAGAAACTAATATGAATTCCTTAATAGTACTAAGAAGAAGGGATTACTTGTTTGAATTTATAAGACGCAAGGTCTAATAAACGCCATAATGTTATGAGAAATGACGTAAGCAAATGCTCTAAGAGATGGAGGAACAGCAATATTGACCCCGGAATGATTTTAAATATAAGAATTTCTATAATAATCTGAATAATAATATTTATTAAGTTCATTATTCGAGATATTTCCAAAAAAATTTAAATAATCTCGATAACTCATTTAAATTTTAGATGCAAGCAAATTTTTACTTATTACGAGTTTATCAAATTATTATCCCTCAGGTAATATCAGTTTTTATTATTATACAAATTTCCACAACTTTAAGGTTTGTAGAACCCTAATTATTTTTAAACTGTATCAGGCGATCTGACTTGGCTAATAATAATGGGTCTTTCAATAGAAAGAAACTTTCCCGTATTATTCTTAATTGAGCTGGCACCCCTATGCCACTCAGCTGTTCCTACCCTCTAAACAGACTATACTAGATAAAACCACATTCTTCTCATTCCAATAAAGTAAGAATTAATCTTCTCTCATATTCTTCTAAAAATAAAAACTAAAATAGTTAACAATGAAATTACGGGTATATTTCATAAAAATAAATTTACATAATTATTATATTTAAAAGTTTATCTGTAGCCTGACTAAATTTTATAACTTGCTGCGGACTACACTAATATAAAAAAAAACTTTTTGCCTATACATAGTTTCATCTTGAGTGATACTTAGCCCCTGGCTTAGTCAAAATCGATGGCGCACCTGCGCATAACTGACCCTCCGCAACAAGACATTAAAATGTATTGAAACAATAAAACTTGATTGTTTATTATCATCTCGGCAAGAACATGCACATCTTTCATATGCTTATAATTTTTGTAACGAATTCCTTTCTTATTAAAATAATAATAAAAAAGAGGTATCACCAACTAAAATTTCGCTATTTTAAGGCTTAATTTCAAATAAGATAATTTGAAAGATAAATCAATGTGACCGTTCCAGATTGATTGTCCATTCGGTATTACATGGCGCCCAAGATCGTTAATGAAATATTTAAGAAAGAACACAAAAAAGTTAGAAATTATGAAATTATCACATATTCTCGTGACTATAATTCTAAACCTTGAGGAGTTAAGTGTAGTAGTGCTGTCGTAATGAACAGATTATTATTTTAATTATTAAATTCAAAAGATTTGAAAAATTTCCAAATCGTTGGCCTGTGGAATTTTTAGTAATTTTGTTATAGACAAGAATCATGCCATGCATTTTTACTTGATTTTAAAGGCACTACTGACCTTCGTAGACTAGTAGATAGTGTACTAGATTCGTAGTGCGAAGGTCCCAGGTTCGAATCCTGCCGCGGAACTCTAGCAGTTTGTGTTTGATAATTAAAGGGAACGCACAACAAGCCTTCACTGACTTAAGTGTATGTGGTATGACATGGGCTATCATACCCCTCCAATCAACCTAACCTAACCTAACCTTAAAGGCACTACTGATCGGAGTTGAGAAGCTTACGAATCAAAAATTTGCTTGGTTTTTCATACATTCAGTCATGTTACAATAATATACTAGTTAATAGTCAAGGTCTATTTATACAGGCCATCGTAAAATCTCAGGTGATAGTTTATGTTTATATTTTATATGTCACAAGGTCTGTTTAATGTTTTCTTCTTCTGTTTACATTTTTTAACCGCAATTCCTGTTTTCTTTTGTATTTGTTTACATTTTTAACCGCCATTGTGTTTTTCAAATCAACAAAAGTGCAAGCCTAGTAATTCTATGAATATTGAAATAAGAAAAAAATAATTATTATTATAAAGTTAAGAAAGAAAAAACAAGCTAAAGGCATTCACATTGATATCCACACATTGATTCATGAAAATCGAACACAAACCAGCTCAATAGCGGGCATTATGTTACGCCCATGAATTTTTCTCAGCCCACCACCACTAACACGTGCACATAAGCAACACTACTATATATGTACTTTTGGTTACCAGCAATGAATTAAACTAAATTGTTTTAATCTCTTCTACACTTGTGTTCTCCAGAACACAAGAGAAGAGGAATATAATTATAATATCGTCAGTATAAATATGTAAATAAAAAAATCTAAGGATAATAGTACAGGATGTCGACACTCGTTAAGTGCAAAAGCTTCTTCTACCATTTTTGCCTAACTATAAGGCGAGTTTCTTGGAATATAAAAAGACTAGTATTATCTGTTGTCTCTTCTTAAAAAGATGTTGTTTAAATTTCCTTAATGTTCAATAGAATTTTTTGAGGTAATAATGAAATTTTGTCGATAGCCTGAAGGATCTTCATTACCACATCTTTATTGGTCAAGGCTATGTCGAATTTCTAAAATTAGTTTGGATCGCTGAGCTCTATGAGCACTTTGATAATGAACAGACAGATGAGCTACCTAGATTATGACCTGCTTTGAACATTTCCAATGGTGTGCAATTCAATTTCGCACTATTAAAACAAGTATCCTTACGTACTTCCTGCAAAAGGCTGAATACGGCATAGTCTCGACACATGCGGAGTTAGCAGGGTGATGTGGTCTTTCTACAACATGAACCGCAAAGTGCAATTCGTAAGCCACAGTTGTAAGGATATATCGAGACTACTTGCAATATTAACGGGTTGTTAGGCATACATACAAGTCGACTTGGACTACAATTTACCTACAACGGCTGCAGCTGGAAGCATATAGAAAAATGGGTTGATCTTTGCGAAGTGTCGGTGTCAAGGCTAAATGGCCTCTCAAGATACCTCACGGCAACACGGTGCATCTAGTACCCTAAATCATAGTACCAGTACTGAACCTGTCTGTACTGGCGCAACACATCTGACAGGTGGTATGGTCATGTCAAAACGAGATCAGTTTACGTTCCGTAAATTACTATAAAAATCAATCAACCAATAGGAGTAATTTATCAGAATGATCAATATGGCGATATATTTTATTGTTCCAGTGACTGTTTCCCCAAAAGGGTACATTGTTCACGTTAAATGTGGCAATAGCAACACTACACTAAACGGGCAGACAAGGTAAACATTGCAATACTTATAAAACTATATCTTAAAGCACATATCATCTTCATAATATATATGTATATACATATATAAATATATTAATGTCACTGCCAGAAAAATACACAATTTAAATCTTGCTAATTAAAAACCATTGTCCCACTTTTGCTGAACAATCTTCACCTTGTAACTCTTAATCAATTTTCAATTTAGTTCTCTTTTGGTTAAGGTTGCATGGTAACAAAAACAAACGGAAATTCAATTTAAAGCTGCAGCAGAAAAGATTTTTCAAAAAAAAAAAACAATAAATTAAACAAAAACATGGAAAATGTGCATTTAAATTCACATAAATTACGTGCGCACAGTTGAGGAAAAACAACAGTCGACGAAGCGCAAAAGTAGGAATTAAATTAAACGTCAATCATTCGACAGGAAAAAAGATGTAAAAGTAATTGAAACACGAACAAAAACCAACACGGTTTTTCAGCAACAGCAAAAAAAAATTGAAGAAAAGACAGTAAACGCAGTCTTATCAACAATCATCCTTTAATACAAACATATAGTCATAACAACTGACAGATAAAACGTACAATTTCTTAGTACACAAGTTAAAAATATTAAAATAATGTAAAAAAATTGCAATATAAAAATCAAATTAAGTAGAAAATTATTTTTCCAAGGCACTGCGTATAGAAAAAGGCGTTCGAATTTCAAATTGAAAAACTCATTTTAGCAAAAACAAAAAAATATTTTTTGCAAATTTTTTTTTTTTTGCACATTCTACTACGTACATTCATCAATCTTTTCGCAATAATATGACTGCCAGTTGAAACTAGTTGATTCAATAATGGATTTGGGTATTATATTAATTTTATTCTCCATCTTGCCATGACATCTAATAAGGCACGCGGTGTTCTTGATTTCATAAAACGTTCGTTCAAGGAATCAAACAGCTCTTTATTTACTTCGTTAGTAAGACTGATTAACGAATACGAATCAGTTATTTGTAGATCCTCATTATAATGTTCATTGCAATATAAATGAGTCAAAAACAATTCATTAAAATATTATCATACTACAACGTCATAAGGATTTTAACCACTTTATAAATGAACGATGTTTCAAAATGTTAATGTCCTTATTAAGAAAACTACTTAATTTCTCCTTTGCATTTAACATTTTTTAATAAATTAATTTTATTTAAATTATTTTTTAAAAAACTGATTAATTTCTCTCTTGCATTTAAAATTTTTTTTTATAAATTAATTAAAATTTAAAAAGTCGTATATCCACTTTGTGCTGCTTAAGAAAAATTTTAACTAAATATGAAAAAAAAATCGTACCGAATATGATAAAATAATTTCACAATATGGCAACACTATTAAAAAGATCTTTGCAACATCCCAGCTGATAGATGAGATGGTTGTCAAACACCATATATACAATTATAAATACAATAATTTTTTCGTCAACTTTTTATAAGAATTTTGACAAGTGTGTTCTCTTCCTTGTTGTAATCAATTTGCTTTACGCAGTCCTCATGAATCGGCCATGAATACAACAAAAACACGAATTTTTGTCTATGTAAAATGTAAACAGATTGTAGCAACAAAATTCATTTACACATAACAATAAAACTCTTATGTATACAAGCCAGAACACACGCACGTCTACAGACCAATATATAGTATTTTGACAGCTAAATGAAGTGAAAAGAAGCAAAGCAAATAATAATCACTTGATGTAGTGATGCCACCTTGTAAAGTTATTCCACAACTATACCCCAAAAAGGAAATGTAAAAGGCGAATCCATAACGGTTGAAATTTACTGTGACTTAACGTAACTTTTTTCTAAATTTTTTCGTTTTAAATATCGAAATTTGGTCATTTCTTTCGATTATTTGCTTATTTCTTTGATTGCTTTAGAATATTTTTTTTTTGTTGCTTTCTGCTTTTACTGTGCTATTTTTGACGTTAGGCAATTAGAGAGTCGTATTTGATGAAATAACTTTACAAGGGCTACAAGTACAAAAATATAAAAAATTTACTGACCTTATATGCATAAATTAGTTTCATAAATTATGATTAATCTTCATTATATTATTGTCGCCCTGCATATTTTCTATGTACATTGAAAAATTAATGTCGAAGTTTGGAAAATTTATGGAAATTAGTCCAGTCAAATTTAGGGAAATTTACTGAATTTGTACATTACAAACATTTTCTGTATGAAACTTTAAAAAAAATTAGGAGTTTCTTTACTAGCAGCAGAAAAGATTATAATAAGTTTCTATAAGATTGGTCCTGGCATTATATGAGATCCGTTTTGGCCCCCAGTTAAAGTAAAAAGCTTATGGTGTATTGACTGAATATTAATAACTTGTTTGTTGCGATTACAGTCAATTTTAAATATGTATTTAAATCAAAACAATATATTGCTGACGAAAATACAATATAGTTATCGCCAATATGCCATAACAATATCACCTTTCTTGTGTTTTGCCTATGCACAGTGCATCATTATTATTGACTTTAAAGTATCAACTATCAAAGTGTTAATTTTGTTTATATTTCCATAACCTACCGCCCATTGGCGGAAAATTCAAGCCGTGCGTAAATTTTCCAACAAACTCTATACAAAAGCTATAGTTTATATTTCACAATACCGATATAGTTAAACAATTGAAAACAATAAATGATGTAAATATGTAAGTGTATTCATGTATTGATGTTTAAAAAAAAATAAGTACTTTATTCTATTTAAATTTACCAACTGCTTTGAAAATAAACATCCGAATAAATGGAGGGAAGTAGAAATTGTATTCTATGGTATATAATATAAAAGCTTCTCGTTTGCAATTGTATTTGTTAGAGAAATAGGTCAGGACTTAAGAACTTATAGTATAAAATGCTTTTGAAAAGAGAAGAAGCAAACTAAAGAGGGAAAATAAAATTGAAAATCTAAATAATTGCAACAATAATTGTTAAGCTTTTAAAACAAATGCAATTATTGTTTCCTCCATTATTCTTTTCTTGTTTTTCTCCATCTTTTACATGAATACGACATTGATACTTCGCTGCCCATTCACAATAAGAGAACAAAAATTCAATGAAATATTTAACGGCGAAGGGTGCGAAAAAAGAAAATTAAATATATATGAAAATAACAATGGAAACGACAACAATAAGCGCTGCAAATTACATTTAACGTTTTGTTTTTCTTTTTTTTCTTCTTGTAAGTCATAATTACATAAAATGAAACAATTGTAAGTGAATGCAACGTATTCAACATTTTTGAATTTAAACTCAACCCAACACACAGTGGGACAAGAGCAAATTATTAAACTATTCGAAATCCAAACCTTATAAGGAAAAAAACTGGCTTTTATTTACTCAGTAGCGGCCGTAAGTGAACTCCGGTGTAAGGAGACAGCGGATGACTTAGCCATGATTGCCTTTTTTAAACCTCTTATAAGGCCAGTTTCTCACTGTGGGGTAAATTTATTAGCGGCCAAAGGATTATAATACTTAACCAATGAGGATATTCACTAATACTTCTCCGCGAATGTGAAAATCTAAATCGGAACCATTCTCTTACACCCCGTCCACATTAGCAATTTTGTTGCATGCAATTCTTTAAAATTCTGCTTTGGAATTGCTTTAGTGTCCACATTAGAAAAAATCTGGTATTGCAATTCTTGTATAAAACGTATATAAAACGTCAAATACAACAACACCAAACATCAAGTTGAATAGTAAGAATTTGAAAGCAAAAGAGAATTGCAGAGAACATGAAACTCTGTACCCCTCCGCAAGCTTCTTGCCTCTCTCACCTAAAACAGCCAAGAATTGCTGCAACAAAATTGCAAATGTGGACGGCGTGTTAATCTATTCACAAAATTACAGCAATAACTCCTTACAACGGCTTATAGGGCATATAATTAATAATACATGTATATAGGGAATATTAATCATACGCCACCTGCGCTGTAACAGATCAAAGTCCATGACCTTCTCTGTCAAACTTTTAACCCTATCTACTCTATTTCTGATGACAGCAGCATGTGACACATTCAACAATAGATCGAGCTTGTCGGAATTTGGAGCCATAAGGCGTAGCATAAATGAAGGTCACACTTAATCGCTTTCTTATGATAATCTTCGAATGGATTCACACGAATAGATAAAATTTTAATGCTTCTAAGACCCGTTGTTGTATCAGCGACCATGCTGTTGCATCTGTAAAAATAGATGATATTAATAACAAGGAATCAGAATATTTTAATGTGCTTGGCATGAAAATCCAGTTTAATGTTCGTAAGACTCACCACATTTCTCATGTCGTTAAGGGAGCATTCAAGTGCCTCATGTATTCAAAACGTCGGAAGAAATACCTCGCTCTTTCCGATCTCTTCACTGCTTTAATAACACCTACATCTGACCTAAAACGAAAAACAAACAATGCTTATATATTGGACCACTGCTTCAAAGTACATTTTGAAGTTGCTCAACCGCAAAAAAAAAACTCATCGGTGACTGTAGTATAGTTAACTATATTGATTCACTGAAACATTGACGCAGTGTGATGTGTGCCTCGAAGCCATATCGCTGCTATCATAGAATCTGCTCTATTGATTTCAGGTAACTTATTCGCGAAACCAGTTTTTGGTGACAAATTCGATCTTTATCAAGAACACATCCATTTGTGGTCGCGCCAGTGATTCGCCTTTCTTCCTACAGAGAAAATACGCTCTTTAGTCTAACTATTTGCATGTGGAATAATCTTCCAGTGGAAAACTTTTCTGTCACTTTCAGCAAGGAAATATTCAAGTCGAGTGTCCACAGACACTACTTCCTCTACCCTCCTGCTTAGTTGTAGCAGAATTCATTTGACGAGTAGGAGCCATCTCCTGAGTGCTGGTCCGCAAAAAAAGGCATTTACGTGGATAATTACTAATAGATAAAATTATTATATCATCGAATTATGACACTAGGCCAAATTTTGTACCCCAGAAGAAGATGATATATCTTAACGCGTTTACGCGAAATTCTAATCCATTATTAGATTCGCGGTAAAAAGGCTGTCAGTCGCTTGAAGCAGTTTCGTGTTAATTTCAATTTGTAATTGAAAAATAACAAATGAAAATGTCCAATAGATGGAATAGGTCGAACATTTTGCAAACAGTTGTTTCGCACCCCTTTGCTCTTGCATACATAAACTGCTTTGCAATAATTGAAGTATAAATTTACACAGAAAACATATTTTCTATTCAAATCGCTTATGATATGGAGAGAACAGAAATATTACAATGACTTTTATTCTTGTTCGACGAATGTCTTCCATATCAATGTACTAAACAGTACCGAAGTCAGGTGAACTTCTACACAATTATCTTTTACAGTTCCAAATATAGGGAAATAAATTGCTGTAAAATGTTTTTGGAATTTTTCAAGCATAAAGAACATCAGTGGCAATTCGAAATCAATTGTTGACTTTAAAATAAATTAATTGAACATATTCCTCTCATTAATGTGACTGATCATTAGATTGCAAAACGGCTTCATACTAAGCTGCCCTTCATAAAGAATTTTGTTAAAACAATACATTTAGACTAGATGAATTTCCTATACTTAATTTCTCTACTTTTGTAGTACAGGATGAAAAATTACCGGAGAACTGTTGCTGAATTGCAAGCGATATGGTTTCTTCAAAATGCCGATGGCTGCAACAAGCAAATGAATAAGTTACTTAAATATATATATATATATATATATATATATATATATATATATATATATATATATATATATATATATATAAAAAGTCCATATATGTACGTCGCCGAACTAATCATAAACGCGTCGAGCGATTTCAACCAAACTTATACACTACGTAGGCAGTGGCCCATATATGGTTTATATGAAGTTTGGTTAAAATCAGATAACGCTTGTGTGTGCGGTGCGTATGTGAAGTGAGTGTGTTTTTGCCGCAGGCATTTTTTGTACCGCATACAGCATTCATTAGTATTGAATACATTTTGGTCGTTTGTGTATTGGAGAGCATTGCACGGAGTGATGCAAATAGCAATTTGTTATCATTTCTCTTTTCTCTTTGGACGTCATTGGTGATTGATCTTATCATAATCGATTTTATTAATTTCTTCGCATTTTTTGATGAGTAAACCAACTTTATTAAAAACAAGTGTGTTTCTTTTCTTATTTTGTTTTGCCGTGCGAAGCAGGCAACGGGCCCGCTAGTGTTATATATAGTATATATGTATGTTTTTGTGTCTATTTTTATTTATTTTACTAAACACTCACGTAGTTTATTTCACTAAAAGCGATTTGTCCACAATAATGACAAACTCTATGTATGTATATACGTGTATGTATATTTCAAAAATAAATGAAAATAATATCTTTGTGCGGCAATTTATTTAAAATTCTAAATAAATAAACACTTCTGTTTCAGAATCACTATTACTCTTTTGTATTTGGAATGAACACCAAAGATGACAGCGGCAACCTCCAGGCATGATTTAGCGAAAGGACAACAAACAAAGGTACATGTAAATTGTAACCACTTTTTTCAATTTTAACTCGCAAAATTTCCAATAACCGGAAAACACTGTTAAAATTTCCATTTATTAGTTCCACAAGAATTACATTTTTCCACCAATTAAATTATTTTAATTTAATGCAACTTACAACAACTGAAATACTATAATGTTTAAAATGTAGTATTGGACGCCAAAATTTTGATATTTAGGAGTTTTTAAAACAAACACTATTTATTGACAAATCAATTAAAGTATGAACGAATTCTGTTAAAAAAAATCGTGGGATAGATTTTAAAAAGAAATTTTCATAAATATATAAAACGCGTCAACTTTAACTATTTATTCTTTAATCTTTGTTAAATTTAATTTATTTCCATTAGCAGAACAATTACATAATGCAGAGTTAGATTTAACCAAAAAAATCATCAAATATGCACAGAAATATTACACATAATGTAAATGTTGTAACTCGTGTTAACTGCAAAATAATTAGTTTTAATTTAATTTTATGAAGAAATTCATTACATAAATGTGAAATAATTCGTTATTATAAAGTTTACTTATTGATGCAGAGAAATATGACTGAATTCAACGGAATTCTCATATAATATTAGTTGATTTTTGTATAAATATATAATTATATGTTATTATTAATTATTTACAATGAGAAATAATCAAATAGAAGATGTCAGCCAGTTTTGTTATCTTGAGAGCATAATTTCCAAAAATGGCATTTACAACCTTGAACAGAAAGCGCGACAAACTTTCGGTCGTTTAAGACCCATTTGGAATTCGTCTGCATTCTCTCAGCGCATAAAGTTAATAATCTTCAACACAAATGTCAAGTCCACTCTGTTCTACGGTTGCGAGACATGGAACGCTGCCCCTAGAGATATACAGAGAATCCAGTTGTTTGTGAATAAAAGTCTTCGCAGGACTTTGAAGATATTCTGGCCTAGAGTGGTGTCCAACAACAGGCTTTGGGAACAATCCAACCAACAACTAATGGCCATAGAAAAAAATGACGAAAATATCGGTGGATTGGCCACACTTTAAGAAGATCAAGGAACGACATCGCAAGAAATGCCATAGACTGGAACCCCCAAGGAAGTCGAAGAAGAGGAAGTGCAGCTCATACGTGGAGAAGACAAATCGATATAAAACCTGGGACGAAGTGAGAGCATTGGCACAAGACAGGAATATGTTCAACCAATTTTTTGAAGCCCTATGCTTCTTATAGGATCGATGAGAATATATATATATATATATATATATATATATATATATATATATATATATATATATATATATATATGAGTTTGAATGCTTTTCAAACATAATTTCGCTCAAGATTTTGGCAGTTAAAAATAATTATTCAAATCAATTTAAAAAAGTTCATTACTTTAGTATGAACTATTATTAAAAAGTGGATAAATTTTTTAAATATTAACATCGTAATATTATACCTAAATTAAATAGGATCATCGCATTTGGTGTAATGGACAATGGGAAGCAGTCAACCACTTTTTGCTTGAGGTGGAGCCAAAGGGGTTTTGCTTATATTTAAAGAGATGTTAAGTTTTTAATGCCTGCCTTGATTTATTATACCCAAAAGTGGTATAAAAAAGCGAAAAATTTCCAATATGATTCCAATTCATTTTATTAAAATATAATATGTAAAATATGTATAAAATGTTTTATTGAACCATTCGTATCCAAACAAAAAAAGTTAACAGTTTAACAGTTATTTTAAAAAACTCCACCGACTCCTTAACAACTTGTGAAAACAACACATGTAACCGCCAAAGATTATATTCAATGGTAGAGTTGACAACATTTCGATATTGTCCAAAAGCCAATTTTCGAACATCTTAAAATCGCACTTTTAAGAATTCGGTTTTACATTTTTTTTAATTTGAAAATTGGTTCGAATTAAGTTTTCCCGGTTTTTTCTATTTATTTATATTTGATATTTGATCCGAAATATTCGTTATCACTAGGGCGACAATTTCAATGCAAATGCATATTTATTGTCGACACTTTAAAACCTATTCTGAACAATTTTCTTTGCGTTTCATAAGATTTCCTGTAAAATGGCATCAATTTGTTTTTGCATATTTTGCATATTTTAACAAAAAACTAAGTTCTGTGCATATTTTTGTAATAAGTGCATATTTATTTGCATATTTTTCAAGTTTTTCACACCTATAACAATATTAAAAATATCCTCCATTCTCTCAAACTTGCACTGATATCATCTCTGAAATAACCGTCATTTGATACAGGATACAACGTGCATACTATGTACATACATACATACATATGTACATATTTAAATGTTATTCATTATACCAGCTGATGTGTCAGTGCCGGTGAAAATTTATATAGCCCCCTTGTTAAACACAACGAAATCGCATTTTTACAGCTGCCGCTATAAAAACCAAGCGCCATAGCCCAAGATGTATGTAGTCTACATACATCTTGCCATAGCCGTCTAAAGTTTCCACTTAATTAATCTTCAAACTACAGTTTCCTTGGCGAATCCATAATAAAATTAGAGGGATTCGGATCTTTGAATGAGTAGATTAATTTGACTGACGATGCTGTTACCAAAATTTTTGATGTGGAAGGTGATATTGCAGAAATGGTAAAACAAAAATTTCAAAATCTACTACAGAAATATAAAGGATTCGACCAAATTAACAAAATTGCCAAAACGTTGAAACTAAATTTAGATGTACCTATTTCTTTAGAAAATTACTCCCCAAATGAGTATGCTCCAATAACTTCCGTCGATGTGCAAAAACTTTCTGCGCCCGAACAGACACTTTACATTTGGAAATTAAAGAAAAAATGTATTTATTTATACAAACAAAAATTTATGTTAATACTAAATGTACAGATTCTATGGACTGATTTTATTTTTATATTTGAATTTTTTTATTTTATTTTGTGGACACAATTTCAACGAACTGAATTTTATTTTTTGTTCTGTTATGCTATTTTGTTATGTTTTAATAAATCTGGTTAAAATTAATTGTTTTTTTGTTGCATATTTTTATTTATTTCCGCATATTTTCATTATTTTGTTGCATATTTTGACTTCTATGGTGCATATTATATGCGCATATTTTTAATTTTATAGTGCATGAAATTTGTCGCCCTAGTTATCACTGAACAAAAAAAACGAATTCAATTGTAATTTTAGTGAATATTTTCATCTTGATTTTATTAAAAGAAATATAAATGTTTATAACAAAAAATTTCAATCAATAGTTATTTTTGTTTGGCTTTTATAAAACATAAAATAGTGAATTAAAATTATTTTCAAGATCTTGTGTAATGAGATGCAGATTTTGCAGATTTTTAATGACCAATTGTTCAATTTTTGGAGATTTTACTTTAAAAAATATAAAACTCGGTTTTGCAAATAGTTCGAAAACCGGTTTTTGCAACTCTAGCTTAGTGACCTTCTTTCACTGGTGCCAGTAATTAGTGAAATGTTCTAAAACTGGTCTACATTAATTAAATCGATAAGTGTAAGAAGTGCATCAATTATAGGTTAAGATTAATCCAAATCATCTCAATGTTTCTCTTGGCTACTAATAAATTCATTTGGCTTAGTACTTTATTAACTTTTTAGCTTTTAACTTTCTTTATATTCATTTATAATGTCACAAACCTAAGAAAGCACCAATAATGCATGTTTAGCGATACTTAGTGGAATAAATGTAACCATATATTTAAAAAATGGAAAATGGTATAAGAAATTTCGTTTAACATATTCGAGGAGTAACAATTACAATTTCAATTTGATTTGTATTTTTGCCAAATTGGCAACTAAACAAAAAAATTTTAATGCCGAAGAAACAAACAATTTAACGACATCATAGTAGAATAGAGTTTAATTTTAAGCAGACTAGAGCAAATACTTTGTTTACACTGCAAATGATTCTAACAAGGAAAATTTTTCTTATACTTACAAATTAGTTTCTAATAAATTATAGTATTCGAATTAGACAAAAAAAATGGTTATAGTGGATTGGCGGAAAAATACTACAATAATGGTTGACCATGTGGTTTCAACAAGACCGTTCCATATGCCACACGATATCATGAATCTATTGAGTAGCGAGTTTGCTAAGCAATTAATTTCGCGTTTTGCAGCAGTCCATTGCTCGCCAAGATCATGCAATTTGACCCCATTAGACTATTTTATGGCGGTACGTGAAGTCTCTCATGTACAGGGGCAAGTCAGCCATAATTCCAGCCCTGTAAGACAACATTATAAATAGCAGCCATTGAAATACCGGCCGAAATGTTGGAATAAGTATGACAAAATTGGAGATCATAGATGGACCATCTATGGTGTAGACGGTGCCAATATTTGCATGAAATAAATAATAGATTTTAAAAATGTTTTGTGTTTTGTATTTTAATTCTCTTCGCTTTTGTGCAAATAACACAACAAACAATTTATACTCGATTTGCATATATTTTATTTTTCATACAGCCTTTATAAAAATACGTAACAATGATTGTATTTAAAAGGCGAAATTTTAAATAAAATTTTCCATATTAGCAATATTCTTTCAAATTATTTTGATTGTTCTCCAAATTGTTCACTATTTGTTATGGGTTAAGTTGTCATATTGTTTGTATAAAAGCTTTCTAATATGAATGATATAATTTTTCAAATTTTCCCATTTTATTTTAAAGTTCTTATGTAAGCATGCCAAGTTAATGCTTTTCAAGTTTGATGATAGAATTCTACTGATGAGTTGGCTAGCGCCAGCAAAATGTAAGACATATAGACGTTACGCCCACTACAAACAAGATTTTTTTTTAATTTCTCCTAAGAATATAATTAGATAGAAATGGAACTATTGATACGCCTAAGGACTCACAATATAGAAACAACTTAATAAATATTAAAATGTTTCCTTAACATATTCTTCTACAGTATAAAGTGCTGCAAAATAGACTCTGAGTGTATGTAAGTGTGCAAATATTTGTATTCACATTTATGTTGACTTTAGATGTTCAGCCTTGTGGTTTTGGTATTTAAATGTTTGTAATAATGGCTACTTAAAAACGCTTTCGTTAGCACCCATTGCAGGAATTTAAATACATAAATATTCCTAAATTTGAATGTAGGTACGTAGTTGAATCGTATAATGGCAGACAAAATGCATTAAAGGGAAATAAATAAAAAGAGGTAAAACAAAATACTCGAAATAATAATAACATAACAGTTTGAAATGGAAACCGGAAATGCTATTTAAAGTAATCACATTTTAAATCAACATTCAATGTGCCAAGTGTCAGAGCCAATTTGCCAATGTGTTTATTTCTACAACAGCTTAAAGAAATACCCAACAACAATTCTTTTAATTCAAAGGAATTTAAATACGAAATATAAGTTTCACCTTAACTTAAATACTATATTAAAAATCTAGGATAACATAAAACAAAATTGTATTATTTAGTAGAAAAAGGAAAAATCCTTAAACTCTTTGTAAATGTATATATACTATTGTAAGTAAATTTTGTAAATATTATTAGACACAATAAACTGAACTGAACTAAAATACGAAATATGTCGAAAAACTAAAAATTATATATATGTACATATACAAATTTTTAAATTATATTAAAACAAAAATATATTTTAGATTAGATTAACCTTTACTTTTATACTTATATAAAAAAAGTCAAGAAATTACAAAAATTCGGAAATTCGAACTGTCTTAAAAATAAATTTTTTATAATTGTATAAATTTGTATCGATAATATACCACGGAAATCGATTACAACATGCACAGCGAATGGAGAATTATCGCCTATAACTAACAACGCCTCAGGCACCAACAATTTTGTACAAATATTTCCTACAAATTATTACAACAACGAAATTTAAGACATACATATATACAGCTTAACCTACAACACATGATATTATTTTGAATAATTTATTGGGAGAATATCTAGAATAATGTCAATAAATCAATAATCGGCTAATTAGTTTTAGCAAGCAGAGAAAATTTTGGCTGTCGGTCCAAGTTATATTAGAAGTTCTACTGCATTTGATATTGAGTATGCAAAAATGGCATGTTGTAAAGTTACAACTTAATAAGGCCTAAAACAGTTTTTTGGGTATAGACCATCAAAGTCTGATGTGTTACACGTATGGCGTTGGTGCCGTCACATTGTCTCATTTGAGAACAGCAAAAAGGCTACTTTAGGGCGGTTCACCTTTACCTCAAGCTGCCGGTGCCAAACCCACCGTAGCTGCTCCCACTGACGCTGATGATGATAACGATGTCAATGTCGATGTATTTGGTTCCGATGATGAAGATGCTGAAGTTGCCAAAAATCCGCGACGAACGTGTTGCCGATTGCCAAATTCTCTGTCCTGCTCGATGCCAAGACTTGGGATGATGAAACGATATGAAGGAAATGGAAAAGTAGATACGCAACATCGAATTGGACGGTCTTTTGTGAGGTGCCTCCAAGGTGGTGAATGTTGGTTATGGTATAAATAAATTGCAAATTATGTGCGTCACCGAAGATGACAAAGTCTCCATTAATTTGTTGATCGAAGAGATTCAAGAATTCGAAGATTTTGTGCAATCCGACAATGTTGCAGACTTTAACAAGATCTAAACTAAACAAGCAAATGTTTCAAATTTGAGTACTTGAAGGTGCTAAAATAAAAAGCGTAATAAATAGTTTTGAATAACTTTATTAAATGTATTTTAAACATTTAAAGCATTAGCATTGTTAATACCAAAACTCGGTTAATTTAATATATATTCAAAGATACCTACACTAAAGCTGAAGGATATATTCCTCCTTGTCAATATATACTTCAAACTGGTAAAATCATCGGCTCTCCAATAAGATGAATTAATAATATTTATTACTATCTATTGATTGAGCAACAAATATTAATATTTGCTTTGGTTCTGATGATTCTTTCCAGTCCTACAGATTCCCAACTGCGTTCTTACAGCGACTTTACATCAGCATTAGTAAGACTACGCGACAACATATTGTCAAAGACATAAAAACAATAATGGTATTCACACCGAACTTGTTAATTTGTTACTCGGTAGTTTGTTAATTTTTAAAACTTTGTTAGTCTGGTAACTTTCGTAGTTAAACAGCTGATTTATTGTTTTGACACAATTTACTATTCTGAAAAAAATAAAACATGCAACGAGAAAGTGTAAAAAAACAATTGTAAACCATTTAATTACTTTTTTATTATATTTATTTAGAAACTGCAGCAGCTGATTGTGAGTTACTGTGCCGTGTTGTTAATTTGTTAAATGTTAATCCGGTAGCGTGTTAAATATACAGAAACAAAATGCGGGTAAAAAAGTAACGATTAACGACTAACAAACTAACAAGCTCGGTGTGAAAACCCCTAATGTCTGTTTAAGACATGGTAAAAAAGTGTGAGACGTTTCAATAGAACGACCCTAAAAATCTCCATACAACATTGTGTTAAACAATATTATAGTAAAACTTTGAATGCTGCATAAAGCCAATGGATACTTTCATACGAAAACTTACAATAACCAGCCAAGTCAAACACGAGTAACTACTGGCAAGTAAACGGGAATTGGCAAATAGCAGATACGAAAAAGCAAACATCAACAAACAGTTGAAACATAAGTTGGATTCGTATTCGAAGTGGCAACAGGAGTGAAAGCATTAGCCGGTGTTGTTGATGAATACCTGGACAGACACTAGCAAGCGAACAAAAAAATCAATAAAACATATTTTCACTGCAGCTACCAAAACAGTGAGCGCAGTGAGAGCACTTAAAGTGCTCTGAAGTTTAACGAAATTCCTTTGTGTTATTAAGTACGGAGGCGATATTTAGCAAATAAGCCTGAAAACAATTTCTTATAATCCTGATGTATTAAAGATACTCACACACGCATACATATCCAAGTGAATCTATGATTATACGTATTAGTAAGTGTGCATGAATGGGTATCCAAGCACCTGTGTCATACAGTGGGATCAGTAAAAAATAAAAAGAATTTTAAGAAATTGTATTACGTTTACGTTTTTATGCAAAAGACCCTATGGAAAATCTAAATTCAAGAGGTATGTCTTCCTGAAGCTTAAAAAGCAAATATTACATATCCATTAGTAACTTTAAAACGCATTTTTTTGCAACAAGAACCTTTAAAATCCGAAACTTAAAAAAAGTACTTTTTACAATGTACTCTTTTTAATACGACTAAATCACTTTTTTAATTAATTTTGAAGTTACTTATCAAAAAATTACCTTTTGAAAAAGTTTCTTTCTAAAAGTATTACTTTTTAAGAAAATACCTTTAAGAAAAATATCTTTTAAAAATGGTTTTTTTAAATAGTATTTTTTAGAGAAAATATTATTTCAGATCACTTTTCCGAAAAAAACTATTTTTTTAAAGTAACTTCGAAAAATTACTTTTTCAAAAAACATCCTTTAAAAAAAACTATCTTTTAAAAAGTACCTTTTAAAAAAAAATATTTGTCAGAAATTAATTTTTAAAAAAGTAGCTTTTAAAGCATATTTTAAAGCGATACTCGTACATATCAAAAAAGTACCATTTAAATATGTACTTTCTAAAAAATATACTTTTTAAAAAAGTACCTTCTAAAGAAAGTTTCTTTTAAAAGGCTTTTTCAATAGCTTTTAAGGGAAGTACTTTTAAAAGAGCACTTAAAAATACTTTTTAATGAATATATCTTCTAAAGGGGTAATTTTCTAAAAAAAAGCAAATTACGTTTTGAAAAAGTATCTATTCAAAAAGTGCATTGTAAAAAGTGCATTTAAAAAATAATTCTTTAAAAAGTAATGTTAAGAGCGTACTTCTTATGAAAGTAGTATTTTTTTAAAAGGATACATATCAAAAAAGTATAAAAAATACTTTTTAAAATTGTGCTTTATTCATTTAAAAATGTGCATTTTATACACTCCCACACTCCAAAAAAGTAGCTTCCAAAAAATATATGTTTTAAAGTCGGTATTTTTAATAAATAACTTCTAAAAAAGTACGCATAAGCAAATATTTTAAAAAAGAGAATTATGAAATTTTATCTTTTGAAATGGTTTAAAAAAAAAACCTTTCGTAATACTTCTTCTAAAAAGAAATTATATTATAAGTACTGTCTTTTAAAAATTTAACTTTTAAAGGAAGGCCATATAACAAATTTCTTTTTAATAAAATAATTTATTTATATATTATTTTAATTATGAAGTTTAAGGTATTTTTTATAAAACCAACAATTTTTCGACGCCACTTTGGGCGTCTTCTTCGGGAAAAAGTTTTTATATGACAATAAGAATTGAAAATTGTTCAAAATTATTTTTACATACATACATATGTGTACATATATATAAATTCAGAAAATTAAAAAATCGAATGAAGTATTGAAAATAATAAATTCGTTTTATAAATAAAAGACCTTTAACTGGATAATTTAAATAACATATATTAATAAAAATATAACGATCAAAAAAATAGTATTAAATTATTTATTTAAAATAATGTATTTGAAATTGAAATATCATTAATTAAAAAATCAAACTAAGCTTAACAAACGAAGCTGCGAGCATTTGTAATTATTTTTTTAAGTTCATAATCAATCTCGCTGTGCATTTCAGTCTCTGTTGGAGTAACAAACAAATTTAACACTCTACTGTAAGCCTTTTCACCGCACAACGGAAACGGATGTTAACAAATGGCCAGCGGATATTATGCTGATTAGGATGCTAGAAGGTAAACTTTAAACGTGTTGTTCTGCAACTTCTACTGCTACGAATAATACAACTGCTTTAGATGATGTTACCGCTGCTTTGAATAGTGAAATATGTGTACATACACGTAAATACATACATATGTATATTCCCATAGACTGGTTAGAAGCGAACATTTATGTTTGCCTGGATCAAAATGAGAGCATTTGAAAATTGTGTGAGTGTGTGTATTTGAATGTTGATTTTTAATATGAAATTGCTAATATGATTTCAAAGATTAAAGTTAAACTTAAGGTAAGCTTCGCCTACCGTTTACTAATCTGTATAAAATAGTTTCACAACTCTGTGAAGTGACATTTATGAATAGTGTGACCGTTGAAGCAATAAGAGTGGCAAGACAGTAGAAAAATTGGAAATTTACAGCACCGGTGTCACACAGGTCACAGTGTTTGAGAACACCTTCTAATTCGGTGCTTGCCTTCGATTTATTAAATAAATCAATTTAAATTTCATGAGTTTAAACCAATAAACAAATCTTCGAAGGCCATTGAAAATTGTTATGTACAAGGTGGTACAAAAGTAAATTCATGATTTAAACTGGCTGCCATTTTTTCAAATGAAAAAATACATAACTATGTTTCTATAAAAAGTTTATTTGACAATATAAAATTGATGACATTATTTGGAAAAAATAACGTCGCTCAAATGGCCATCGCCTGAGTTGATGCGTAAATGGGATTGCGCTCGTTTTACGACACTTTGAATTGTTGCTCGCAAAATATTTGGTTTCAAACCGGGGATTGCGACATTACCGTGTTCATATAGAAACACGCCTAAAACTGTTAAATAGTTCTTGTTTAGGTGATACATCCTTAAATTTTCTGTAGCTGGGCTGCGGATCGCTTATACTACCGTAAAGTCCTGAGTCCCAATGACAAAAATATTCGATTTACGACTTCCAGAATATGGATAGCAGTTTCTTTGCTACTTCAGGAAAATAATTCCTCAGATAATTTTCTTTAAAATTTATTTATTTTTATAGTTAAGCGTATAAGCAACTAAACATATACATATGTATGTATATAATTGTAAGTGCATACTTGTCCTAAATTGTCTCTTTTTGTGTTGAAAATGTATACTTACTTACATATTATTCTATGAAACTCTTCTAGAGTTACTGACACTTAATGCACATATTATTAAAACTTTGTAATGGTATTTTGCTAAATTAAAATAAAAATTAAGTTATTTGAATGGAACACTTTAAAATTAAATCTGTATGTCGACCTTGGAATTTTTTTGACAAAGACGTAAATTATGTAGTTATAATTCCATAAGAAAGAAAAAATTATGATGTGCTTAACTAACAAAAATGTCGAGTTTAATTAAGATCGGACAACTTTCGCAACAGTTATAGCATTTTCACAATAAAGGATATATTAGGATGTAGAGTCCTTGCTTAAATCAAAAGTATAAACTGTCATACAAGTTGCTACATGCATTAGTTTGTATAACAAATACGGAATTTTGGCATCTTACGTTATATAATGTAATCAAAAAAAAACTGAATTTTTGGCATATATAGAAGGTAGCGTTCCCTTTGACTTTTTACAAAATTAGAGTTTTCTTAATTAAATATTTCATACTAACGTACAGAATTCTAAAAATGCATTGACAACTACTTCTATTTTTGTTCCATCGTTATATTCGTGAAATTCTCACCAACTAATTGTTTAATACAATTAGAGTTTTACAAAATATATTGTTTGTTGTTGCTTTAGCTGTTCATATGCCGACATTTCGTTGGACGCTAAACCAAATCGTCATTGAACATTATGCAGTTTGAAAACATTCAACCTCGTATTTTTATGCCAAACAAGTCAAAAACAATATGAGAATTCTATATTGTATGTGATTGTTACAAAATATGTGTAATCACAGTAGGCTTAGAATGCTTTTATACAAACAACACAACAAACAATTATACTCAACATGAGTCTATTTTCTTCCATTTAAAACCATATTTCATAAAAATGAGAGTTCAATTTTTAACGAAAATTATGTTAAAAAAATAAATTAAATCTAATATTGAAATTTATTATTTGGGATATTCTCCCCAACTAATCGTTAGAAATAATTGAATTTTTTGCAAAATGCATCGAAAAAATCAAAAAAATTTTGTAGTGGCTTTAGCTCTTCATATGCCGACAATTCATTGGTTTTAGCAACCAATGAAATGTCGGCATATGAAGATCTAAAGCCACAACAAACATTTTTTTGATTTTTAAAATAAATTCATAGTACTTACATATTAATTCTTTAAAAATTAAAGCACCCTTTCAACTCTTAATTTCAATCATTTAAAATGAATTTTTTAGTTTTAGATAATGCTTAGAGTAATTATATGAGAAATTTATTTTATGGTTATACGAGTCGAAGCGCACATTACCGACTAGAACCTTTTGAAACCCACTTTTAAAAGTAAAAATATTGCAAAAAGTGATAAAAAAAATGTAGATGCTAAATGAATGCCATATACTAGGACTAACCAGACTAAGCAACACTTTTCTTGCACCGATTATTGTTTACAACAGTTGTTATTTTAATGTTGCATTTTTTAAAACGCGATCATGGTTTACAACTGTTGTCACTATTGTTGTACATTAAGTTGTGTGCGTTCGTTAACATCGATTATCGTTTACAACATGTGCAATATGTACATATAATGTTTGTGTTGTCAGTACTGTGTTGTGTTATAAATGTTGCAAGGTGAAAATCGAATATGGAGAAAAATTTTTATCTATGCATATACAATTTGTTTTGCAAAACATACATAACTGTAAAAAAAATAATTAATTATAAATATTTCTTAGCAAAATTACAAAAACAAAAACAAATAGCAAAGCTGGCTGAGCTGATAAAAATTAATCCAGATATTGACCAAGGCAAGCTGCCATTTGGATATAACAAAATGCAGCTCAAGGCCATGTGGGATAATTTTACTGGACAGTTAAATGGCTTGGGACAGCCAATTAAAAATATTATAAAATGGCAGAGTTAGTTTTTAGAAAAGTGTCCCTTTTTTGTAACAAAAACATGAAACCATCCTTGTTTGTGTGGACAATTTTTATAAAACTGTAAATTATGTTATTGTACTTAAGATATTGTAATAAATTTTTGTTTCAGAAAAATTATACATACTTACTATGCATATTATTGTTTTATTTATTTCTAACAAAATATACGCTTCTTCAATCTTATTTTAACAGTTTTTGGTATGCATTTACATATGTATTTTTACGAAATATATACCACAAATAAAATGCAACTCTGTTGACATAAGCAACACCGAGATGTTGTAAATCGTAATAATAAAATAACTTTATGTTGTGTTGTAGCCGAAACAACACAGAATTTTCGTGTTGTAAAGGCCTGTTGTGCGCTCCCTTTCAAACTGCCAGAGTTCTGCGGCAGAATTCGAACCTGGGACCTTCGCAGTACGAGTCTAGTACACTACCTACTAGTCTACGAAGGTCAGTTACTATTAACAATTTTATAAAATTTATTTGTCTATATTCCTTACGCTCTTATTTTTTATCGTTACAAATTTTGCGAGTAGACGAACACCTTCCAGTAATAAATAAAACGTTTCACACTGTAGTACTGAGTATAACGATTTGTAAAAAAAAACTTTGAATGTACGATGGTGTTATAAAAATCTCAAATCTGTTAAAGAAATTTGACATCGTATAACACAAAATCAATCCTAGAAAAACTTTCCATACACTAAGATTTTTTATTTTATGAAATTTTCATTTCTACAAGAGCAAAAGAAATACATATGTATGTATGTATGTACATGTGTACATAGACAACAATTTAAAAAAAGCGTTTTAAACGATATTAAAATATACACTACATACCATCTGCTAATATTTTTCATTGAACTTGAAGTATTATAGTGTAAAAATTAAATGCAATTCTTCGTTAAACTTCTTGAAAATCTTCACAACTATCATTTGATTTCTTCTTACAAAATTCACTGGAAATCTTAATACATATGAAATGACAACTTGAAACATCTTTTAGTTAATGAACGGACCTACAGTTATTAACGCTCAAAATATTTTAGAATTATTGTGAATGATTTATTTTATTAGACACGAATCAGCAATGCTGTCAACTCTTGTAAAATAATATATTTGCGCCAACATTTTCAACAACATTATACATGAATTGCCGTGAAGTGTTAAAACTTGCTGCTTAAATTGTTATTCATTTTTGGGTGTTGTATACATACATAAGTACCCATGTTAGTTTTAAGATTGTTTTTTTTCATCACGTTTTATGCGGTGCTTTTGCTCTGTTTTAGCATCAGTTCGTTTGTTGTTAATTTTTTTTAGTTTTACTTCGCTTAAAAAACTGTGTTTTTTTTATGCTATAAACAGCTTTTGAAATAAATGTTTTAAGCATTAACTTGCAATTTTCATTTCTCAACATAGGAAATAATGTCGGCAGAATGACGTTTCAAAAAATTTAGAATATATAAGTATAAGCGTTTTAGAAAATGTAACCAAATAGCACAACAAATAACTTATATTGGATTTGAATCGTCTGTTTTTATATTATTATTTTTTATTACATGTATGAAAATAATCGCCTTTTAGGTTATTAAGCTACGTACACACGGTTGGCAGATCTTACAATATTGTCAGTAAAATTGTCTGAAAATGTATTACAATCGTGTGAACTGCCAATTTTTTACTTACAACGTTGTCAGAAAAACCATTGTCAGTCCATTGTAAGACGACAATATTGTCAGGCATCTGACAACCGTGAGAACACCTATCGCAGGCATTGTCAGATAATTGGCAGACATTGTAAGGTAATTTTTTATTGGCAGATGTAGAAAATTTATGCACCTGACAATAACACCATTGTCAGAAAAATATTTCTATTGGCAAAGCTGTAAAAGCATATGTGAAAAGTGAAATTTGTGAAATAATTATAGAAATAAAAATTAAAAAAGCTAAAAAAATAAAATACCAAAAATAAAAATGAATATGGCTTCTGATGATAGCACAGACATGATTGTCAGAAGTTTCCAGCTAATTGAACTGCCATGTTCAGTTCAGCCACAAACGGAGTCCAGAAAACAAGGCCGAAACAAAAATCCTATCGTAAAAAAGTTGAAACCGTTTGGTCTCATGAAGATCAGCTAAAGTTGATCTCGGAAGTTGAGGTACGGCAAAGTTTATGGGACGCCGGTTGCGCCGAATATAAACTTCCCAAAGATGTTTTGTGGCAGGAAGTGGCAGATACCATATCTGTTAGTGTAAATGATTGCAAAGCGAAATGGGCAAATCTGCGTACCTCTTTCAATTGCAATCTCGAAAAGCTTCGTAAAAAAATCAGGCCAGGGCACTGATGACAATTTCCAAATTGCTTGGCGCTAAACCAATGCTGTTTTTGGAAACAACAAAAGTACGCTTTTAATATGTGGAGTTACTAAGCCAAGGAAATAATCAAACTGCTCGGAATCCATTCGTAGAAAGTTGTGATATAAATCCGGCTCGTCAGTTCTTAATTGGATGAGCAATTTGGAATAAAATCCCGCCTCCTGGCGGTAACGAACCCAATCTTTTACCCAAACTTTGCGACGTTTTTTTACTATTGGATCTTCATCCTCACTACTTTCAAACAAATATCCATTTAAAATTGTCATAATTGCTATATTCTTTTCCATAATGTATCACACTTTAATAATTTAACTTCTGTTATGTATACATAAATTCAGATAATATTTTCTGACATATGCTTTGAATTTTCTGACAATGCCTAACAACAGATCTGGCAATTTTTGTCATCCAATAATCTGACAATCGTGTGAACTGACAATTTTTGTTGGCACATAAATTCATTGTCAGACAATTAACTGACAATGAAATTGTAAGATTTTCTTACGATCGTCTGAACACACAATTTACTTCTGGGTGACAATTTTTCATTGTCACTACATTGTTAGTATGTTGCCAGGTCTTACAATATTGTAAGATCTGACAACCGTGTGTACAAAGCTTTAGTTATTAACTTGAAAAATATTCCTCATATATAATTATTTTCGTATACCCTTGTTGTCAACGTGAATGATGAAGTTTATATCTCTTTTGTTTATAACAGTAGTCGTCTAGGAAATCGCTGCAATGTTATTACTGCAACCCAGCTGCTGGTATTTTGTCAATTTTCTTGTGCAAAATAATTCCGGCGCCAAATTCTGCCGATTGGTTAACGAGGCGCAAAAGGAAGGCAAGATAGTAAACGCACATCCAAATAATTTGCAACATTTTTCACTATACGAATGCGAAAAGACACGCTGTAAACTGTCAGATACAAATAAACGATTTTTATAGTCTGCGGACCACAAGTTGTGTATAAAAAAACGTTTCATTCAATAAAGGGAGGTACGTGGATATTGAAGACAAACATGTCATTGGCATTTCAAAATGCAGAATCCGTGAAGCAAGCCCTTTTCGAGGAACTCCAAAATCTCTTGAGTTCTGAGACTGATGTGCGAAAATCGGCTGAACAAAGAATGAAGCAATTGGAATTTACAGAAGGTTAGTTTAAATGAAATTCGAGGATGCTAACTGTTAATTAAACCCGCTATGCTCTCGTTCATGTGTATATAATAAATGTACATATGTACATACTTACGTCTATGTGCATATGTATATACATATATGTTTTTGGTTTCCTTTTTTTAAGGTTATGGCGTATATCTTTCCGAACTAATTATGAACCAGTCCTTTGATTTGCCCTTGAGGCAGATTGCTTCCATCATGCTGACACGTTACGTTGAAAATCATTGGGGTGAATATGATGAAGATGGCAATCCAAATGAGGCTAGTGCCGGTGGTGTGGCCACTGAACAGGCTAAACGCACCATACGAAATATATTGCCCAATGGCCTTTATGATCCTAACTCAAAGATAAGACTCTCTGTCGCTCATACCATTTCTACTATTGCTGGTACCGACTGGCCAATTGTTTGGACTGAATTATTCGACATCATTATTAAATGCTTAAGCGGCAATGAGAATTCCATTCATGGCGCCATGCAAGTGTTGCAAGATTTCTCTTATGATGAGAAACAAATTAAAGAACTCGGGCCAATAATTATTTCTGAAGTCTACCGTATATTTGAGTCTGAACAAAACTATTCTATTAAAACGCGTACATCTGCTATAAAAATCCTTAAGCCATTATTTGTTTCCATTAGTGTTAATATCATTGATAAACAGGAGCAGGCTTCCATGATGAATTCGATATTGACTAATTTTATGGAGAAACTAATACACTATTTATCAATGAACAGTGCATCCGGATCAAGTTTTATGCTGCGAACGGAAATTATTAAAAGTAAGTAACTCAGTTTATGTATTGAATATTATTTACATACATATATTTACTTACATAAAATTTGTTTATATGCAATGTGTTGAATGAATTCGCTATTGTATTTATGTGCTAAGATTAACAACAATTTGTAATATGCATAAAAAGACAATAATAACAATTTAGACTACTACAGATAATTTGACAAAAAAAAATTCATTAAAAAATGTCTTAATAAGCGACATTTGTTTTAAAAACACTATTACCTTATAGAACCAGTGTGAACTAAAGACAGTATACATTGTCAAAGTATACACTACGAATTATGGGTGGTATCAGTGAGAATTTGCTTGCATGTTTGACACCGAAGATGGCTGGATGGAAAATCAAAATTTCTTTTGACATCCGTATACGTGCACGAATTTGATGTCAAGGTTATGTATTTTGTGCTTAATACATATTCAGTTGCTCTTGCAACAATTTGCTGAATACTTATGTGTGTATATTATCACAATTTCTCAATACTTTTAAGTCGTCAATCGGTTGGTTTTAGCAAGTTAAAGATTCTTCTATGATTTAATGAAGGAAGTATGTACATAAAATAATTTTCATAAATTTGACCTTCATCGCCATTTTTTTACGAAATGCAAGTTTGTTTCCTTTTGAATCAACAAATTTCGAATACCGGCTTTCTTCAAATGAAGAAGTTCCGTTTCAAAAAGTAGGGGATCACAAGCACATGCCTAAAATTGTAAAAAAAAATGGCTCTCAAATGTAAAATATCAAATAACACGAAGCCAAGCATAAGGCCAGAATATATATGAATTGAAAAGTGACACGATTTGTTTCTAGAAGATAATTTTTTTTGTCTCAAGATAATGCACACACAAACATAATTAAGCGAAATTTGGCCTTTAACAAAAAATAGTGTAAACGCATTATACGATTTTCTTTGGAAACTTGCAGAAGTGAATGTATTTTTTCATAAAATTTGTAACCAAGGATTAATTGTATATTCAACAATTTCATTTGTTTTCTTCTACTATGGTTTTTTGCATAGTTTAATATGTGCATGTATACACTTTTAATAAAAAAAAACAATTAATACTTCCATACATAAATGTTATATACGTTCCTGTTTACCACAGTGTTTATTAACTAAAAGAACATAAAAACTATGCAACAAAATTTTCATTTAAGAAATCTATTTATTTGTAATGAACAAACAACAAACAACAACCCATAATAATATTAGGAAAGTCGATAATAATGCTTTGAATAATATTTAGATAAAGAAAATCTTAGAATGGCCACTGAAGGCACATTAAACACTATCATTTTATTTTCATCAATAGAAGAAAGTGTATATTCGCTGTACTGCGATAAGAAAATTATTTTTTTATAATTTTAAATCTGATTTTTTGATTATATGCACTGCTCGTGATAACCTTACATAAGGTTATTTAGCTCCCTATAAAGTTCCGTCTCCGGTTCAAAAAGAATTATATTATTTTGTAACTTCAATAGCTTCAAAAATTTTTCTTTCTAATTGATTCTGTCGTTAAAGTGTTGATAGTTTCGTTATCGGAATCGCTTTCATCATTCTGTAGGATATTTGCGTTAATATTGCTTACAAAGTATGAAATTAATATGTTGATTAGAAGTCGCATAACTTCAAAATCGTATAAAAATTATACTTTTACGTATAAATGTTATTTTATGACTGTGAGGCTAGTGAAGCACACCGGATATGGATAGTGCTGCTAACAGAGTTCTAAACAATATTTCAAAAATCTTGAAAACTTTATCATTCATCCTTTTTGAGGTAATTCTGTTCTATATTTTTTCATATAATATCTACGTAATATGAAACATTAATCAATATATCTGATAAAATGAACATTTTTACTTAAAACCATTTTTCTGAAGGACATGTGTTTTTTTTTTACTTATTCTGCTGTACCGAATCTTTTCGTTTTAAAATTAAATTTTCTTATATTCTTTTTCGTAGTCCTTACGTTCCTTGTAATTGAAACTCCTAAATATATTCAACCCTATATGGAAAATATATTGCCTATAATTTGGCAGTTGTTAACCCAAATCGCCGATACGTATGTTAAAATCACCGTAAATCAAACTGAAGTCAATCCGTTTGCCGTTGGCGATGGTGATGACGAAGATGAGCTTTCAAATTTCTCCACGATGATCATACAAATCATGGAATTTATACAATGCGTTATTGCAGCTGGAAAATTCCGTTCGACCATTAAAAATGTTTTAACCGATTTAATTTACATAATAATTGTTTATATACAAGTACCCATGGAACAGATTGAAGACTGGAATGAGGACCCGGAAAAGTTTGTAGAAGATGAAGATGAAGGTGGCGTGGAATTGACCATAAGACTGTCTGGTCAAGATGTTCTGGCTGTAAGATATAGAATAAGTTGTATAAAAAATATTTTTAACAATAATCACTAATATTATCAGGCTTTAAATGATGAATTGGGCACCAAAGTCTTAACTGCTCTTCAAGAGGCCTTAGGACGTCATATGAATGTTGCTGAAGCTGAAAAGTCCGCTGGTAATGCAAACTGGTGGAAAATTCAAGAATCTTGTATGGTTGCTGTTCATGCTTATCGCGAATTAATATTGGAATCTGAGGATCAATTTGATTTACTCAATTACTTGACTCTTGTACGCAATTGGTTAAATCATCAAGAATGTCCTCATTTGGTGGGCCGCGCGCTTTGGACTCTTAGTACATATTCCAAATCTGAGTTATTCAATCCTCAAATGCTAGAGGAAATTTTAACAGTTACATTACAGAGTATACAGGCTGATAAATCCATAGTATTGAAAATTAGTGCCGTTAGGTAAATTTGATTTAAAAAATTACCCTCTTAATGTTCGATTTATTTTGTTTTGTTTTTTTTTTCTAATCTAGAGCGATTCATGGTTTCGTTCAGGCTCACGAAAAAGCCGACGGCGATAAACGTGCGTTAATTCAAAGGAAACTTCCCGGATTTGTTGACGGAATTTTGGCTATAATACCAGGTTGTAAAAGTTCCGTTTTGGGCTTGCTTATAGAGTCCCTTACAACCATTATAACGGTATTTATACTAAATCAATTAATTCGCCCAATGCTTAATTCATTTCTTGTGTTATTTTGCAGTTCGATCCCTCATTCGCTGCGCAAGCCCAAACCAAACTAATACCTTTGGCCATAGCAGTGTTTCTTAAATATCCAGAGGACCCTTTCATTTTGGAAATTGTGCAGGATTTAATTAAAGCTCTGTGTCAAAATCCCCAGTGCTTACAGCCACTACAAGAAAAGTTTATACCCACCATTGTTAGTATCATATCCTTACAAGGAGAGCAAGGTAACAGCGCTAAACAGGATATTGCTTTGGATGTGCTTACAACTATCGTCAAATATTCGCACGCCCCTCTACCACCTACTTTAATAGAAAATGCATTCCCAGCAATGATTCACTGTGTTTTGCGTTCAGATGATCAGGCTGTAATGGTAGCTGGCGGGGAATGTTTGCGTGCTTTCATTTTTGTATCCCCCGACCAAATCTGTTCTTTCAATAATGGCGAAGGTCTCAATTATACCATGCAATTGACCACTATGTTGCTTAATCCAATGAATAACGAAATGACTGCTGGGCAGATTGGTCGTTTAGTTATAACTATAATAACTAAAATGGGTAATATGTTGGGAGAAAATGCAGACCTCTTGCTGAAAGCTGTTATCAGTAAAATGCAATTGGTTGAGTGTTTAAAAGTCATCATGAGTTTGGTTGTCATATTTGCTCATCTTTTCCTCACGCAAATGGATGCTGTTTTGAATTTTCTTTCCACTGTGCCAGGGCCCACGGGTGAGCCAGCTTTGCAATTCGTTTTTACCAACTGGCTGGCTAAGCAAACATCTTTCTTTGGCACTTATGAGCGTAAAGTAACGACAATGGCCTTATGCAAGCTTTTTGAATACGGCGTAACCACTCAAGATTCTCGTCTTACTTCTATAACCGTTAAAGATCTTGTTGAGAATGAGCCTTCGGGTACTCCACGTGTTAAAACACGTTCTCAAAGCGCTTCCAATCATCAATGGATAACAGTGCCCGCTCTAGTGAAAATGTATAAACTGCTTATCAACGAACTTGATCATCTTAAAGAAGCCAACTTGGCCGGCTATGAAACCGAATCTGATGATGAGGATCCTACTTCGCCTACCGCAGAAGATAAACCTGCTGGATCCTCTCCACCTAAACCACGTTTCGTTTCCGATTTGTATTTCAATGATGACGATGATGACAACAGTGATGATGACCAGCTAACCCAGGAGTTACTAAAGGATCCTCTATTCCAGACGAACATGGAAGAAAATCTAACAAAATTCTTGCAAAACTTCTCTAGTAGTGAACACTTCCCTATGTTTGTTAGTCACTTGTCAGAGTGCGAGAAGAATGTTTTGAAATCTATTCAAGTTAAAGTTGCTTAAATGTATGGTTTTTGTTTTTTTTTTTTTAATTATATAAACATTAACTTACATTATTGTATTTGTTAAATGTAAAACGATATTCATTGTCCTTATTACTCATTTATTAATTTATGCTTTTAAAGTATTTTAATTTTTTGTATTGCTATATATAAAATGTAACGTTGTATGGGTGTTGAGAGAAAAATAAAATAGACTCACGTTGAGTAAATTGTTTGTTGTGTTGGTTTGTATAGAAACATTCTAAACCTACTATGATTATGTATTTGTTGTAATTCATATGCAATATTGAAATTCTCATATTGTATTTGATTGATGTGGCATAAACATCCGAGGTTGAATGTTTTCAAACTGCTTAAACTTCACTGACGATTTGGTTTTAGCAACCAATGAAATGTCGGCATATGAAGAGCTAAAGCCACAACAAACTTTTGATTTTTTTTTTTTATAAAATGTAATTTAAAAATAAAAAAATTCATGAAATTTTTGCACTGAAAATGTCAACCAATATTAATTTAAAGATTTGTTTCATCTTACAATTTCGTGGAGCACCTCCCGAGTTGATGCAAAACGTCTGGCTTAAAATTAGCGATTTCTACTTTTTTGTGGTAAACACGACATTTTAAAAAGCCCAAAGGAATAAATCTGGGTTTGTTAGATTTAGCGATCTGGACGGTCAGTTCAAATCTTTAAAACAGGAATTCACTCTACCTGGAAATTGGTGCCTCTAACGCTCCTTATTTACGATTACGTTGGTGCCATCTGCCTCTTCAAACGGTCACTTTAAGGGAATGCAATGACTTCATGCACTTCGTGCGGATTCTCTGTGCCCCAGAACGTAACCAATTAAATTGGAATGGACTTCTTCCATCATTATGATTTTTATTAACAGAATAACCTTCTTCGACGGTCGGCAGGCAACAATTCGTAAATAGTTTGCACTTTGTAGGGGATACTTTCAAATCTTAAAAAAATCGTTGCAACGAACATCTGCTGATGACTAATTGTGTGCATCGACGTGTAATACAAAACCGTCCACTTCCTGCGGCATCTGTAGTGGATCTATCTTGCACGAGGAGCTCAACCAAACGCTTAATTATTCTAGACCAAGGAACCGAGGACAAAATTCACGCTGCTTTAAAACGACATACGGAAATTTTGTTAAATAAGTAGTAGGTGTGTACCACTCCATGGCTTGTTGACAACTAATTCTCTATATATAAGTATCTACTTAAACTGACCTTCGTAGACTAGTAGGTAGTGTACTAGACTCGTAGTGCGAAGGTCCCAGGTTCGAATCCTGCCGCAGAACTCTGGCATTTTGAAAGGGAGCGCACAACAAGCCTTTACTGGCTTAAGTGTATGTCGTATGACATGGGCTATCACACCCCTCCTATCAACCTAACCTAACCTAACCTACACCATAAATGTCAAAGCACAGTGCATTTGGCACCATCCAATAAAAATGGCAGCCAGTTCAAATTATGACCTGAACTTGCAGCACCTTGTATAAATATTTTATTTATTTACACATTTATTTTTTGTTATTGGCTTTTTACTGGTTCCTAAAAGTAATGTTATTAGTTTTAATTTTATTTTCATAAGGAAATTATAAAAAGGCTCAATAAATTGCAATTTAACTTAGAACCCATTAACCTCAGAAAATGTTCGGCTATGTTTTAGTAAATTTCAGTCTAAATCAATAAAAAAGCACACCAAATAGTTAGAAGGGGTAAAAACATGTTTTTGGTATCTTAGCTTTTGAGGATATGTGTCTTGGTCAACAAAGGCTTTTTAGCTGGGCGGTAACTTTTTAAATTGTTGTCAAGTTGAGAAGTCTTTTAACTTCAGTAACGAAAGCAAAACGGATTATTCTTAAAAAAAAGGTAAACATTTTTCTATCATCACTCGTGGAAGTTTTTTGTGGACGTTGTCCTAAATGCGTTAAGGTAACATTTTCTGTCGACTTATAATGGTTTAGCAGTCTACAAACTATAGATTTATTTAAATTATATTTTTTTTAGTCACGTGTGCTTGCATTTCCTCCTTTTTCAGATCATCAATAATTTGAGTTTTTAGGATTTTACAATACTTATTCCTAAGGCCCTATGCTCCTTATATAGGATCGACGAGCCAATAGTAACGACATTAAGGAACTAATTTCAAAAACTCATGTAAAGAATATTGTTTGCTATTAAAGCGGTTGTTATAAACTACATCATTTTTGAATTTGTTGCTTTTTTTGCACATCCTCTATTTAGAAATTTAAGTTTTTTTCATTTTTATTTTAAGTGATTTTAATACTAAAAGAAAAATTGCATTCGTTATCTATTACGATGGCTTACAAATGTGAATAAAAAGGTTTTCTGACAACAATCAAATGTATGAATATAAAAGTTAAAATTTAGAGGGATTTCGTTGCTTAAGTTTTGCACAATACTGTTTGTAAACTGATTTTATAGAAAATAATGTAGCTTGCTATAAAATTAGAAATAAAACAAATTAGTTTAACATTTTATAAGTATACACATACACAATTTTACATGTGTATACATGTATGTGCATACTTACATAAACTATAAATTTATTTTAAACAATTTTGAAAAGTATAAAAAATATTTAAAGATTTTGTTGTATTTTTTTCTTCTTTTTTTGTAATCTTTACAAAGTTAAATGCATCACACAAAAATGTATTCTCTCGGATGATAAAGAACTTAATAGATTCTATTGTCTTTTTTATAATTGAGTTATTATTTACCTGTATTTATTGTGCAATATGTTTAGGAATGACATCTTAACTTTAATACAAAGACAAATGCTTTACGAATAAAAAAATCATGAGTAATGCCCAAATATCTACTTAAATTCCTAACGAAATTGTGTTCCACAAAATTCTAAAATTAGAGTAGCGCAAAAGCAGAAAGTTCTTACACAATATGTATGTGTATGTAAGCTGAATAAAACGATGCTGCTTAAAAGTTTACAATTTAAGGACTTCATTGACAGCATTGACGACGTGGCGAGCAGATATGCCGAAAAGATCAATGAGAACAGTGGGAGGACCGGAGCGTGGAACCGTCGGTACATATAAATGTTTGACAACAAAGTCGCGTTTATCAGCCAAAGCTGAGAGAACGGCTTCACCCAAACCTCCTTGCCTGAGAAGAAATACAAAAATAAAGGATAATTATCTTTATTAAAAAGTTTTGAAAATATAAAAACTTACTGGTAATGATCTTCAACAACAACAATACGACCGCCACAAGCTCGTCCATTTTCCACAATCAAATCAACATCCAAAGGTTTGACAGTGAATGGATCAATGACACGGGCATGAATGCCGCATTTCTCCAATTCGGCAGCAGCATTCAAACATTCGTACAAAGTGATGCCAGCACCAATCAACAAAACTTGATCATTAGCCGATTTTTTTATAACTTTACCCTTGCCAATAACAAAACGCTCGTTGTTATCGTATAATATAGCTGTGTTTGGACGAGAAGTACGAATGAAGCAAACACCCTTCGTGTTGGCAGCCAATTCAACAGCACGTTCACAACTAACAGCATCGGAAGGATAGAATACAGTACTGCCTGGAATAGTGCGGAACAGGGCAATATCTTCCAAGCCCATCTGAGAGGGACCATCTTCACCAATACTAACCCCGCAATGCGAACCAGCAAAGTTAACATTGGTTTGTGAAATCGCACCCATGCGAATTTGATCGAAAGCACGTGTAAAGAAGGTGGCAAAAGTAGAGACAAAGGCAATGGTACGGTCACGGCAGGCAGCACCAATTGCCACACCCACCAAATTCTGTTCAGCAATAAAGCATTCAATGTAACGTTCAGGGAATATCTTCTTCAATTTCTCAGAGTATGTTGAGTTCTTAGTATCACCATCCAAAGCAATGACACGGTCATTGCTTTGAGCCAACTTGGCCAAGGCAGTTCCATAAGCCAAACGTGTGGCAACCTGTTCACCCAACTTATAGGCTGGTGGTGAAGATAATTTAACATTTTCTATGTCAACTACTGGGGATTGTTTAATTTTTGTGGGGCTTAGGGGACTCAGTCTGGCAGGACGATCCGATGAATCGATCATTAAGCCCTGCAAGTGTTTAATTACTTCGTTGGCCTTATCGCCCAAGGGTTTGCCATGCCAATTTTCTAGATCCTCAATATTGGGGAAAAATTTACCCTTGTAGGTCTTGGCAATGATGGCGGTGGGCATATTTTTTGTGTTGGCAGCTTCATGAAAAGCCTTACACAATTCCTCAACATCGTGGCCATCAACGACTAAAGCATTAAAACCGAAAGCTTCCAAACGTTTGCGATAGATATCCATGTGATGTTGCAGAGAAGTGGGTTCGGATTGACCTAAACGGTTGATATCAAAAATGACACACAAATTATCCAATTTGTAATGTCCAGCAAAATGTAACGATTCCCAAATGGAGCCTTCAGCCGATTCACCATCACCAACTAAAACGTAAGTTCTGTTGATTTCAGAAATAATGAAATATATGAATTTATGTATGTATGTATATTATAAAATTTTTACAATTAATATTTCTGCGCCAATAAGGAAAAACTGCTTTTGCAGTATAATATTTTCAAATTTTGAAATTAATTTTTCAAAACAAGCTCTTTTTTTATCGCATTGTATTATAGATGTTCCTCCTGTAGCCTCTTATACAGATTATTAATATATTATTCTAGATTTCGGTTTTTAAAGTGTTATTGTTCGAAATAAAATTGGAAATCAAAAAGAGACAAGCTGAAATTCATTACACTGCTACTTCCTGGAAAATTGACCAAAATTAGTGAAATTTTGCTGAGAACTACTTAGAGATAATTTTTATTACTTTATCCTTTAGAAAATTTCGCTGTGATTTTTATTTTTTGATATGTGTTGATTCTCTGCTAAAACATTTTATAGTGTTTTAGGGATTTTCGGACAGTCTTATAATTTTGGTAAAGTTTTGAATATATAGTAATATATGAAATCTTGGATGAATTTGCATTCTTCATAAGAACTTTAAGGTGTTGGCCAATTATCTACTTCATGATCTTCAAAGTTCTAGTAAACTTTAAATTTTTGGATGAGATTTCAAAATTTCTCTCTTTTTTCTTCTTGTTTAAAATATTCTTTTGGATGCCATCCTAAACTAGTGGCTTGTGTACTAGACCACTAGTAAGAAGGTCGCAGGTTTGATCGTGCCGTGGACAGGGGGTGTTTTCTGCTTTCTGTCTTCTTCACTCTTCAGTTTCCAATTTTTGATTCTCTATATATTTCGGGTATCACAAAGGAACCAAATTATGGACCCAAGTTAGCGAAAGCTGCCTGTTGAACGTAACTTAAATAAGCTTTTATATTTTGGTCATTTATTTATTTGTGTTCTTGTCAAGTTTTTATTTTGTTTCGAAATTTCTAATATTTTTTTATAACTCGGAAATTTGTTTATTGTATATAATTTTTTATGTAAAATCTATCCCCAGATATCATGGTATACCTGTATATTTTCTAACTATATTCAAAATTGTTTTTCTTTTCATATTAAGGTTTTTCCTAATTTCTATTGAATAATGTTAAAATTTGTTAAATTAATATCAAGTTTATTCTATTATCAATATTATTCGCTGTAGTATCTATAGATCAAATCTAGAAAGTATAAATATAAGATGTTAATGAAGATGAATTGAAATAAATAAAATAGAAAACATTTGAAATGACAAGTACAATGGAGCTATTAACTTATTTTGAGCTTAAGTCGACTAAAGAACTTATTCCTTATTGCCACAGATTATAATAAAAGTTTTTAATTTACATTTTTAGCACGTTATTGCTGAAAAACATGCTTGGCATGCCATTTCCCGAAAACTCACCTATAATCAGCTTTATCGAAATTCTTGCCAACGTAAGCCATTCCAGCCGCTACAGCAACACCCTGACCTAAGGATCCAGTACCAACATCGATGAAACTCAAACGGGGTGTAGGATGGCCTTCCAGATCGGAGTCAATTTTACGCAATTTTTGTAATTCCTCCACTGGAAAGAGACCAGCTTCTGCCCAAGCGGCGTATAAAATGGGAGCAGCATGACCTTTGGATAAAATGAAACGATCGCTTGAAGGATCTCGTGGAAATTTTAAATTCAAACGCATTGTATTGAAAAACAATACCGACATGATTTCGGCAATAGAAGCGCATGATGTAGGATGGCTAAATAATACAAAAATAACAATTAATAAAATTTGTGTAACGTGCATGATAAAATATGTAATTATATAACAATTTTACAACTTTTCTTGAAAGCAATAGTTTGGAAAATACTTATTTATATTTGTTAGAAAGAACTTTACAGCGTAATTACAAACATTTTCTACAGCACTCGAAAATGTCATTTATTATTTGTATAATGTGGTAACAGCAACTCACTGGAAGTGGAGCTGCCATGGTAGCTGCCTGTAGAATACCAGCAAAAAAATTAAGTAGGTGAAGATGCATGAATTTTTTCGTGGATTCATATGAACTCATTCGTTACAACACGTTCTTAATGCGTTTCTATAGTCGCAACTTTTTAACGACTTCAAAATGCATGCGGTTATATAATTAAGCACGGGCTTGAAAAATACAATATTACTCAGAAAATCCATTTGAATCTTTTACTTTTTTTTACTTTATATTGTATGCTTGCATACGAGGGCTGGTCAATGAGCCTGTGATTTTTTTAATGATACGGGTTTTTGCATAAAAATCATTTTATTTTTTAACACAGTCCCTTTCATCTTAATACAATTTGTCCAACGTTTCTCCAATTTTTGTATCCCTTCCAAAACATATGATTTGTCGAGGTCCGCAAAATGGTTATTTTGTTTGTGAGATGATCTCATCATTAGAGCCGAACTTCTTTTCAGGTGTGGAAACAAGAAATAGTCACTCGGGGACTAAATCCGGAGAATAGGATGAATGAGGGAGTAATTCGTTGTCTAATTCATAGAAACATCACATGTGTGTACCCTTGCCTTGTCCTGGTGAAAAATAACTTTTTTCTTCGCCAAATGCGGTATTTTCTTTGAAATCCTCATTAAATCGACAAAGTAAGTTGGCATAGTACAAGTATTCGCCTTTAATTGTTTTATCCATTTGAAGGTAGTTAATGTGGATTATACTGAGTGCATCCCGAAAAAACGGTCGCTATGAATTTATTGCCTGACAAACCCACCCTGGCCTTCTTTGGTGCCGATTCACCCCGACAAACGCACTGTATTGATTGCTGTTTGGTCTCTGGTAAAAAATACTATTTGTAGTGTGGTGGGTAAATTTGAGTCCACTTGTTCAGTAAACAATGAACCAACACCCGTACGAGAATTCGGAGTTGTGACTTGGGCCTACACCCGCAAAAAATTCAACTAACCCAGGAGCTGAAGGAAACGACCATAGACAATGACGTGTGTTCGATGTTACAGTTTGAAACTGACCCTAGTGTATATAAAAAACTCATGTTCAGCAAAGATTACCATTCCTGGAAAATTGTGGAATTTGGAACGATACCAATCCATATGAGCTGCAAGAGCATTTAATGCATCCCGAAGAAGTCACTACTTGGTGACGATTTGCCAAGCCGCAGCGGGCATTTTCACGATTTTATATTAATTATATTTGAACGATGTACGATATACATACATATGTATGTATATACATAATGGCGTTGATAGGCCTTTCAACTTTAAAAAAAAATTCAATTATATCGCACACACACACTTTTTTCAATTTAAATATAGGAAGCGCTCAATGAAAGACCCTTTATATAAACATAGGGAAAATGGTATACATTCAATATCACAGACAACGTCTAGAAAATCGTATATGTTTGCAAACATTATTGCAACCACAAAAACCAAATCTATCAGAAAATTTACCATTATTATGTTTGAAGTCAATTTAGTTAGAATAAAAAGAATTCAACATACATAAATATCTCTACATATATAAAAATTACGAGTATGTTCGTGATCGCTAAACTCAAAAACTACTGAACCGATTTTGACCAAATTTTATATGCATGCTTTATGGGCCGTGAGGAGTGTTTGAAGTTCGTCCGACAGATGGCGCAATATTTAGTTTTTTTTTTTGTGTTTTTGCACCGTAACTCAAGAACTACTGGACCGATTTTAACCAAACTTTATATACATGCTCTATGTGGCGTGAGGACTGTTTCTGTGTAGTACGACAGATAGCCCAATATGTAGTTTTTTTTTTGTCTTGCAAGACAGAGATTAGCGCGATAAGCCTATGCTGCGTTTCACTGAAGGCGTCGGGTCCTTAATCAGCGTGTAGTGGCGTTAAGTAGCCCGATACCGGTATTTGAACAATAATTGCTATGTGCACTAACCTTTCATTCTCTTTGAAATATCAATATGCCATGACTTTGCAACGAAACCAAACTTGCAGTGAAAATAAAATTTTAAGGCAAAACAGCGTTTGCCCGGGTCAGCTAGTTTAATATAAAACATTTCTGTTCGACTTGCTGTGACAGCATAATTGTATCTTAATCTATTTTTTTTAGGGTAAATGATCGCGTTTTGTATTATTAGAAGGATATTGGAAGAGCTGGATTTTCTTTGATTTTTGTTAGTATGCATACATATATGTATGTAAAATGTTTTCTTTTTTTAAGAGGAAAGACGATTCGAACAAAATGTTATGGCGGAAAATTAAAAAAAAAAACAAGTGGCCGAAATTCGTCCGTAATTGCACATGAAAAAAACACAATCGCTACTTTGAAAACCGATCCCGAACGTTTGCTTGATGCATAATGTTTGTTTCAAATAAAACATACTGAACACAAAAGAAATAAAATCTGTGGACGAATAGAGAAGAAAATGGTTCTAAAATATTTCGCCTTTCTCTATATAGATATTTTTTATACCCTTCACCACATGTGGAAATTGTATAAAATTTTCTTGGAACTTGATTCTTATCTCTATACATTTAAATAAATTATTTTAAATTCATTCTTTTCAATATGTTTTTATTTATCTATAAATTAACTCGTGAAGGAATGTGTTTTATTAAAATTCGTTCAGCATCTTAAGAGTTTATAAGCATTTCAAATTGTTACTAAGAGAAATGTGGAACACATACAAAATATATCCCAGGTAACATTTAATGAAATTTTTTTTTGTCATATTCGAGTCTTTTTTGGTTCATGTACGCGATTAAAATAATCAACATATGTACATTTGTCGGTAGAAACTGGTGTCCTACGCACGACTCCCTTAAGGAAGTATTTTATTATTCCTATTTTGACTTTCGAATAATTTTTAAGTCGCACTTGTAATCTAAAGTGGAATATCGCGAACAAAAATCGTGTCTTTTGAATGCACTTGGTAAAGCACCCATAGTGACTATCCATCTTCAAGCGAAGCATTAGTTTTTCCTGGGTATTAATTAATTTGGAGTGCATCACACGAATAACTTTTTTATTAATTTTTTAATCCACAATACGATCAGTTTTAAAACTTATTATTTTATTTCATATATTACCCTACAGCCTACAACATTCTGCGTAATTGTTTGGCACTATATTCACTTGTTTATCGAGGTATTTTACATAAGCAACATTCTAAGCATTAGTGGGAATCAGTTTCGATTCTCCTTTAAGCGTACGACTGACTGCTAAACAATTTTTGATTATCCAAGGTGACTTTTGCCAGAATAAAATATTCCAAATGCTGAAATTGAAATTAAATATTGAGTGTTTGAAATATAAAAATATAAAAATTTTCTGAATTTCGGCCGTATATACTGTAACCAATTATTTTAAATTCTATTTTCTAATTTTCAAGTACGCTCAACCTTTCCATGGGTTTAAGGGTCTCATTCATAATACATCCAATAAAGTATCATCATTTCAATGACGAACTGATTCCCTAAACATGCTTGCCCATGACATATCAATATTAAATGGTAAAAATATTTCAGTGCCCATAAAATTAAAAAATTGTTTTATCCACATATGCCAATTTTTTTAGCCATATAGTCTTAATGGATATAAGTACATATGTATATATGTATGTACATATTTGCGAATTATTAAAAGTAAACATACAGCGAATTAGAAGTATATTTTGCATATTTTGCCCGTATTAAAAACATATTTTGCTTTATTGTGTTTTGTTTATAGTGATAAATGAAAAAAAAAATCTTATCATTTTTAAATAAACAAGTATTAGAAAATAGCATTTTAAGATTGTAACATTTAAGATTGTTTTACTAATATCAGGCGATAATAAATTTTATGACAATATAACCGATACATGCATATGTACGTGCATCGCAGGCGCGGATCTAAAAAAGAGTAAAAATAGGGTACTTCCTCTCAGAATCGTTTAAATCAACTAGATACGTATAATAATCGCTATACGAAAACCCGCCGATATTTATGGGAGTTCCAGAAGAGTTTCAATTAGTACGTCAAATTAGAATAATAACGAAATTACTTATTAACTTTGAAGTTCAGTATGCGAATTTGGTTGCTTAAAACTCGTGGAATAACGAACACTTCCATAGTAATATTAATGTAAATGAAAAGTTGAAATATTTTAAAAATTTATTCTAGCTCACCAGTAAATCTTCAATTATCATTCCTACTATAATTAAATGTTTGTAATTATCGTTTGTTATTTGAGTTTCTATATGAGCATGAGAGGTTGAACTTTGTTCAAACATGATGGTTGAAGGTCCACAGATGTGTTAGCATTAGTACCGATGAAATGCAGGAGAAACGCAGTGCAAAAAATGTATGTCATTCTCAAGCAACAACATTTTCATTGCTTCCTAATATCCAATAGTGCATTTGTTCAACTGCTTAGGAAGTCAAATTAAAATTTTTTAAATAAAAATATGTACAACTTCCACAAATCTGTTAAGTTTGATTTAAAAATATTATTTATATAAAAACAACAATTTATTTTTTAATCCTACATGAAGACATTGTTTTTCTTCAATCAATAAGGAAAAAGAAATCAAAACTACTGGCCAATTTGTACGTCTTCCAGACGTGAAGTTTATTCCCAGTTGTATATAACCAATTCCAATTTAATATGAAATTATTTTCTTTAAAAAAAACAAAAAGTTTTTTTCTCAACATGGTGAATAGGAATCAAAAAGAGAACATGTAATGACAAGCTTATGTTAATAAAATCATTGAAAATGATTCGAATTTGCAATACTTCAAGATCTTAATCTCAACATTTTCAAGACTTTTTTGGAAGCTTTTTCTTACTGGAAAATTAAAATGTATATTATTTATTTTATCTTTTTCACACGGCAATTTTAATTCACAAGTTTAATTCAACTTCCTTCCAGCTGAATCTAAACTTGCACAATTAACATTGCCGAGTGGAAAAGACGTGGAGAAACAATATAAAATTAATGGAAAAATCGTTATCATAGCTTTCGTTTCACTCACTGCAAACAATAAAACAAAGGCAACCGTTTCGTTTCTTTTAAGGCAAAACAATTCTAAAAAAATTTTTATCTGTTCGTCCTCTGATTTTAAATTTTTTGGGTTTAAAAGTCGTACTTGTATCTATTAACGAACTTTAGTGCAGAATGCATGTTTTCTGAATTAAACCCGTTTACATACATACATATATGCAGATTTATAGGCGCTTGAAGCAAAGCTATAGTCGAAAAGTGCGAGGTTATGTGAAATGAACATCGCTTAGAAGAAAAAATTATGTATTTACCGCTGGCGAAATACGATGCACTGTCGGGTTTATTGAATCGTATTACATCTAATAGGAAAAATCTCAATTTATAAAATAAATTTTAATTCAAAATCGGAATACATCTATTTTATTTTCCGGATGTGTCGCAATTTAAAGTGTTGAAATTTTTTAAACGACGCCTTTTTCTTTTATTCGAAATCCGTTAAAGTTAAAATCTCTCTTAAACGAAAAGCAAATTTTCATTTTCTTATATCCGAATACGACTGAAATTAGAGTATGTAATCTATAAGGAAAGGCCTGTATTTGTTGCAATACTTATTTTAAGTTAAAACTCAATATTTGTAAATATTCAAACTAAATGTAATTATTTTTCAATTGTACTGATGATAGAAATAAATAAGAAAAAACACAATAATGCACCCAGCAAACATTCTGGACTGGCATAGCTTGACAATTTTTTTAGAACAAACTTTCTGTGTAGTTACGGTCGAATTCAACAAAAATAAAAAATACATGCAAAAGAAATAGTTGATACATTTACTCATCATTGGCACACAAGATCGATTATTCGCATGTTTTTGCATGTGAACGTTTGAAGAAATTTTTTTATTTTAAAATTTAATTGACTTTATTTTCATTGGTTAATTATAAATAAAAATTTTTCCGACGGTGCCACTCGTACTTAATTCCTTATATAAAAAAGATCCAAGACTAGAATACACGTAAATATTAATTTCGTTTAATATAAACACAAAACACACGAACTCAAACGTTTGAAAAAAGATAACTTTATTTATCATTTGATATCAAGCAGAATTCTCACAGCATTTCCAAAGCAAGGCAGTGCTTTGAGTTTAACATTTATATTCAAGTTGATCATGATTTGAACCGAAATGTTTGACAAATCATGTTTTCTCAATTCGTTATCAAGTCTTATTCTCAAACATGAAACACTTCTAAAGAGAAAAATAAAGTATCACCATTTTAACAATATGTTAATAAAAAATTGTTGGGATTGTAAAAAAATTACATATTTTTTACTTTTGTCACAAAAACTATTTAATACCTATTTTTATGAAAATTTAAAAATTACTAAGAAAATCGCAATCAAAAGAGCAAAACGATATTCAATTCTTCAAAAGTGGGAAAAAATAAAGTTTCAAAAATGTTTTATTAAAATAATATGTATGTATGTATATTTTTTAATTTATCGACTTCATTTATTAAATTTTGTGTATATATGTATGTATGTATGTACATATGCATACAATATAAACTAAAATATTAAACGGACTTTCAGAGTAATATTGTAACTTTCGAAACCATACTTAATTACATAATTGTGTGCGTTTTTAAGTAGTTCAAAATATAATACTTTAATACTCTAGAAACGCGTTAAGGACGTTCATATGAACCCATGAAAATATTCATGCCTTTTGAACTACTTTCAAATATTCTGCTGGTTAGAAATAAACGTGAGGTTTTCTCGTGCGACAAAAAACCTGCATGAGATATTTTAATATTTTAAGTGACATTTGCGACAAAACAATGTCAGTCGAAGCACAGTAAAACATTGAAATTCTTCTAAAAAATATATTCATCATACACCTCTTTTCTCCTAGGCAATTTTAATTGTGCAATTTTTAATTTAACTCGTTCACACGCGTCCAGTTTTCAAGATAGGAAAACATACATTCTCTATCTTTCTCCCAGTAAGAAGAATTTACGTACCATGAACGATGTAAATATAACCTGGGGGGTTATTCTGTATTGTGATGCGTAAGATAATCCTGTTTCACACACGTCAAGTTTTCTTGTTCAAGTTGATATTCAGCTCGAAGAAAGAAAGGAAGAAAAATGCATACTCTACCTTTCGTTCTTCCAGCTGAATTGAAACTGGAGTAAGAAAACTTGACGTGTGTGAAACATGACATACTTTGATGCGTTTGATATTTTGTTAGCGCAAGATTTTTGGTTTTAACGACCGATTTTGACATACGCTTGCGTATTACAGAGTGCACTGATGCCAGACTTGTCCAATTTTTTAAATTTTAAATCATCTAAGCTATGCTGATATTATTTTTTATATACCGGTTTCAGAATTATTCAGATCACAATAGTAGAAAATATTTTTTTATCCAAAATTAAAAAAGACAATTTTAATTTATAAAAATTCGAAAACAGCAAAAAAATTGTTTTATTAAATACGCGCTTCTGTAACGCTTAGTTTAACTGCTTGCTGAACTGTTCACTTATGATATATACTATATGTAACTTCGTGATCCAGTAATACGAGTAAAAATTTGAAAATTTCGATTTTTTATAAATTTTCGAATAATTTTTTTTCAGTTTTGCATAAAAAATATTTTCCATTATTGCGAACTGAATAATTCCGAAACCGCTGAGTATATAAAAAATATTAGCACGGCTTAAAGGTAATATACAATTAAAAATTTTGCTGTTTTTTATTAAAAAAATTGGATAAGTCCTTCTCAAGTTATGATGAAATAGGTGGAGTAGCCTCGTTAAAAATTGCCAAATTTTATAAAAAATAATAAAAAAAAACTTATCCATAGAATTTTAACGTTTTACTGTTTTTGTAGATAGGGGAACACAATACATTAAAAAATATATAAAGGTTATCAGATATCATAAAAATATTTTAATTTTGTTACAATTGATTAATCAGTTGTGCGGTCAAAAATAATATTCGAAAATGATTCCCACAAATGGTTACCATAACATAGATAACAACTTTTTCAAATGTGAACAATAAAAAAGTGATCACGCATATGCTCGAAATGTGACATGAGCATGATTTTACATAAAATAAAAATAGTTTCATTGCTTATGTAGAATTCTATTAAACTTAAGATTACTATTTGGAGCCCATCACGTGATAGATTATAAAACAAAATAATAAGTCTTTAAAAATTTCCCTAGTATTGTGGATTTGAAAAATCAATAAAAACGTGATGTATTCTTAGAAAATCTTACTAAATTTGAGTATAAATACAAAAGTACATGTATCGTAATTAAAAAAATTAATTAATTTATATTTTTTTATTCGGAAAAGCAACTACTGAAAACTGTCCCGAAAGTGAGTCACAACTGATCAGAAAAGAGAAGTTTTTTATTAACTGTCTTTGCACTGAGTTGTACTGATATTGCAAAATTGATTTTGCTCTAAATTTGTGATGCCACTTCTAACGATTATAAAATTTTAAGATGTAATTTTAGTGGAAATCAAAAATGATTTTATTTACACTTTCTTCACGTTAAGGTCAAGATATTTAAGTATGTATGGATGTAATACAAGAATATAATCCAATTACAAACAAAAATGTAATTGCCTTTCAAAAAAAATTTGTGGAGAAACAACATTTAAAGCATTTATTTTAGTTCTTTTTTATCTGTTCGTTGCTTAATAAAAAAAAAGAAATCAAATGTTTAATCTGCTTACTATTGAAATTCTTATCTCAAATCTCCTCTGATCTCTTAGGTCACCATCAGTTACATACATACATAAATATTTCGATAAGGTCGTAAACATTAAGAAAGTGATGGCACAAACATACTTATGTCGTGATTTTCTTTACATGTACATAAATACATTCATACATAAGTATAAAAAATTATTGAAAAAATTTTATATATAATATAGAGTATAATTCGGATGAATCATATTATTTTTAACCACCCTACCCTATGGTTTCTATCCATAACGTCGCAAAAGAATTTTAAATGGCACAATTTTTCCAACAAAAAACAGTGCGCCATTAAAATGCAGTAAAATGTTTTTTTTTTCAAATAAAGAATATTGTATTATTATAATATCCATATTCGAGATAGAATCCAAAATAATTACTGAAAATTTATTGGTTATTTGCTATGTACATATATGCCTGCATTTCCTAGGCACTGACCAAATCATCGGTACACTTCAACCAACATGTTTGAAAAGCAATAACAAAAGCCATCATATATAAATCATATTTGAAAATATTAAGGTTAAAAAGCTTTAATGAAAACAACATACGATGATTGTCAAATTTTATACATACATACATCCATATGTATATGAAAATATGCAACAATTTTCCGTGCAGTTTTATGTAAGGAGTCTGACAATTGCATTCTCGCTTCTGTTGTAAACAATTCGCCTTGCATAATACACCTTATAAATGGGCTTTTCTTATACAATTGTTCGCCCTTCGGGTGACAATGTTTGTATTTATTAGGCAAAAACAAACAATTCAATTCATAACAACAATATTCATTAAAATCATTATTCAAGATATTCTACAAAATAATTATTTATTCAAAATAATTATTTTATTTCAGCGCTTTCCATTTTATTTTATATTGTTCTTTGGTTCTCGCATAACCTTATGATAAGTGACGTTACGTTATTTTGCATTTCAGGTGAATATAATAATATGTACATACATACATACTTATGTGCATTTTGAAGGAATATTTTATAGAATATTGCAACAAAAATGAAGTGTAAAGTTATTTCCAATATTATGTGTCACATTTCAATATACTATACACCCATAAATTACAATTGCATGTCTATATGCCGCCTAAACAAAACAAAAATATATACAGAGTATGGGCGACTTCCATAACGCACATTTGCAGCAATACATTGCAACTAATTCCTAGATGTAAACCTTAAAATTTTGCAACGTATTCTGTTCCTAAATGTAGGGTACAATGTACTTGTTATTGATAAGTAAAAAATAGCAACTGTGTTACGTTAAATTCGTTACAGTTTTTTTTTCTTATTCGGTTTTTAAGTACTCCTCTGCCATTCTTCCCGATAATAGTAAATAAATTGTAACTTGAGTAATATATGATAAAACGTATACAAATGTTCCTAAACGTCGTCTGGATTGCAAAGGGTCCGTATAAAAAGTTTTTATTATAAAAGTAACTGTACACAATGTATTAATGTTATATCTGTGGTATTAATGCTGTGTATAGACTTTTAGGACTCCTGTGCGCATACATTATTTTCCTAATTACGTTTATTAAAAATTAAACGTACATATGTACATACATAAGCATACAGGGTGGCCAAAAGTAATTTCATGGAAGTAAGCTAACAATGTTTGACAGTCAACAGGCACCAATTCTCAATTCAATTTGTTAAAAAAAAAAACTTGCAAAACTAATGTCTACTAATGTATGCATCGTCGTCGGTCGATGTTTATAGATTCTATTTTGATGACCTTAGGCGCAGCAGCAATGTTCACGGTCGAATGAGCGATACGAAGGCGGTTACTTCTTGTGGTATATACATACAGTGGACACAGTTTACACGGGGCGCTTCACTAAATACTTAATGGTTCGTAAAAACGACGAAGAAAACATCGAAGTAATAACAAAATGAGCATTATTCGATTCTTTGCCCGCTGTAAACAAATTCCGTGATCTGTCTACATCGTAGATGCCAAAGTACAATGACATTTGACGCCACTACAAGAATCAGGCACATTCTCACTATGGCTTTTCGCCACCCTGTATATAATGTGATATCAGATGTTATTTTCCAAACGGTATGCACCACACAGAGTTTTTTGTTACATATTATACGATGTAGGCAAACACGTTAACGCAGTAGGTATATTTCGCTTTTTTAGGTGTGCAATAAAATTCGAATCATTTGATATTTCTCAATACGTACATACATACATATGTACATACTTATATAGTACATCTATACATACATACATACATAAATATGTATGTACATATATACTTACATACATATGTATATTGGGCCACCATACAAGCCACCCTGAAGGAAACATGGGGACAAGTGTACCCAAGTCACCAGTTTTGTCGACTATTTTGGTGACTCATATGTAGACATCGTCAACAGAGTTGTCAACACGTTTTTGTTTGATGAGCAGAGAAATTTCTGAGAGCACGCTTATGCCTCTTCATTTTTTAATCGCGTTTATATGTTCTATGGTGAACCTTTAATCATTTATTTTAACTAAAACTGTAGGGATATATCTAAGTATATCAAAAATTGTTTACATGGACCCATTAGAACGACCTCTTCAGTAGTGGGTTTTCAATGATAAGTCCATCTTAAATTTCAATAGAAAGACGTATTGTGTAGAGTATATCAATAATACTGGTGACAATGTCTACAGGGAAGCACTAGTTCTACGGTCGTCATATGGTCCCATTGGAACTAGTTCGTCAGTAGTTCCAACGTCAGTAGTGGATTTTCAATGACAAGTGCATGTTAAATGTCAACAGAAAAAAGCATTGGCTGGGGTATAATTTGTCACTAGTACTAATGACTTTGTCAATAGTGAATCGCTAGTGAATCACTAGTGACATTTCCTTCAGGGCATACATCTATAGCAGCGGTGGACAAAATTGTTTTACACTTGTGTTAGTGAGATAATTTGAAGGTACAGTGACAAGCAAAACGAACCACAAAGATTTTTGACAGTTTTGTAAGAGCAGTATATGTTTCAAAGACGTGGAACTAATTTTATTACGTTGTTTACTAAAAATGAATTCTAAGTCTGAAAAAATTTTTTCACATAAGTGGTCGGAAAAAATTAAAGAATTTTGAAAGAATTTCAGAAAGTTCAGGATAGGGCAAGGCGTCCAAAGTTTTCCAAAATAATAACCTGTCTATTTCCGGAGAAGCTTTTAACTCGCTTCGTAATATTACAAGTTCTGATTGTATTTTGAATTCATATTTGGTAACATCAACATTAAAAGGGTTTTCGTAAAGTTCCAGAAGTTGTTTTATGTTATCTATATCCTCAAATCTATCTTTGAAATTGAAAAAAAAAGTTTTCAAAAATATTAATATATTCGAGGGTTTCAACCTTTTCGTGCTTGTTCAAAATTAGGGATGTTTTAGGAAATTCTTTGAAGTCACCTAACTTAATTTGTGATAGCAAATATAATTTAGTTTTGAATTGTAAATTTTTTCGTATATATTAATTTCCTTGCCCTGTAATTCTAAATTAAAATCATTAAGAAAGCCAGTCGTATCTAACAAAAATGCTGTCTGTAATAAACTGATAATTTTTGAGATGATCTGATAAGCTGTTAGCAATTTTTTCCAACACTGTAATTGAAAGAAATGTATAAGCATCAAGCTAATATGTGCTCTCGCCAAAGTCTGTTCATAAGAGCATAAGAAAAAAAGGGGCGTTGCTTATAAACAATTGTTTGATGAAATGTCCACTGCTGATCTATAGCCAATATTAATGGCTCGTGTGCGACAAGCATGTTCTTTTGGCTAATGATTGATTATGTATGTACATATGTATGTACATATGTACCATTTCGCAAAATTTAAAAAATTACTGAGAGTCAATCGGGACAACTCACGACCACATGACTACTAGCGAAAAATAAAGACATTAATAAAGAAATTAATAAATGCTTATAAATTAAAAAAAAGAAATATGTGTATTTTGCCTGATAAGAACAAGATTATGAGATTTAATTTTATTATATTCACGAAATATACATACATGTATGTATGTATGTATGTGTGCTCGACGAATATGTACATACATATGTATGTGTGCATCTACGTATGTACATACATACATATGTAGTATACATATACAGAAATTTTTTGGGGGCTCGTTTCTTCATTTTCTTTTCCCTCAAAATTAACGTTTTGTACTACATATCACGATCTAATAAACGTTTTATTCATTCAACGTGGTTTCTGTATGAAAATCTTTATACATACTTAGATACATACATAGTACATACATACATATGTACATCTTGAGATCCCTTTCTGTTTTACTTATGTTACCACCAAGATCAATTGATTAGTTCCAGGAATATGCATACATACATATACATATAAGTAGATACATACATACATATCACTCCTTTAATACAACAAAGTCATATCTCAAAAATGTCTTACTTGGAAAAATGCGAATAAATTTTTAAAGTGTTAGCCTATTATATACTGAAACTTTTTGGTATAACTTCGGTTCTGCTTCAGACATTATTCTGCTTTTTTATACATACATACATACATATGTATGTCCATATAAAGAGAATAATGAGGAACGCTTTTTATCAATAACTCGAATATAACAACATTTAATGACAATTTATATTACAACGTCTCAAATGGGTGAAACACAAAATTATGTATGTAGATTAATTAACTCAAATTTAAAGTTTCGTTTTCTATATATAATGTATATATGTATATACATACATACATATGTATGTATGTTTCTACATATACTATGCATAAACACTACGCACATACTTATGTATGTATGTATGTGTGCATGTTTTTATGTAGGCATGAACGTGAGCAGAAAATGGCAAGGGATTTATTGCATACAATCCGCAAGTATTCATTTAACGCTTTTCAAATTTAATTTCGGTTATAAAATTGGACTTAAATCTATTTCAAAAAAAAAAAAAAAAAAAAAAAACAATGAAGTTGATAAAAAAAATTTAAAAGCCAGCGAAACCCCATGTTTTCCATGGACCTGTGAATTTTCCATATAGACGATTGTGCATTCAATTTTCGAATGTATCAGGTCGGCATTGAAAGCTTTTAAAAGTATTTTTTAGAAGTTGTTAATTTTTTTAAAAACCTCAACCCATTAAGAGCCACAACATTTTTGTTATATATGTACATACTTATATGTGTACATACATATATGTACATATATGTGTATGTGTATATAGTATGTAGGGGATCTTAGTAAGCGAAACCGGTGTTTATAGGCTTTTATTAAATTTAGTTTCAAAACTATAAAAACAAAATAGAAATAGACTAGTAAATAGAAAATTGGAAAAAAGGTCAATCTTGTATCAATTAAAAAAAAAGCTTTTGAAAATACCTTTCAAGATGAGCAAAGTTTTTCTAATGTTTTAACGCATGAAGCCGACAGCTTTTTTAGACTTTTATATCAATAATCTACTATAGTACACTAGAATATGTACATACATATGTACATTTGTATATTGGACGGGTGCAACTATACATTCTCATCTATATGTACATACATACATACTTGTGTATATGAACGATCCATGCTCGTTTAACAAAATACATAACAGCAAGCCCAACAGTACAACACAACTTTTAGGAATCCTTAAAACATAAGCAAATATGTATGTACATAACATTTTCTTTCCTGAAGTCATTTCGAGTATAAATTTAAACACTTTTTGCACCTAATGTTAAACAAGGTCAAGAAAGGTCAACAGTTTATTTAATACAAATGAAATTAATTCTTATCAAGATGTATGGAGCGTAGAATAAAAACAAACACAATATGCATATACTTATGTACTTATGTATGTAAATAATTTATTCTACATATAAAATTTATAAAACACGTGGTATACATTGACCAAGGGCACAATTAGAATGCATATGTATATCAAAAGTTTTCAGAAAGTTTACAAAGTAAATCAAGTTATTACAGGCTTACTAACCTGAAGGTTAAACTCCACTTCAATTGCTTGTGTACATTTAGTTTTTAATTAATTAAGTTTTCACACACACACACACACACATATGTATACTTATATGTATATATTTACTTCATAACCTTTAATAAAACACATTCTAAACTCACCCAGATTTGGAGGCTTGTGTGGAGGTTATAGAATGTATACGCAAACGATGAGCGATATCCTTCAATTCTTGGACAGCTTTAGCTTCTGGTTTATGGTAAGACATAATGTTGTTGTGTTAGTTAAAGTAAATCACCTGATTATTATATTTGAAATGAAACGTGCACTTTGTACTGAATTATATTCTGAGTATTCCTCGATGTACTGCCCTGTTCCTTATTCGCCGGTTTTCAGAACCAAACTGTCAACTAATAATAATACAACGTTAATAGAAGGCTAGTGATGGAGTATTCACACATAAACACATTAGTACTAAAAAAGTACTAAAAGTGGCAAGCTTTTGGAAAAATAACATTACAAGGTGGCAGCTTTAGGCTACAGTACGACAATACTATTGTGATAATATTTGCAAGGTAGAATCACTGCTCCAGATGTACTTTGCTGTTTTTCCTTTCATTTATACCACAGAATATACACAGAATACCCAACTTTGACGTATAAAAAGGGTCCGAATCATATTTTGCATAAACTTTGTATAACGTGCATAAAGTTTGTGTGAAGAGATATCTATATAAAAACAAATAGCTTTGCTATCTCTTTTACACAAACTTTATGCACGTCTTCAAAGTTGTCGGGTCTAGGTAGTTTATGATTTATACTTAAAAACTGTGTTAAGCACTAAACAAATAGACGACAGCAGACAGCAAGCAGCAATATGTCAAAAATAAAATGCATGTATTTAAATGAAAACGATTATTTTAACGGCATCACAGCAGCACGACTGCACAACAGCATTTGCTGCTGCGGCCAACTTAGGCTATTTTCTATTTTGACGGGCAGCATTAAATAAACATAGTGTTGCCGTTATATATAAAAATTGGAAAAATAAAAACAAAAACTTTTTTTAATATTAAACATAAAAGAACATTACAAAAATATAATAAAGATAAAAAATTTATGTGTTTTTTATAGTTTTTCGTGATATTATTACATTTTTTATCAATAACTTTAATTTTATTCATTATAAAATATATATCCGGCATCCCTGAAATTTGTATTGCTAAAATACACATCAGCTGATTATTATGCTGTTGCTGTCTTCAAAATAATTATGAAGCTGACTTCAGAGCAGCATTTGAAGCCGTGAAGTCTGCTGTCGTCTATGTGTTTAGTGCATTAGGGTTTACTTGCAATCTGGCTTATGATCTTAGGAATTGTGTGTAATGTATTTTTTTGCTATATGTTTTCTTGTTCTATTTTTGATAGCACGAATTAATTTACGCAACAAAAAAGTCCATATGAAAAACATTAACGGAATTTTTTGTATACCGAGCTTGACAGTTGCACGAGTTAATTTGTTATTTTTATAATAAAGCCTAGTCTGCATTGAATCTGTGGCATTGATCTACTTCCAACTATAGTGCTACCATCTTGTAAAGTTGTGTCACTGTGGTAGCGTCGAGTTCATAGAGGATCCCACTGTTTTTTTTTCGGTTAATTTGAATCTGATTTTAATTCGTATTTAAATGCTACTTATCTTTACATTCAATTCATATAACAAATTCAGTTTGTACAAATTTATATACAACTTAAGTGTCTAATCTTGCACCCTCTTAAATTATATTTAATGCCGTTTTCGTTTCAGAAAAAAGTGCAAAAATTTGTTGGTCAATTTATAAAAAAATCTACTAAAAAATTTACTTTCTTACAAGATGCTCTTTCCTAATAAGCTTGCGCTTATAAAAAACATTAAGTTTAATTTTTTCAGTTTGACCTGGACAAAAAAAATCTCACCTTTTTCTTAAGGAAGTTTCTCGGAAGCTTTGGAGAGTCCTTGCATATTTTTATTTCATATAATTAACAACAATTGATGAAGAATAATAATATTATAATAATTATAATGGGATGTGTGCAAAAAATAAACCGTATGTTTTTTTTTTTTATCTTGAATGAAGATAATATTTTACATGTTTTGTTCCTGTACAGATATTTTTACAAAATGTATATGACATACACTACGTTTATACGCACGTCTTATTTGCAAATAGAACTATTTGCAAATAACTAATTCACTGTTTATACGGGAAATTGCATACAGAACTTGTGTTATTGTTAGTGATGCCATGTGACGAAAATATGATTGTTTGGTAAGTAAAACACAAAAAACGTTCATGAAGTGGCAACGTCTTACTTTTTATTTGCAAATAGTGTCGTTATTCACGACTTGTTTAAGTGAGTTAATAAGTTACAATAAAAAAGTTATACGGCAACATTCTTCTTTTTTATTTGCAAATAAGAAGTGCGTATAAACGTAGTAATATACACACTAACTCAAAAACTGGACTAAGGAATAAATAGTACTAAGTGGAGCACCATTGCCATCACTGATTCTTTTATTCTCCAATTATGTGGCAGCACTTCAATAATAACAACAACAATCATCAGCTGAGTACTGCAAATGAGCCTTTTCACACAAGAACAATTGTGCTGGCATAAAATCGCAGTTTGTAGGCATTTTCGGGGAAGAGAGTGGTTTTTGGTTGGCACAATTTTTTCAACCAGCTTCAACCCCGCACAAGCAGAACAAAACTAACACATACACACTTATGAAAACAGGTTCTGCGAAATAAACAAAGAAAATACTAACACACACAAAGATTTGTATACGTATACAATTTTATGCCAGCATAATTAGTCTAGTGTGAATACGAAAGAACAGAAGTTGTGCGGATTAAAAAATAGTCTTGTGTGAAAACCCTCAATGATGTAAATATTAAATCTGTCACGAAGTACCACAAAATGTAATTTTGTTTGAAACCCTGCTGCCGAGTTTTCGGTTTATTTTTATTTCATATTTGTTTTATGTACGTATATTGAAGTGAATACGGACGGAGTGACGCGTTTTTTAATAAAAACAAAGAAATTATATGTTGTAATTAGATAGTTGTATATAATGAATAAAAAGCCATTAAGATCTTTTGGACAGTGGCAACTTGTCAAGCCTCTAGGATCCGGGGCGTTTGGTGAGGTTCATTATTGGAAAAATTATGAAACTGGATGTGAAATCGGTAAGTTGTGATGATTCATATATAATTCGAAGATTTTACCGTACCTAAATACATACATATGTGTGTGTACGTACATATAAGTTATTGTTTAGCTGTTGCTAGTGATAATAAAAAGTTTTTAATTAATTTTTATGCATTTTTTTTGCTAAAATACACTTGCGCGCTTGCATTCACAAACTATGGAAAAACCAACATATAATCATGCTCTTATTTGTATGCTAGACGTTTTTCTGTTAGTTGCGGTCCGAAATACCTTTTTTATATGAAAAGATATCCTCCAGGGGTGTTCTAATGTTCACCAATATGTGATAGAAACAGCGGAAGTGTATCTCCACATAAAGTAACACATAATTATGGGTATGTTAGTAAATGCGGTATTGTGCTGCGACAGTAAATCAAAAATATCTTAAATATGGGTCATATATAGTCACATAATAATAGATCATCTATTAAATACGGTTCATATACAATAGTTTCATAATAAAAGAGTAAAAGGAATATTCTTTGGTTGCATTGGTATATTGAAAAAAGCTTGATTTTCTGCTGCAGCGAAGTACTGTATTTACAAATCTTCCCATCCTATCAAATACCTTGCTGATTATAATAGAGAGAGTCTTCAAAGTTTGTACGCTACAGTGGTCGCGTTTTGATCAATATGTAAAAGAACAGGAGGAAGGATATCTTAAATACAAAATGAATATAAATAATTCTATCTAGAACATTTGAAGTTTTTACAATATGATACGTTTTAAGTATCGCAAAGTAGGCTTAAATACTGGGATTTTTTAAGTTGGTGCCAAAAATTTCATTCATACAACGTCTACTCGCTGGTACAACAAATACAATGTGGCAAAAGTAGCATAGCTTCTTATTGTTACTTCTCGCAAGTAAATGTTAAAACTATTGGGTTGTAAGAAAAGTAGTTTCTTTTAGCCTTATGAAATTGAAGTACAGTATTTTTATTGTCAAATTCGGTGAATTTAATCTCTAAATAATTGTTGGACCGTTATATGGCTATTTGCTGCTGCAGTGAAAAATATATCTACTTACATATGTACATATGTATGTATGTAGGTAATTTCTCAGTAGGAAAAAGGAAAAATTAATAAATTTTACATCGGCAGGATAGAAACTTTACATAAAAGTGGTCACGTACCTGATGTAAAGATTTTGATGTTTAAAAAGTTATTTTATTTATTTACATGATATCAATTATATATAAATATACAATTAATATAATAAAGTAATAGCGAGGCTGCGAGGCCATCAGCTATAGTTAGAGTTAATGTAGAACTAGATTTTAATTGTTAATTTTGAAATAAAGTTGAAAATTGAAATAATGTTATCTATTGACGGATCTTTGAGTAGCTTAATGCCTTTATTCAATAAATATTTGGTTTGATAATCTTTAAGGTTAGGGCAAGACGTGAGAATGTAATTAACAGAGTTCGTTGTTCCACAGTATGTACATGTGTTGGTTAGGTTCTTGGCTATCAGAGAATATAAGGTGATTTTTTCGCGTTTTTTTTTTGTTGCAATTTTTATTGCTTGGATGATTCCGGATGCTTCTGCTGTAAATATGGATGTGAAGTTAGAGAGGGATTTGGTAATGAGAGTTTTTCGAGCCTCGTCGACCACAGCATATGAAACATTCTCTTTGTCTTTTGAAGCATCTGTGTAGAGACATTTCCAGTTAATTCCTCCGAGAGATGTTTTCAGCTCCAGATATAGTTGTATGTACATTGGGAGTGTTGTGTTTTTTGAAGGATGAAAGAGAAGTATTACATAAGTTGGTATCAAATACCCATGCGGGATATTTGGTGATGAAATTTGAAAGTTTTTCCTTGTAGTTAAGTATATTGTTGTTAATGATTCTATAGATTGCTGATGGTGCCTTTGGTTGCTTTTTTGTTGAAATGACAGATGTGGCATCACCATCTATTATAGAGTTGTTTACCGAAAGTAATTTGGGAAGAAGTCTGTTTAACGATTCAGAAATCTTCTGTTCTAACGATGGAAGTCCGGATTCAATAAGTAAAACTTGAATTGGTGTCGTTCTAAATGCATATGTGCTGGCTCTAATTGTTTGATTGTAGATTGTTTTAATTATGTTTAACTTGGATTTTGAGGCGCTTCCGTAGAGGAATAGGCCATAGTCAATTTTGTTCAAAAATAAAGTTTTAACTATATGTATATATATCACAGAATATACACAGAATACCCAACTTTGACGTATAAAAAGGGTCCGAATCATATTTTGCATAAACTGTGTATAACGTGCATAAAGTTTGTGTGAAGAGATAACTATATAAAAACAAATAGCTTTGCTATCTCTTTTACACAAACTTTATGCACGTTTTCAAAGTTGTCGGGTCTAGGTAGTTTATGATATATATGAGTGTGTTAATATGTGTATAACTCCTTGTTGACAGGTATCTTCCAAAGTTTGCTTTTGGGATAAGAGATCTTTTTAGCGTGTGAATTTGTTTATGCCAGCGATAGTTTTTTTCAAATATTATACCTAGTATTTTTTGTTTTGAGACGTTGGGAATAGTTGTGTTATTTATAGTTAAGCTTACGGGAACGTATTAAAAAGTTAAAAACCATGATTTGTTCGATATCATTTTATTTTAATAATGAAACATACAATATACATACATATGTATGTATGTATGTACATATGTATGTATGTATATACTTATGTATTAGTGAAATAATAATAAAAATCGACAAAAAAAATAGAAAATTGTATGTGAAAAAATCGTAAAAAAGAAAAAACTAAAAAGTTGCAAAATACATTATAAAAATATAACATAAAATAATAAAAACTGAATTAAAAATGAGGAAAAATATGTTTATTTAATATTTTATACTTTGGAATACTTCTCAAAATGCTTTGCCTGAAAACACGTCGGATTTTCACAGCGCTATACATAATATTATTATAAAAAAACGAGATGCTGCAAGATAGAGATGTAAAAAAAATTTAATATCCTCGGAATCGTGGTATCTGCCTGCGTTCTGCGTAAATGAGAGAGTTTTAGGGACAAGCCATTTTTGACAACTCGAATGTAATTACTTTTATAAAAATATTGTGAACAAAAACAGCTGATGAGTATGTTAGCTAATGCTAGCTGTTTTTGACAGTTGAAAACTTTATTACCAATAAATGTGTAATTATAGCTTCGTTTGCTCCATGGTGTGAAAAGCAAGGTGGAATCGTCCGTCCAGCAGGAGATGTGTGCATGTCGTAGATTCACTTTCTTACGATGTCCAAATTTGTTTACTAGCGGTTTCCACTAACCCATCAATTTGGTTTGATCATTGAACATAAGTACTTACCTATGTAGTATGTATGTAAGTATGTATGTACATACTTACATACATACATATGTAACATATGTAAGTACACACATACTTATGTACATACTTACATACATACGTCGCACAAGAATTAGGTTTATGGAGACCGCTCATGTTCATGTTCTGTTCATGTGCTTTCATCGTTGCCGTATACATACTTACATATGTATGCACATACATACTTATGTACATACATACATATAAGTATAGTATGTACATACTTATGTATGTACATACATATATGTATCGAGCCTGTCCCGCGAAAAACCGTAACTACCAAACGCGTAATTTTTTATTAACTCCTTTTGCACTAAGTTATATGTATGATGCAGTCAATTTGATTATGTTGTTGTTTCTGAATCCACTTTCAATGGTTAAACATTCTTCGGAATTAATTTTCGTTATGGCGAATTAAGGATTGACATGAAAGATTTAAAATTATGTCGTTTACGTTTTTTTCGCGGTAAGGGCACGATATGCTCGACAACCATATTCACAATGTACATATGTACATACATACTTATGTACAGTGTGCAGCATAACTCAAGGTACCCCAGTATATAGAAAAATTTTGATAAATTTTCGATAAAAATATGTGATCAAATTCATGTGACTTTTCTTTATTATAACGACTTATTTAATAATGTTTAAAAAAACAAAAATGTATTCATATATTGCATAAGACGAACAAAAAATAAGATGAAATTTCCGGTAACCCCATATTTTTGCACAGCAAAAGTCTTGGTACCCCTAAAAAGAAAACCGAAAATTTTAAATGTACGTTTGGCTAAGTTATAATAATATTGTACCTAATACTTAGTAGGATATCCTTTAAGACGAATTACTTCATTTAACCGATTTGGCATCGAATATACTAGTTTTTCTGTGTAAGCTGGTGATATTTGGTGCCATTCAGTCATAAGCAAGTTTTTGAGTTCAGTTTTGTTGGAAATTTTATGATTCCGTAACCGTTTTTCCAAGTGATCCCACAAGTGCTCAATTGGGTTCAAATCGGGACTTTGTGGGGGTGTATTAAGCGTGTGGGGAGTGTTGTAGGCAAGCCACATCTCCACATCAGCAGCAGTGTGTTTAGGATCATTGTCCTGTTGAAAGTGATGATCATTAGGAATTTGTAGTTTTTCCGCACTTTGCTTTAGGTTTTTTTTAGAATATTTAAATATACTGTTTTGTTCATTGTTTCCTCTATAAATTCCAAATTACCTACACCTGCTGCTGACATACATCCCCACACCATGATACCACCGCCTCCATGCTTTACAGTTTTGCGCGTGTTCTTTGGATTCAGCTCTTCATTTTTCTTTCTCCAGACTAACGAACTTCCGTCCGAGCCAAAAAAGTTAAATTTTGACTCGTCCGAGAAAATTACCTTATTCCAAAACTCATTTGTTTTTGTTTTATGTTGGTTTGCAAATTCTATTCGTTTCTTTCTATTTACTTCACTAACATAAGGCTTCTTGCGTGCTGTTCTAGCATTATACCCGGATCTTTTTAGTGATCTGCGTATGGTGTCCGCAGAAATGCTTTTATTTAAAGACTCCTTTAATTCTGTAGCAATCTTTGGAGCACTTTTAAATGGATCATTCTTTACTATGGATCCTATTTTTCTTTCTTCTCTGGCACTTAACTTTCTAGGGCGTCCTGATCTTGGTTTATTTTCAATTCTATTTTCTTTTTTAAAACGATTAATCACTTTCTGTATTGTGGATTTACTCCTGTCTGTTATTTTGGCAATTTCGGAGTAAGATTTTCCCATATTATGATTGCTAATTATAATGTTTCGTTCCTCAATGGACAATTCTTTTCGAGACATTTTTATAGAGCACTTTTTTTAACCAAAAATTATTTTTTGATATTGGTATCAATAAGAAATACTTTTAAACACGTTTTTGATTTACCGTTATAAATTTTGAGAAGAAATGTTTATAAATAATGGAGTTGCTAGTAATCTTTTATACAAAATGGTAAAGAGTACCAAGACTTTTGCTGTGCATATATATGGAGTTACCAAAGATTTTTAAGTATAATTCTTATATTTTCTTATTTTCTACAATTTTTTTTGTTTGGGATTGTATATAGATTAGAAAATTAATAAAATAATAAACAAGGGTTAATAAATATATATATATTTACTTTGTAAAATTTATAAACTTGCTGATATTATCTGGGGTACCTTCACTTATGCTGCTCTCTGTATGTATGAGAGAAACTCACAAATTCATACACAAATCATAGTAGAAAACGACACACATGAACGAAAAAATGAAACACGCATACCAAAAATTAATGATTTTTCTGAACATGAACATCAACACGTATTCGCCACATCTAAACATGAATATAATACCGTTACTCTGCCGACGTTGTGTTTAATTTTAATCATACAATCATAGTTTATACCATAGAGAGCGATGTCGTTTTGGATACATACATACATACATATGTATGTACATATGTATGTATGTAAGTATGTATTTAATCAAAATTATATATATATGTATGTACATATGTAAGTACTTACATATGTATGTAAGTACATACATACTATGTACATACATATATGTATACATATGTATGTATACATATGTATGTACATTAGGTTGTCCCAAAACAAAATTTTTTTTTGGGGATCAAGCATAATTTGAAAGCTTATGGAGTGAAGTATTTTTGAGATTTTTTTCAGATTTTTCGGAAAAGGTTTAGAGGTCGCTCAAATCGATTTTTTGCCAAAAATCGGGTTTGACGGCTATTTTTTCAGCTTTCTTCAGAACTTTGTCAAAGTTCACGATTTTTTCACGTTTGAGAACATATGTACATACATAGCTTAAAAGAAAAATGTCCAGGCTTTATTTCTATGTGCAAAAACTATGTATGTATGTACATACATACATATACGTACATATATGTTTTAGAAACAAAAATGTTTGAATTTGCTTTTACCTTTCCTGGTTATACCCGTTTTTAGCTTTGTACTCAGTATATGATATTATTTTAAGCTATTTTCCAGTTACCATTCAGAAATCATTTTTGGGGTTCCTACGATGTACTGCATTGCCCAGGTTTCTGGCATTTCAAACACTGCATCGGGTTGATCTTTTCCCCTTCCGGACGAAAGTGGTACTATTCCCAGAACCTTGGGGTCTGAATTTCCGGTTACACTAATAGAAATAAGTTTTTTGCTTTTTATTCTTTAAGTCGGGCATTATTATTCTATCCCAATATATTATTATGTAATTTGAGTCCTCAAACGACTTTTAATGAAACCTGCAACAATCTGTCACTCTTTTATACGTTCCCTCCAAATTGAACTCTTTGAGCATGCAACTTTTGCGATGTTGTGACCAGGATCTGAGCAGGAGTCTTATACGCAAAACCTGATTTTTAACCTAATTTATCGGCCAACTGATTGCTATGAGTTCCAAAAAATTTTAAATTTGAAAATTTAATATTCAAAAAACAAAGTTCAATATTTAAAAGTGGTAAATGATGTGGCAGAACGAGGTGAGGCTTTTTGGCTAACACTTACATACATACATCAATGCCACAGCTTCCAAAACACATTTTCAGAATTTATTGATTTTTTGAACAAACCAAAACAAAGATTTGATTTTTATTTGTGTGTTGGTTATGAGTGGTAACTGGAAAATAATAAATTATAATAATGTCATCAACTGAGTACAAAGCTAAACACGGGTATAACTCAGGAAGAGTAAAAGCAAATTCAAAAATTTTTCTTTCTAAATTATTTAAAATGAGTTTATCTTGCAAACTGCATCATTAGTTTTTTTCAATTTTATAGAAATTTTAAAAGTTATAAAGGATTATTTACAAAAATTATGGAAAAATTATAAAAAAATTGTAATGTAGGGTACCTAAATAAACAAATGTCTTGCGAAAACATATACATACATATGTACATAGTTTTTGCACATAGAAATAAAGCTTGGACATTTTTCTTTTAAGCTGTGTTCTCAAAAGTAAAAAAATCTTAGTTTTTGGCAAAGTTATAAAGAAAACTAAAAAAAAACCGCCAAAACCGATTTTTGCCGAAAATCCGACTTGAGCGACCTCTAAACCTTTTCCGAAAAATCTGAAAAAAATCTCAAAAATACTTCACTCCATAAGCTTTCAATTTATGCTTGATCATCCATGAAAATCCAAAAAACCTAATGTACATATCTGCCATGTATAGATTTTGGTTACTTTTTAGCGAAACTACTTACATATGTACTTACATTATGTATGTATGTATATACATAAGTACATACATAAGTATGTATGTATTTACTTATGTAAGTATGCAAAAATATAAACTATGTATGTACATGCGTATCCCAAGTTGGTATGCGCAGATACATACATATATTACTGTGCTAAAACGGGGAAGAAGCCCAAAATTGTAGAAAATCGCGTCTTTCGCAAAAAAAAAATACTAAAGATGGCACAAATAAACCAAACATTCATAACAGATTTGCAAATTCTCCAAACTTGAAAATTAGTAATCTGAAATTGAGTTATCCGGGTTAATTCAGAGAGTTAACAGCATTAATTGGGGCATAAAAGTGGCAATAAGAATTGTAATACTAACTTACTGAAAGGTATTGTCTCTTGCGAGTAGCCCCAATACGCAAAAAGTGACTTGCGAAATAACCACAAAAGAGAGTCGGCCTCGTCCAATGCCTTAACTGCCAAACTTATGGCCACTTATTGTAAGTTATCCAGTGTTTTTTTTTGTGATGAGATAAATGGTACCGCTAGATGTAATAAACATATAGACAATTCAAAAGTGAAAAATGGAACGATTGTGGAGAGAACCATACTCCCAACTACAAGTACTGTCCTGCTTACTTGCACGTTAAACATTCCTTAAGCAAACCATCTACTTCAGCTTCCGCTCAACCACTTTTCGTGAGCTAATATTTTAAAGTCGAATCTAATAAGCAGGACGATAGAATATAGACGATAGAAAATTTTACTGTAAGCATGACCAGCACGATGCAAGAAATGTTGAAAATGCAGGCTGTATTAAACAAACCATGAACATAAAAATCTGTTTCTGGAATGCAATATTCATTCTCCAGCATAAAAACTTACTTGAATATTTTGTGATGGATACAAAAATAAATTAATATTCATCTTCGATACTCCGCGAGGTAGAGCTTCTAATGACTCGACAATACTAATTAAATTGATCTTCTTGAAGATTGTATTAAAGCAGCAAGCATTCGCATGGAAAGTTTTCATCTTTACCTGGTGATTTCACAAATTACTATGCCCACTTTTTTGGCAGCTGTCGACTACAACGCTAAACATATGATACGAATAAGCTCAGCTAAATACAAAGCTAAACGAATGCGCTAAATTGCTAAGGAAACTTCTAGAATATAAAAACATTGAGTCACTACAAAAATATCTGGAAAAACACAAACAGATTGTTCTTTAAAGTAAACAACCAGAGAACTTAAAAGACCCGTAAAAAGCAAGTATCCAAGGCGTTGTCTGAACGGAGACTAAGCAAGGACTGACACCGAGAAATAAACTATTTTCATAAACCACTCTATTCAATCGTCGCAAAACGCCGTTCCTTCATGCATCTCTTCAATTTTGCGAACAGGAAAAAGTCGCAGGGATTCCAAATCTGCTGAATACGGTATCTGAGGCATGATTGATTGAATAACTTCAAGATAAGACTCCTTATTAACCGTGCGACTAAGAACTCATGATGCACTACATCACGGTAATCCAAGAAAACAGTGCGCAAAAACTTGACATTTGATCGAACTTGGCGTGCTTGTTTTGGTCTTTTTTCTCATTGGCTCTTCCATTGGGATGATTGGACTTTGGTTTTGATTTCATAACCATATACCCATGATTTTTCACCAGTTATAACTCTTTAATATCAATGAATGCCAACTATTCAGATTTTCTAAGCATCTATGAAAACCCACAAGTAAGTAGCATTCAGCCAATTGCTAGAATAAATTTTGCTGTTAGAAAAATGACAAACAAAGAAAAAAGAACACATAGGATAAAGGTGAACGAAAAAAAGTTTACATACTACATTTACTATATATAGCAAAGTGCAGCAAGATCAGATATCCAAATTAATAACAAATTTATAACGCAACGCAATGGTGTCAGATTATCGTACCTCGGTATTCACATCAATCGTCGTTTAACATGGAAATCACACATAGACGTTAACTTAATACTGTGGAAAGTAAATGAACACAGTTAGCGCCTTGAATTGGGTGAAGGGTTTAAGAGAAACAGAAAAGGTTGCGGCTTACAGGAGGAGTAAAGAACAAAATATAAAAGAGAGGAGAAGAAAAAGTATTGGCAGTCTTGTACGTCTATGTTCACGTCTGGAACTATCCCTTGCTTCTGGCGATGGAGTTAAGTAAATCTCACGTTAACCATCATCATCTTAGTGAGATGATGTAAGATCTCAGATGCATAAAAAGTAAAAGTTAGTCACTTATTTCTCTTCTCATTTTCCTCCACGTTGTGTATAATTTTTTCAAAAAAACTTACTAATGGAATGTACTTACATACTTATTTATTTTCTTTGCAAATTTATGCGGGTATGTTCCAGGTTTCGACTCGGATTGAAAACGAAAAATTTTTTGAATCCCCATAATTTATAAAATGGTGTTCTGAATTCAGCATGTTTTTCCACATTCGAAGTTTATGTTCGAAAAAAAATCTAAATGTCCACGGCCACAGTTACGCAAAAATCGACGGCGGTCGGCAAAAAAATTAACAAATTACAAAAGTAACACCCAATTTTCACGATGATTTTTTTACTTGTCTTTAAGACATGTCTTTTCTGTTTGTTGGCATATTAGGTAGAAAAGAAAGAGGGGTAGCAAAAGAAACGTGGTTTCTGTTTTCGTGATTTTTTTACAACAACAATGAAGAAAATTACATCTCTTCCTTTTAGCTGTCATTCGCAATTTTACTATTATATTTTATTTGCATTCGTCTGTTAAGGTGGTTATTTCTCTGTGTTCTTCTTTATTTTTCTTGTTTTAAAGCGACAAGTGCTTGTTTTTTGTTTTGTGTGTATATAAATAAAATAAATATAAATAAAAAGTACAAATAAATATAAACCATGTGGAAAAACGAAATTGTGGAGATTTTAATATCTAAATATCAGGAACACGAAAACTTGTATGATGTACGTAATCCTACATATATGGACCGTGTCAAGCGATCTAGCTCTTTGTTCACAATCTGCCAAGAGCTAATGATATATACTTTTTAAAGTTATATTTTAATAAAAGACGAAATTATTTCAATTAATGTACTTATAATAATTTAACTTGTTTTATTTTAATTTCAAAATAATAAACCAAAGTATTACATTCTATGAATATGCACAATAAAATAATATATTTTTCATATACATATGTACCTACTCAAAAACCTTTAAATATTCATTTTTAAAGTGTTTCCAAATTGCCTGGTATACTTCCGGAACTGCACGACAAAGAAAGGTTTCACATAGTCTCGTCTGATTTGTGCATTTGATGGACTCTCCAGTAGCTAGGTATTGGAGTGTAGCTGCCAGTTTCTCTGCTGGAGTTATCGCTTCTCTCAAGATGGTATCTTGTTTTACTATATCACCTTCGATTTTTGCGAGTATCCAATTAAATGTCTCTCGGCTTATTCTGATATAGTTCAGAAAAGACGACTTATCTCCCAAGAAGTCGTTCATAAGAAACTAAAATGTACCTCGCTCCACTCAGCATTTCCGCCATTGCTTCACCCACTCACTAGTTTTAGTCAACTAGTTTTACCTCCATTGCTCTCTTCGAGGTTTTTCTGTATAGCATCCAATTTTGATTTTTTTTTTAAGAAAATTTACTTTTTTAAATACTTTACTTCTCAAATTATTAAATTCCGTTTTTGGCGCTTAAATTATAGAAATAAAAGGAATTAAAGATAAAATAAAAAAACAACTCTGGCTGTCAAATAAGAGTTTTTTTTTACAACAACAGTGAAGAAATAGACATGTTTTAAAAATCATCATGAAAATGTGACATGATTTTGGGAGCAACTTTAAAAGAAAATAAAAAAAGACATGTCATAAAAAATCATCGTGAAAATTGGATGTAAAACAATTTACAGAGTATGAAAAAGATATTCAAATTTTTCATTTAATTTTCTACGCGAATAAAAACAAAAGTAATATTCTTAAAGAAACATAGAATGAAAATAAAATTATTCAATACTCTCAAAAAAGACAACGAACGAAATTAAAATTATTTGCTTTTGGTTGATCTGTTTGCCTGGCGTTATTTATCAGCGCGGCTGTTTGCCGGCTATAGACATATCGACTACGTTGTCCTGGCACCATTTGTTGTTAAAACAAAGTATTGCCTGATGATTACATTGCGATTTTACAACTAAATGCATTCGAATTGTTATAATTATTGTTTAAATAGATGTATATATATGAAATTAGTTTTATTTTTCTTCAAAAAATTCATTTTTCTTTATCAATAAGATCTAAATGCGTTGAGATTTAGTTCAAAAAAGATTGACATATCAAACTTTATTATGTAGGGCAACTTTGTGTTTTCGAACATAAACAAAATTGTTGTATTTTTTTTCATGTTTTTTTACACAAGTGAGATCTGCCAAAACCAAATTGAAATTTTTGGCAAAGTTTAAAAAAAATTTGTTTGCATTAATATTTCTGTGAAAAATTGATCTTTTTTGATGAAGTTCAATAAAAAACACTTCAAACTAAAAACCAAAATTGTGTTTTTCTTAATAATGTTAGCATTTATAAGAATAAAGTACGATTCGTTTTACTTTCACCCACCCCTTACTACTCTAATTGAAAACGAATAAAAACATGGGGATGTGAATTGCAGAACACCAAAAATGCTAAAGTAATCCACTTTCGAGTGAATTCGGATTCTAGAACATACCCGATGATTTGTTGATAAAATTTATAAATAAAAATCTGCCTAGAGTATAAAAAAACCGATGAGACGTTGAGAAAACAAATAAAAAGAAAAAGAAAATTCTGATTTTTATTAGTCAAAAAATAAAATAATCACGTAAAACATAAGAAAACAAAATATTCTCTAATGGAGTATGAAGAGAAATGAACAGGATGCAAAAAAATGCAGGTGTCGTGTTTCAATCCACTGTATTTTTCTTCCATATACATAAAATAATATTCAGATTACCATTCGCTATAATTAAATACAAATACAAATTTTAATTATTTGATCTCTATTATACGTGATGTTTCACTTTTAAAAATTGTGTTTCTTATTTTTGACGACTGCTGCAAAAAAATTATATCAATAAAACATTGTTTTTTTTTTTTGATGAAAAATAAAACGAATATTATTACACCAGCCCTCAGTGTATGCCCTCACAGCATTGGAAAATTAGCAATACTAGTATATAGCATATGTATATGTACCTACATAATCAATCCTATTTTAAGTTTATCACAAGTAGACGCCCTTTGTATACAGGTGTCAAGAGAAATAAAAGTAGACTTATGTTGTGTACAAATGGTTTGTTGTGCTGTTTGTTTTTGTATAAAAATATTATAAACCTTTATGATAACCATATGCAATAGAGAATTCTCATATTGTACTTGAGTGTTTTGGCATAAATATATGAAGTTGATTGTTTTCAAACTGCTTAAAGTTTACTTACAATTTGGTTTAGTGACTAACGAAATTTCGGCATATGAACAGCTAGAGCCACAAAAACAATAAGTTATTTAAACTTTTATTGTTATTATTATTATTATTGTTATCATTATAATTATTTTTTTTGGCGGGTGAGGTAGGGTTTAAAATGCCTTCACACTTACAATGATCCTCGTCAGCTGCGTTGTCTGGTGTTTCCAATGAAACACTCCCAACTCGTTTTCTGCGAGGCTGCTTTCCCGGTACCGCTCTCTGCATTATTTCGGGAAGGCCCAGAAACCTCATCTCTCCGTCATGCCTGTAACTAGCGTCATGCTGCTGGCTCGTCTTCTTAAGTCTCCATAGGTGGAGTCTTATTTTGCAGTAGTGTATCGAGGTCTTTTTTTTTACTACGTAAAACATACTCGATGTACATAGTTTTCCACAGCGCTCCATTTGCTTTCGCATTCGAGCATTTTGTCAACTATGTTGGCAGTAGTGAATGTTTAAGGTCCCAATCAAGTAGTGAAGAAGATTTCGTCTTCAATAGCCACACATTAGTCTAATTTTAACTATAAAAGTGGTTCTCAAACGTCAAGGGAATACAACTGTTTTTTATATGTAATTTATTTGTAGCTGCATTGGTTATAAGCCAGTTATTGGAAAATGAGTAAACAAGAACAACCGAAAAGGAAAAAAATTGGACTAAACAATGGCTTCAGAAGTGCTAAGAGGTATTCGCGTCAACTAGTGCAACTTTGCACAATTGCGTAGTTGCACTTTTTGACGTGAACAACCTATTTCCGTTTAGTTTGTGCAAAAGTCAAATAAAATATACATGTATAAACAAAGTGCCTAATTGTTAAAGAATTTTTTAAGATTTTTTTTCGTCTTTTTTCCATTTTTTTGATATCTTCTCTTTCTTGATTTTTTTGTTTTTCATGAAAGTCATATTAACGTACGCAATCTTTTTCAATTAAAAAATAATAACGTTAAAATGGCTGTTCTGCGTTGCTATTTTATTTAGAGTTGATTTTTTGAGTACTTTTTGACTATTTTATGGAATTTGGCAATGCTATAAAAAGTTGTTCTGCTTTGCATATTTTACTCTGATAATCTTGCACTTGCTTAAGCCTTGACAATCTTGCATCGTTAGTGCAAAATAATTCTCTATATGGTTGTTGTAATGATTTTAGAAAAAGTTGCAACTTTGCATTTTCGCACCGCTAAATTATTTGACGTGAATACCTCTATTATCTACATATACATATATAAATAGGCAAGTGGAAAAAGTTAAGAACCATTTTAACTGACCTAAACTCAACGTATTCGCTTGATTTTTTGTTTGTTTGATAGATTGTCAATAGAAGCAGTGCAGAATGTATTTTTTATTCTACATTTTTATGCCTAAGATAGTTAAAAACAGTTAAGAATATTAGCCAATCATAAAGCCATGATCTCTCTTTCTCTCTTAATTTGCTAAAAAATTACAACAAAAAACTCAAAATTAACTGTTACTACGTTTATACGCACGTCTTATTTGCAAATAAAAAAGAAGAATGTTGCCGTATAACTTTTTATTGTAACTTATTAACTCACTTAACAAGTCGTGAATAACGACACTATTTGCAAATAAAAAGTAAGACGTTGCCACTTCATGAACGTTTTTTGTGTTTTACTTACCAAACAATCATATTTTCGTCACATGGCATCACTAATAATAACATAAGTTCTGTATGCAATTTCCCGTATAAACAGTGAATTAGTTATTTGCAAATAGTTATATTTGCAAACAAGACGTGCGTATAAACGTGGTATGTTATAGCCTGCGAGTGTTTTCGAATTAGAACTCAAATAGCCAGATTAATTAAGCACGAATGCTTCTTAATACAATAAAATTAATGTGAAAACTATTATGTATATGGAAAAATTACAATGACATAGAAAACAATATAAATATATGTACATACATATGTATATTTAATCATTACTTCAGCTAAGCCTGCTCAAACTATAAATTGTTAACATTAACTAAATTAAATTTGGCTTGGCAACTCCGTAAACACTCAGAAGGAAAAACTTATTTTATTTGTTCATTCTATTCCACCATTTGGTGGTAAAACTATTATACATACTAAGGTGCGATTTAACCTGTTGTTCCACACGGGACCCGATTTACTTTAATTGAAAATTGCATCATTAGTTGGAAGGAATTCAATTCTTTTCACAAAGTTACCTTAACACAAAATACGACAGCTAGACCAGAAGAAGTAGAATTTGTCGAATTTCATAAATAAACTTGGTAATGGTGAATTAAGAAATTATCCAGAGTTAGGTGATGACATTATTGAACTGCCACAACAAATAATTGGTTGTTTTGATAATTCAATTACTGATATCTATGGTAATATTCGTGAGAATATATTATCGGATCAAATTCTTAATTCCGTAATTTTAGCTCCTACCAATGAAGACTGCGCTTTAATAAATAATGATATACTTAATTGCACATACTTATGTATGTACATACTTATGTATGTACATACTTATGTATGTAAGTACATATGTATGTGTCAGAAGTAAAAACACAATTACATATGTACTTATATAGAAATGAATTAAAATTGTGTTTTTAATTATGCAATCTGTAAATCATTTTTTTCTACACATGAGTTTAGCAAACGAAAGGAGCAAATTAACATGCATATGTACATACACTCGTACATATGTACATATGTACATACATACATACATACGTACGTATGTACGACGAGTCAAAATTCAATATTTTTTGTTCGGATGGCATAAATTACGTGTGCCGTAAGGCCAATACAGAGCTCCAGAATAAACACCTAAAACCAACTGTCAAACACGGTGGCGGAAGTGTGATGGTTTGGGCTTGTATGGCTGCCTCTGGAGTTGACAACATTGTTTTTATCGAAGGCACAATGAACAAAAATATGTATTTAAAGATAATTTGTTGCAAAGTGCCAATGCTTTGGGTATAAGGAATCGTTTTCGATATTACCAAGACAATGACCCGAAGCACAAATCTAGGATTGTGCAGTCGTGGCTGATATGGAACTGCCCACACCTCACATATTCGCCTCCACAATTTTCCGACTTAAACGTAATAGAAAATTTGTGGGCAATTTTGGATTTTGGCGATACGGAAAATGTAGATTAATAATCTGAACGAACTAACAACTGCTCTAGTCGAGGAGTGGTACAAGATCCCCCGCGAAACCACCCAAAAAATTGTCGCCTCGATGGAAAATCCTCTTAAAGATGTAATTAAGGAAAAGGGAGGCCGTACCAAATATTAAACCATAATTCATCTATGTACATATGTAAGTTTTTCTAAGGCTGCTGGCATCGCACGAAATAAGCTGTGACTTGAATTTTTCTTATATTTTAAGTTTTCTTTTAAATACTTTTGCATATGCTTAAAAACATTATTTCAATAAAGGAATACTTTCACAAAAATTTTCTTTTGGATTAAATCTCTAACTTTCTTGCAATAATCGTTCAAACCTGTATTTTGCATCTGCACGAAATAAGCTGTGAGCCACTGTATGTATGTAAGTACGTACCCATTCAGTCTTTTTGGAACTTTTTTATCAAAGGAAAAAAACCCAAGTTCTAAACAAAATTATTAAATACTTTTCTGTTTTTAGCAAGCATCATCAAGTTCGTCCAAGCATTTTATGCTATAAAATTATTAATGTTAGAGTATTGTGGTAATTGAAGATCAAAACTGGGGGCAAATTACGGCATTCGATATCGAACGAAATTTCAAACAAAATTTTGTTGAATTGTATTGAAATTTCGATCGATATCGAATGCCGTAATTTGCCCTCTGCTGTTTGTTTACTAATAAGAAAACAAGGGAAAACAAAGAGGAAGAAAATAAAATATGTACATACATAAGTATGTATGTATGTAGGCATATACTTATGTATGTATGTATGTATGTAAATACCATTATGTACATAAGTATGTACATATACTCGTACAAATGTGCTTAGTCATTATAAAATGTTCTTGCTTCAAACAAAACATTGTGATTTTTGTTTATGAAAAGTAAATATACATACATAGTATGTATGTACATAAATTATTTCATTCAATTAATTTTGTATACATTGTATTCATTTGCGATATCCGTAAATATCCCATACATATGTACATACATATGTATGTAAGTATATTGCAATATTTCAAATGATTATGAGGAAATAAGAGGAACCGGGCAGTTTAGTTCGTTGTGGATGCAGTTCGTTGTAATCGAAGTATGTAAATATTTACATACATATGTATGTACATACATATGTACATACCTACATACATATGTATGTACCTATATACATACATACACACATACATATGTACATATATTTCTTCAGCTAATGTTGATGTGTGAATGTAAGTATGTACTTATGTACATATGTAAGTATGTATGTATATATGTACATATGTACATAATTTCTTGTTGGCATGTTGCAGGCCACAAAACTAAGGACAAAGCATCATTTTTTAAGCTTTACTTTAAGGCAAAACCTACAATTATTTGCTTGGGCATCGGCTAAAGCATCCCAGTCTGGTGCTAGGGCTGTTAGCTAACCGTACCAGACAGGCACGGAGAACATCCGAACACATTTATGTATGTATGTATGTATGTACACATGTATGTATATACATACGTACATATATACCGAGCCGCTTGATGCAAGAACAGACGCCTGCTTGCAGATTAGGGTTGCTTGTCAGCTTTTTAAGTACCTGTCTAGTTTCAAGCTAAAATAAAATTTGTCAAGCTAACACAATTTTCCACAAAATCTTTTTAATATTTATTGCTTTAAATTTGTTGTATAAATTTCCTTATAAGAACATAATAATATACTTATTTGCAACAGTGTCGTCATTTCTTTTTTAAATCGTATTGTACAATACTGATTTCATAGTTTCTGAAACTACTTACATACATACATACATACATACATAAGTGCATATGTACATATGTACATATATGGAGAAAGTATCATTTCTTGTTTTTTTTTAACTGAAGTGAACTGAAAAAATTTTAGTTTAGTTAATTTTGCTATATTAATAGTATATTAGAGTATAAAAAAAATTAAAAAACAATGTAAACATAAATTTTTTAATAAACATGTTTGTATAACAAAAAAGTAACTATTTTTTTGTTCAAAATGTCCAGCTTTTTTTATAATCCCGCTTTTTAAATTCAAATGTCAAGCTTTTTGTTACTCTCAATCTGGTGAGCCTATTGCAGACGCACCAAATCGGCTACACCCGACAGTAGCTATTGGTTTTAAATGGCGCCAATGACTCGTCATTGGCAACGTCAAATATTGTAAATTCCGTTAAATTCGTTGTTTATACGACAGAAATCATTGTCGAAAATTAAAGAAAAACTCCTTAACACATAATCCTATAAGTGCACGTCAAATCAATCGTTTTTGTAAACTTAGAAAACTTCGGAAAAATAAAAATATGTAAATGTTTGTTTTAATAATTTCGAAAATTGTTGTCAACTTCAAAATTTGGTTACTTTCTTAGAGTTTTGAAAGCGCATCGAATACAGCAATTCCATCAGTTAATCGGTTAATTACTCCGCAAATTCTTTTCAATTAGAGCCTTTTACTTTCGTGAAGTTCCAGTTACGGTCTTGAGCTTTAATTTTAATTGTTCTTTTAAAATTTTTTCTTAACATTATATTGTTTGTTGTTGATGAATATTTTTTCTTAACATTTATAGCTGTAATGATTATTAACCAATTCGTAGAATTTTTTACGATACTTCGAAATGTTTGGTGTGAATTGCTCTCTCTCTCTCTCTCTCTCTCTCTCTTTTTTAAATTATTTATTTGTATTAATTATCATATTGCGTTTGTGCATTTTTGTTCAATTGACAGCTACTAAACGCCTGAAAGCTAATCCAAAATTAAAAGCAGACGAAATAAGCGTTTTACACAAACGCTGGTTACAGGAGTACGGGTGGATTGAAAACCTGCGCACCGAGTTCATTGTAGGTGCGGCCACATTGAATGATTTAAGTTTTTTAAGTTATATAAACGAGCAAAATCATGCGGAGCCTCCATTACCCGTCATTGTAATGGAGTACTGCAATGGTGGCGACCTAAGAGGTCGCCTAAAGAAAAAACATAATATGAATGGGTTGTCAGAGTATGAAGTGCGGAATATTTTATTTTCTCTACTTCGTGCCACTGACTACTTACATCAAGAGTGCAGGATTGAACATCGTGACATTAAACCAGAAAATGTTGTTTTACATATTAGAGGAAATAAAACAACATATAAGGTATTATATTTTTTTATTGTTATTAGTATTATTATTATTATTTAATAATGTTTTCTTTATCAACATATGTATATACGAAATAATTACAACAATTTTAGACAAATCATGCAATTTCGAGAATGGTATATGTATATGAATATAAGAAAAACATTACTTCATTTAAGTATGTACATACTTTGTTATTTTAATGTATCAGTTCTCACTGAATCTTGATTAAAAATTTAATTAATTCCACAAACTTCTGCAATTTTATACCAATTCTAGGAAAATTCTTTTATTTGTACTAAAAGTACATATTAATACTATAAACACAACTGGGGACGAATGACGGATTTCGTAAAACATGACAAATTTCGTACAGCATGACGAATTTTTGTAAAGCTTGACGAATACGTAGATGAAGATATTGCGTGTAAATTCGTCGACTATAAATAATATCACAATGTGGACGAGAAAAAACTGTAATATTATTTGAGTTTGTTTTATTTATAAAAAATGAAAACTATGAATCAAAGAATTTATTGTTATTAGAAGCTCTGCTTTTTGTAAGCCAAATGTCGGCTTAAAGATCCTTGACTTCTATAGAATCAGTTCAGTGCACTTAGTGTGCAAAAGATGAAGAACACTTCTTTGGGGCAACGACAATGACATTGGAAGACTACTTATGTATGTCAATTCTGCAAGAAGTGACGAAGTCCTCTTCAACGTTAAAATTACTTGAATTTCTTTCACTTCTGGATATGAATTTGTATCTGTATATAAATGTATGTGTTCATACCTGTATACATACATACATACATATACCCATAGATACATAAACACATACATACATACATATGTATGTACATATATACATACATCCATATAAATGTATGTACATACAAAGCAAATTGAATGAAATTCTGTTTTTTCTTTATTTTTCTGGTTATTTTTATAACCTTTGGATGCCAGACCACAAAAATTTTAATTTTTTCTTACGTCTTCCATGATGGGTTCACTTATACTTATGTATCTACTATTTGGCTTTAAATTACAAAATATATCCTAATTTATAAACGGTTATTAATACACGAAGAAAACGCTTTGATTAACTTTTACACACAATCTACGGTGTTGATTTGTACCACAAATACATACATATGTATTTATGTATGTACATAAAGTATATGGTTTAAACCAAGGCAATTAACTCTACCACGTGGTATTGATAGCACATATGTATGTATGACTCCTTAGAAGCTATACCACTAGTTTATAATGCATTATTTGGCCTCTCAGCAACAACAAAATCCAAATTAAGACGAATTGAATTCGCCTATGACACCTTTCTCTAAACCATGATATAGCTGTTCTAGTAAGACCACCTGGTAGAGTTAATTCGCCTTGGTTTAAATTGTATTCATATTAATGTCATTACGTCCTAATCAAAAGTGCTGGATCTTTTTGATTTCTAGGAAGTTCATTTTTGCTGTGTAGGATGGGTTGCCAACAACAAAATAAAATTACTCAATAGCTTTATTTGCTTCTTCAAACCTGCTCCTTCATAAATAGAAAAGGTTTCATGCAACAAATTTCATGCCAAAAAAAGGTTATCAGAATGTAAAAGTTTAACACGAATAACTCTTTACAGCAGTCTAGGCTAGAGCTAAAAATACATAACATTAATCAATCCGCTTGTCTCATCGCAATATCGAAAATCATAGCTGAGATCTACAATTGCAGAACTCTAATGCCGTCAGGAAACTTGAATCATACCCGATATGCTCTCCTGTCTGTCCTTGTAGTATGGCTATACGCTATTGTTCCCTAATAATAACAAATGAAGAGAATAGTCCTCCAATTTAACCTTCTGTTTTTTCTATAATCCCACCATGTCCATTAGAATGACTATGTTGAACAAAGTTCAGTTTGATCAAAAAGTTGACAAACACATGCATTGCTCTAATATGCAAAGGAATCGTCAGTTATCAATACTGCTGTTAGTCTGCTTCGATGAAAGTTTTGCTCTTCACTAAACTCGTTTAAATATATGTATACTTAGATTGGGTTCAACAAGCAACTTTCGCTCACTTGGCTCTATCATTTGCTCCATTTGTGATACCTGTAATAGATAGAGTAAAGAAGACAGAAACACCCAGAGTCTATGGCAGAAATTTAACTTACGACACTCTTACTACTATTCTATTATACTAGTCTACGAGGGCAACCCTAAATATTTAGCAGTTGGTGCCTTTTTAGCGCTTTCCAAAGATTTTTAAGCTTGTCCGTTCAGGATTATATGACACAACTCTTTCTACCTTGTACCTTTTCACAAAAAATATCAATTTAGTTTCATCATCCAACGATGATGTTTTATTAACAAAGAGCTGATAAAGAACCTACCCGTACAAAGTAGCATCGATCACTAATACCTCCATATCATATAATGAAGACGTTTCGGTCATAGGTAAAGGTACTTCCAATATCCACTATAATGATCCTTGAATGCCAGAAATTTTTCTATAAAGCCTTGTAGTGAGTGTTTCTACAGTATTCGTGACCTTGAGACTGTGTATGGCTTCATCAGGCGACACGTGTATGTGTGAATAGTCAATGTTTTATTTTTAATGCAATATATTTTTGATGTTTTGATGCTTTTTAATTGCAGCTAACAGATTTTGGTTACGCAAAAGAAATTCCTGAAAGCACAATAGCACAGAGTGTAGTTGGTACACGCAACTATGTTGCACCAGAAGTCATTGATTCTGGAGTTTACACCAAATCCGTTGATTATTGGTCAATCGGTATATTGGCCTACGAAATTATATGTGGCATTCAACCGTTTATACCGCATCAAACATTTATTAATCGCATAAGAGCTATTAAAAAAAAACCGAAGCAATGTATTGCTATTGTTCAAAATATCAATGATTTGGCATTGGAGGATTTTGAGTTCATTAGTGATATACTGCCTCAAAATCACCTGAGCGTCATTCTTTTGAGTAAAATGGAAGACTGGCTACGTATGGCCCTTGATACTAATTATAAGACAAGAGGCTGCAATAATAACAATGAGTTGAAATTTTATTCGGATTTTGATGTCATACGGCAGAAAAATGTTGTTACAGTATTTTCTTTAAAGACATTCAAAAAATACTACTACGATATTGAATCTTATGGAAATTTGTCAGAGTTCTACACCAAAATATGTGAGGATAATCAACTTAGTACAACAGAAATATTTTTTGTGTTTCCGCCGTTACATCCAAAGACACCGGTACAAACTCCTGCGGATTTCTTTGTGTCGGAATGGTGCGACATTGCAAACACCGAGAACCCTCCGGTTATGCTATTCGTAACTGAATATCGTATACAAAATGACTACGAAATAGAGATAGAAAGACATTTTCCAGTGAGTAAAATAATTAAAAAATGTATGAACATGAGAGCCGAAACAGAAAACTTGGAAAATACAATATGGCTCTTGGAACAGTTTGAGAGGGATGTTCATTTCGTGTTGAGCGAATGTCAACATTCTGTAGAATGTTATCTAACAGGTCTACAGCGTTTCATAATAGAAACCGAGCACGCTGTCTGCACATATACCTACGTGGAGACATTGGTTCAAAGAACATTACAGCTAAGTGGGAGTGTAAAGCATTCCAATGTTGTTTTAAGTGAATACCTGCAGATTCAAAGAGGCGAGGTAATTTTGTAATAATATCTTGAATTTATTAATTTCATCTTTAGCGGTAATTCCACGTTAAATAAAGTCCAAACCTTTATTAAGCGCAGCCGCTGTTCCAAATATCATATCTAAGATAAATCCTTCAAAGGATATGCAGGCAGTCTTTACAAAGCGATGCCGGAGGAGAAAATTCCGAAGGCTGGGCTAGGGTTCAAAATACCATAAAGGATTTCCTGCCCTTGGACATTATTATGACATGTCAGATAGGATCATAATTTAAACGTTAAAATTCATCAGACATACTTTTTCAAATTTAATTGGCTCTTGCGATCAATGTGTTTTGGTTTAATAAAAAAAACGATTCTTATAAAAGTTCTTTTAACCTTTTGATTAGCAAAAGTGTTTCAGCACACAGATCTCACTCGAGTTTGTGTCGTGTATCAACTAGTATAATTTTTTTTTGTGTTATTTGACTGCCATGACTTGTTTTTATAGAAAACTTTATCATATTTTGAGGGAATATTATAAAATCAATTTCTAAAGTTTAGGTCTTGTGTAAATTAACTTTTGAGATAAAATGTCAAATGTAAGATTACGCTCTCAGGGGTTGTGGCTTTTCAAATAGAAATAGAAATAGTACTTATAATAGTTTAAATAAAAGCGTTTGCTGCAAAATACCTTTTGAATATGTACATTTCAAAATGCACTTCTCGGAAAAAGTATTTCTTATAAAACTACTTTTTAGCAAAGTATCTTTAGAAAACATTAAAAAAATAGCTTTTAGAAAAAGATGCTGTTAAAAAGTACTATTGAAAAAAATACCTCTTGAAAAATAGTCTGCCAAAAAAAGTAGCTTAAAACAATAAGAAATATCTTTAATAAAATCATTTCAAAAATAGTACCTTGGCTGTCAAAAAGTTCCCTTCTCCTCTTATAAAAAAGTACATTTGAAGAGAGATACATTTTAGTTAAAGTGCTTTTTAAGAATATTACCTTTAAGAAATATACTTTTTAAATAAAAGTATTTTCAATTCAAAATCTGTTATGCAAAATTACCTTTCAAAAATGTACATCTTAAAACATTCCTTTTGAAAAATACCCTTTAAAATACCTTTTAAAAAGGTACATATAAAAAATTACTTTAGAAAAACCACCTTTTCCAAGAAATATATTGTAGAAAATTTATCTGTTACAAAAAGTACCTATTATGAAATTAAGGAAAATGGAGACTATACTTTTTTTAACTTGAGGAAAAGTATCTTTCAGAAAGTGTACCGCTTGTATAAAGTATATTATCGCTCAGAATAAATACATTTTATAAAAATTAAGGTGTAAAAAATGTAGGAACTTTTAAAAATATGCAATTTAAAAAATATTCATAGCATTAACCATTCAAATTACTTACAAATTAATGTTCATAGCAAAACCAATTCGACTAATGCCTCATTAATTTAATTTCAGTGAAACATTTTAAAGCTTTGTATTCAACAGATAAAATTCTTTTATTTCAGGCTGCAAAATTACCGGAAGAAACTGCTCAAATGTTTGATAAACAATGTCAAGAATTGTTAAAAGTTATCGTACCCAAACTAAGAGGCATCCACAAAGAAATTTTGCAAAAATGTCGGCAGCTGACAAAACATCAAATTTACGAAAAATATAGCAAAAATGATATATTTCAACTGTAAGTATTATATTTAGTAAATATTATTCGAGATATTCTCCCAGTAATTATTTCTAAAAAGTTTTTTTGTTGTGGTCTTAGCTATCCGTATATATCTGACATTTGGTTGGTGTTAACCAATTCATCAGTGGACGAAATGTCGGACATATGAATAGCGTAAACACACGACAAACGTTTCTTTTAAATATAAGTATAATTAGTAAAGAAACGCCTTTTATTTTTTTATTATTTAATTTTAGCCTTAAGTATCGGAAATTTCTATCCTTCGGACATCCCACGGCTGCTGAACGCTTAGAACGTACTCAAGAGGCTTTTGAAATCTCGATTCGAGAATTCATAAAGTTTACTAACTGTATGGAAATGAAAAATTTACGTGCCAGCTTTCGTGAACAAGTAGAAAAATTTGATTCTTTACGACAAGCAGTTTTTAATGAGAACAAAAAAATTTGTCAATTGGAAGAAGGATTAGAAAACTATACTCGCTCTCTTATAAGGAATATAATACAGGACAAATTGTCTGTGAGCATGAATTCATTACATATCGATGGTCCGTCCTTAAAAAATAGTCCACCTAATAATCATAGTCCATTGAATTGTTTTGAAATGGATGCTAAAACATTGATAGACGAATGTCAAATTCTGTAAGTACTTACATTCATGCATACGTGTATATGATATTTCATTGCTTCTATTGTTTAATTTTATGTAATTTTTGTCCTATAATTTCGAATTTCCAAATGTACCAAAACTTTAAAAAAGGAGAACAATATGACAAAATCCACTTTGTATCCCTTTCTTATTATTTGATTAGATTGAGATATATTTTAGGCTTTAATTCTTCCTTTTAAGGATATAAAACGGCTGCTGACTTAAAGCGTTATAATATATTTTAGTTGATAATCTCACAAGGTTCGAGTTTCTCAAAATATCTGTTTTAGAGGATAGAAAAGCAGACAATATTCGTCAATAGTTATTTTAATTGCAATTTGATTTATGTGCTAGTATTTATCGCTTTCTCGATATTTTAAATCGTAGATGAACAATTGATATCAAAATTGTTAATCAGAGTTACTCGATAAATTACAAAAAATATGGTTGACATGAAAAACATCTCTGGAACTGTCCCTGCCATCAACCTCGATTTGAGACGAATTTTCAAAATAATAAAAAAGAACATTTATCAAATTTGTTATTCGAGTTATTCTCCAAAATAACTATTTTAATATTTTATTGTTTGTTGTTGGCTTAGCTAGGTATATGCCTGCATTTCATTTTGCTTACACAGTGCAACACGACTACAAATACTATATGAGAATCCAAACAGAACTCAATCATATTTTTCTATTTGTAATCAACAAAAAAGACAAAAGTATAATAGCTTTAGAAAGCTTTTGTACAATCACAACACAACAAACAATTATAATTGACTTGCGTCTTTTTTTTTTTTTTTTACGCCTTTATACAACTATCGCCCTTTGGGTAATAATGAAAGTATTTATAACACTGTGTGTAATTTTTTAAGTCGTGGCAAAATAACCATATACGGACACCACTACGTGATAAAAGACTAAAAAAAGACCCGTGTCTCCCAATTTTTCCCAAAGTCATGCACTTTTCTTTTATGGGCCGCCAAAGATTTGGGTCCTCGGTATCATTTTCGCAAAAAAGTGATCATTTTCTCGAGGCAAACTTGTAGCTCTTGTCATAAAGAACAAAAATTGCGAAATGCGAAATTGCGTGGCAAAATAACCGTATACGGTTATTTTGCCACGACTTAAAAAACTACACACAATGTTATAAATACTTTCATTATTACCCAAAGGGCGATAGTTGTATAAAGGCGTAAAAAGAAAAAACAAAAAGACGCAACTCAATTATAATTGTTTGTTGTGTTGTGATTGTACAAAAGCTTTCTAAAGCTATTATACTTTTGTCTTTTTTGTTGATTACAAATAGAAAAATATAATTGAGTTCTGTTTGGATTCTCATATAGTATTTGTAGTCTGTGACATAAGTATACGAGGTTGAATGCTTTTCAATCATGATTTGGCTGAAAGGGTACTGATGATTTGGTTAGCGCCAATGAAATGGAGGCATAGTATACCTAGCTAAACCAACAACAAACAATAAAACATTAAAATAAAAAAGAACTTTAAAATTTTTAAGCCAATAATAATATCTTCCGTACCAATTAACCAATTTATATAAAATATATGGTCATTCTTATGCAAAGCCAAAAAGTGGATGAACTTAAAAAAGTGATTTCAATAGAACTTTTTGAATAAACCTAAATGTATATATATATATATATATATATATATATATATATATATATATATATATATATATATATATATATATATATTATCGCGAAAATAATCAGAATATTTAAATTCCAAAGACCTCAAAACGCCGAAATTTGGAATAAACTAGATTTTCGAAAATCGGAGTAAAATTGGCAACTTCCCATTTTTTAAAGCGAAAATTTAAAAAGTGGCTTAAAAATAAAAATTATCCAACATTCAGGAAATCGATGAATAGTTTATTTTATGAGATTTTTTTGTTTTTTTTTTTCATCTTCTTACATACATAGTATAAAAAGTAGTAGTAGTATGTATAAGGAATGTATTTTTAGTAAAACTTATTTCTTTTTATTTCAGCTGCAATGCCATGGAAATGTCATTAGAAATAAACAAATAGTTATGTAGTATATACATATTAAATCACAGTTTTTACCATTATATTAAGTTAGTTATAAGTTAGTATTTGGATATAATATTTAAGATCTGGAATATAAACGCACAAGAATGATTTGGATTCTTTATATTTTATTATATATTTTTTTACCACGCTCATTGATACATTCATATAGATAATTGTGAGAAACCACAATTAAATAATTCCTATTTAGAACGCAAAGAAAATTACTACTTCTTTGAAAATCAGAAATAAATTGGGAATCCTAAAATACAAAAATATTATATGTGTAAATACAAAAATATTATATGAAAATTACAAAAATATTATATGTGCCTTAACTTAAAGCTGGAAGGAAAATTCTAAATTTCGAACCTAGTTTTGAATTAATATATTTGCGTGGTATTTCCTGAAAGCATTTTTAATCAGTGCCAATATTTTATACATGCAAGTAAATTTTTGTCTATAGTTTAAAAATTGTGTTTGTACTTCAATTTGTTTTACAAGATTTTGCCTTGCGGGCCAAAAATTTAGCTGCAGATGCCGCTTTTGATATCTTGGGTCCTTCTTGCTATACTTGTCCATTTTCGCATGCTACATGAAAGCGCTTCTATAATTTTAATGGAAATAATAGGCATTTTTTTCATTATGGGAAACAATATATTTTTCTTGCCAACCAATTTCCGGCGTGTAACAACGGATCTTTCAACATTATTCCTCTGTCGCATTTTAACGAAGGGAATAGATAAAGAAATAGTTCATATATGTATTTTAACAAGCAATATGATTGCTGTTTCTGTATTTAAATTCGAAATTCGCATATACTGATGTACATATATGGCGTTATACCTTTCAATATGAAATATGAATGTATGTAATGCGGACTATATTTTATTATTTTAACTAGTTATTAGTTTTTTATGATTTTTTAAAGTTGTTTTACTTACACTAATTTTACTAGTGCAATAAAGAATATACATATATTGTTATATTTTTGATTTGTAGAAATACACATGAATACGTCTGTAAATGTTTTCTGTCGATTCGTTTTTCTTCTATTTCACTAATTACAAAGTTTTACATGCTCTACTATATAAAAAAATACAATGAATAATAATAAAAACTAAGGGCGTAATCTTGTATATCACGTGGGTGAGGCCTTGCGTTGATTCAATGTAAATTGTCATTTATTTTTTAACATAGAATAAAATTTTTATTGTTTTTTTTTTAACAAATAACGCAACGTTTTACCTTGATGAAATACAAAATTAGGCCGCAAGTTTTTCCTTTAAGCTTATGTTAATTTAAAAGTTATCTCAACTAAATCCAATTCATTTTATATAAAATATAAATTTTTAGAAATTTTCTAAAATTAAACAGTTTGAATATATCCAACATCATATGTTTTTGCTAAAAAAAATCAACTACAACATGATGAATTTCAGTATTAAGTTGTTAAAATATAGATTTTGCTTTTCGTTTTGCCTAATAAATACAATAATTGATATCCAATGGGCGTCTAATTATATAAATATTGCAATATTAATAAAAATAGACTCTTACCAAGCATTCTAAGCCTACGACGATTCTGTACTTTGTACTAATCATTTACGATGTACATATATGAGGTTGACTATTTTCAAACTGCTTAAAGTTTACTGACGAATTGGTTTAGCGATTTATTAAACTATACATATCAATAGCTAAAGCCGCAACAAATAAATTTGAGAAGTTAAAATATTTCTTGTTTATGAGTAAAATACCGATAAATTTCAATATTAAGTTAAGTACACATATAAAATAGAATTTTTTTACCATGCTGCTTCATTCAGTCAACTACGTTTTACTCTGTAACGTTAATAGAATTTCATAGATAATTTAGATTCAATATCGTTTATTGTAAATCAATTCCAAAATTGTCTTAAAACATGTTACATTTTTATTTTTGAAACATTAAAATTCGTTATTAAAACTTTTGTATATAAACTTCTTTAACTCATTGTAAAATTGTTATGTATATACTTGTATGTGTAAACTCTTTTATGTATAAATATGTACATATGTATATAGTGTTATTTGTAATCATTAATATTGTTTTGCTTGTAATAATAATACAAAAATAAAACACTAAAAGTAAATGAAGAATTTTACTTTTTTTTTATTGTTATAACTAAAAGCAAAAATGTAGTCATTGCAATGTCAAATAATGTTGGTAAGTCAGCAAAAAAAATTCGTTATAAATTGTTGCGCCGTCAGAGGTAGTTATTCATTGTAAATTAGTTATTTAACAAGAGCAATACATACTAAAATAAATGGAAATTTTAAAATCATTTGCCACAAATGTTGGCAACTCATTGTTAGTTTTGAGTTTAATTTCAACTGTTTTTACTTCGAAAATCGAACGTTCCAAATTGCGTAAGTATGTGTGTATGGATTTGTAAAAGGAAATAAAGTATGGATGAAAGCTGAAAGAAAAACCCGGTTGCAGGTATTGATAATCTTATATGACTCACTGACTGTCCGCCTGGTCTTTCTTCATGACAAAAAAAAAACGCCTTCAAGGCTCAGGGAATTAAAAGAAAAACCCGGTACAGGTACTGAGAATTTTATATAACGGTCTTTATCTATGTCAAAGAAAATACCTTCAAGGTTCAGGGATCGGAAAATCATAGGCATTTCCTCCAACGCAATTAATTTCAGGCTTATATTATCTCGAGTTCAAGTATGAAACAAAGTTTTGAATAAAAACAAATTCCGCGAACACTGGCAGTTTGGTACTTTTTATTTTTCGTAATCTAAATAATAATTGACCTTATTATGATTGTCGACGTCGACGTCACACCAAGTCGACATCAATATATTGGCAATTAATTGCAGGATCGTTATCGAGAACTATTTAATATTATTGATAGGATATTACTACCACTTTGGCTTATAAAATTACAATTCGCCATCAATATTATTCAATTATTGCTTACGAGTTCAGAACTGCTGTCTTTTTTTAATGTCGACTTGATGTGACGTCGACGCGACAATCATAATAAGAGGGAATATTTCTGTTTTATATGCCACATTTTGCAATTTATAAAATTTTTTTCCTTTATTAAGCATCATTCGTTAAAATATGTCTTCGCAATGATCCTGATCTAAATAAATGTGCCCGTAATGCTCTAAACTTACTTAAGGATCGTCTACATGATGGTATACCCGAACTGCATATACCGGCCTTAGAACCATTAGTTATTCCAGAAATTAAAATGAATCAAGATACGGGTGCAGTTTATATGAAGTCGACCTACAAAAATGTACATATTTATGGCTTGTCGAACTTCAGCATCAAATCGTTGAATATTGAACCATCTAAAATGAAATTTACCACAACCATGATATTCGAAAACATTACAATTAATGCCGATTATGAAATCGATGGTAAAATAATGATGATGCCCTTGAAGGGATCAGGAACTTGTAACGCAAATTTTGGTAATTATTTATTAAATTAAATTGTTGGTTATTTATTAAATATATAATATATAATAATATGTATATAATATATATACATATATTATATACATATGTACATGCAATTGTGTATATTAAATATACTTATGTATGTATTTTCAGCTGATGTTACTTTGTCTATCGTTATTTTGGGTGAATCTCAAAAGAAACATGGTCGTAATTATTTGAAGATTAAGGATATTAAGGTCAACTATGATGTGGGAAAAGTGAAATTAAATTTAAACGACTTATTCAATGGTGATAATACTATGGGTGAACGTGTAAATTCATTTTTGAATGAAAATTGGGATTCTTTGTCCGAGGAACTGAAGCCTTTATTGGAGAAATCTTTGACTAAGGTGGTACAATCATCGACAGATGAACTTTTTAAAAATTATAGTTATGATGATATATTGCCATTATAATTCGATTATAATTTTACCAAAAGAACATTTAACAACCACAATAGTAAAAACAAACGAGTTTGCACGAATGTCAAAAACTATGCAAGTTTAGATTTATTGTATGTACATGCCGTTTGCTTTTGCTGTTGCCGTTGTAGCCGTATTAACACAACTTTATAAAATATTTATCAATTTAATGTTATTTTTATAAAAACTAAATAAAGTTAAAGGCACAGTGGGAAGAAATTTTGACGCATTTACACGAACATGATTCTTATGACGTTTTGGTTTGTGAAAAGAATTGCCATACAGAGGGGAACACATTTGAATGTTATAACCAACTTACATTTACGTCGATGACCCTACGACAATGATTTCACCCTCCTTTAGAGCCACTTCATAAATCCTTGGTTTCGAAAAAACACTCCAGCATGTAATAAAATCTTAAGAATGCAGAAAATTTTTCTACAAAATGCAGCATATTAATTATTTACTCACATATATAAGTATATATATATATATATATATATATATATATATATATATATATATATATATATATATATATATATATATATATATATATATATATATATATATATATATATATATATATATATATACATATATATATATATATATATATATATATATATATATATATATATATATATATATATATATATATATATATATATATACATATATATATATATATATATATATATATATATATATATATATACATATATATATATATATATATATATATATATATATATATATATATATATATATATATATATATATAAAGAAAAAAATTATCAATATACCGCAAACAACAAAAATGCCCAAAATCCGCCCAACTCATAAATTCTACATTTTTATGCCCACTTTCGGCAACACTGTAGATAACATTATAATGAAATTTCAGTCGTCTGTAAGCTGTGGGATAAGCAGCATCGTTGATTAAGTTGAGTTGTGTGTAAATCATCATAAATAAAATAAACATAGTAGAAAGATTAGTTTGTTCCATATTAACAATCTGACAGTAAAGAGAAACATTGATGTGAATAAAAAAGAAAAACCGTGCTGAGTTACATAAAAATTAAAATTTACTTCTTCAGAAAACGGAACAAGAGCCTATTAAAACAAATTAAAGAAGTTTCAGAAAAGCGCAGGATAAAGGAGTTTATATGGCTTTAAAGAATATTAAGTAAATTAGTTATTTAAAAGTGTTTTCTTGTATACAAATCAGTATGTATGTACAAATGATTTTGTTTATTTAATTCAACCGTCAGCCATCAGCTCCAACAAAGGCGAATTGAAAATTCAATTCGCCTTGATTCAAACGTTCATCTATTCAGTTGATTAGGCTCATATGGCAAATGATGGTTGACTAATGTTGCCATATGATCGAAGCTAGTAACATTTCCACAAGTTTTGTAGTTTTCTTAATTTTAGTTATAACTAAAATATTTTTATAGCTTTAATTAAAGAAAATTAGTTGAAACTAGCATAAATTACAAAAACTGTGCAAAGTAAATGAATTAGCGCAAACAAATGCGAAAATTATACCGACATCTCTCCAAATAACATTTTGGGAAATCTGTTCACAGATTGTTTTATTTGCGGCAACACAGTATTGCCAATGTTAATGAGCATGCTCTATTGCTTTCAACTATGAGAGGAAAATTTAAATAAATGTCAAGATCCATGCATAAATCAAGACAATGTTTTTGCGGTATGTCTTATATGTTAAAGTTTGGCAAAATTACATGGTTGAAGGGTTGCAAAAATTTATTCACTGCTGAGTTCAGTGGTTAGTTTCATTTGAGTGGAGCGTTCAAATAACCTAGGTGAGATAGATAACATTTTAATGAAAGTTCAGTTGTCTGTAAGCTGTGGGATAGCAACGTCGCTGTTTAAGTTCAGTTGTGTGTAAGTCATAATAAACAAAATAAACAGAAAGATTAGTTTGTGTTGTCGTAAAGACAATCTGTTAATAAAAGTAGTTGTATTTCTTCCATAGTAACAATCTGACAGTAAAGAGAAACATTGTTGTGAATAAAAGAAAAACCGTGTTGAGTTACATAAAAATTAAAATTTACTTCTTCAGAAAACGAAACAAGAGCCTATTAAAATAAATTAAAAAAGTTTCAGAAAAGCGCAGGATAAAGGAGTTTATATGGCTTTAAAGAATATTAAGTAAATTAGTTATTTAAAAGTGTTTTCTTGTATACAAATCAGAATGTATGTACAAATGATTTTGTTTATTTAATTCAACCGTCAACCATCAGCTCAAACAATTTTCAATTCGCCTTGATTCAAACGTTCATCTATTCAGTTGATTAGGCTCATATGGCAAATGATGGTTAACTAATGTTGCCATATGCTCAAAGCTAGTAACATTTCCACAAGCTTTGTAGTTTTCTTAATTTTAGTTATAACTAAAATATTTTTATAGCTTTAATTAAAGAAAATTAGTTGAAACTAGCATAAATTACAAAAACTGTGCAAAGTAAATGAATTAGCGCAAACAAATGCGAAAATTATACCGACATCTCTCCAAATAACATTTTTGGAAATCTGTTCACAGATTGTTTTATTTGCGGCAACACCGTATTGCCAATGTTAATGAGCATGCACTATGAGAGGAAAATTTAATAAATGTCAAGATCCATGCATAAATCAGCACAATGTTTTTGCGGTATGTCTTATACATACATATGTTAAAGTTTGGCAAAATTATAGTACAAGGTTGAGGGTTGAAAAAAATTACTCACTGCTGAGGTGAGATAGATAACATTATAATGAAATATCAGTCATTTGTAAGCTGTGGGATAACAACGTCGCTGTTTAAGTTGAGTTGTGTGTAAAACATCATAAATAAAATAAACATAGTTGAAAGATTAGTTTGTGTTGTCGTAAAGACATTCTGTTAATAAAAGTAAATGGGTTTGTTCCGTAGTAACAATCTGACTGTAAAGAGAAACATTAATGTGAATAAAAGAGAAAATCCGTGTTGAGTTACATATTTATTTTATTTTTCAAATAAATAAAAAAGAAGTTGAATAAATGTTTAAAAAAATTATACGTAATAATATAATACTCGTATTGGCAATATATTTTTTTACATGCTTTCTTAATAAATTCAATGGCAAATACCTTAAATGTGGATTCATTCAATACTACTTTTAAGTACTTAATACGAGCAGATCGAAGTGATTCAGAAAGTTATCAGCTCTACAACCACATGCAGCAGAAAGGTATGTAAGTAAAATGAGAATACATAAAACACTGATAAATATAAAATTTTGTATAACTTCTAAGTTTATTTTTGAAATTGTATAATATTCCAATCCCTGGTGATTTTAAAATTTTGAAAATTCAGAATCGTGCGATCAATAGAAAAAATTCAACAAGCTTAGAAAACTACTTATCAAATTTGTTATTTTGTTAATAAAATATTAAATAGTTATTTTGGAGAATATCTTGAATAACAAATTTGATAAACATTGTTATTATAAAGTTTGTTTTTTCATTTTGCCTTTTAAATACTTTCATTATCACCCAAAGGGCTATTAATTGTATAAAGGCGTAAAAAAAGATTATTAATGTTTGTTGTGTTTATACAAAAGCTTTCTAAACCTATTATACCTACTTAATACAAATGTTTTGTAAATTACAAATAGAAAATATGATTGAGTTCTGTTTGAATTCTCATATAGTATTTGTAAGTCTGTGGCATATGTATACGATCTTGAATGCTTTTCAATCATTATGTAGCTAAAGGGTACTGATGATTTTTTTAGCGCCAATGGAATGTAGGCATATATTAAGCTAAGCTTAGACAAAATTACTTATTGAATTATTTTAGTAACAAAAATGTTTTGTTGTGCAACACTCTTTTAGTATAATTGTTCGCTTAGATGAGTTAATTTTGATACTTTCTGATGCAAGAACAATTCACATTAAAGTGAACTTAAATTCGCCTATGATACCACCTTGAATTATTGCGCGCCTTGGCGCTAACTAATATACATACATACATACATACATACATATATATAAACATAAGTATATGCACCTCCAGAACTTAAAAAGACATTCCCAAACCCATTGTTTTGATTTTTACTTGCAACTGAGTCCTTCTTTTTATATTGAATAAGAAACATCTCAGCTTTCAGCTTATTCAGTGCGTTATTTCATTAATATTGCTTGATACGAGATAAGAAATAATACCCAAAATAAAAATAAATGAACACATCGTTTGTTTTTAATCAATATGCATATTGAAGAGTTCGCTGTGATTTCAACTGTTAAAAACTTAATCAACTTGTGCTGTACAGAAAGTTTAACGAAAATTATCTTGAATTCGCCAATACATACATATACTTACATATATCTTTCATCTGCCTTGTTTTTTTTAGTAATTTCCTATATAACATACGTTTGTATACCACAAAAAGTTATTAAATAAAAAAAAAACTATTATATTTTAATTGAAGAAAATAAATAACAAAATTAAATATTGATATACATGTATAGTATATACCAAATAAGATAGACATCTTAAACTAACCACAGTTTTAATGGAATTTTGGAGAAAACATTATTCCACAGGCCATGAAAAATATCGGCCAAACCTTTTTCTAAATCTGGCCTCAACTCAGATATCACTTCATTGCCATTTTGATTAAGGAAAGAGTTGATGCTGGCGGCCAAAATGTCGTTGCCGTTAAAAAGATTCTTCAGGTATATGCGCATTGAACCCACATTAAATGTGACTTTCATATCGTCAATGTGTATAATTTCCTAAAATTATTTTTAAATTGTATTCCAGTTGTTTCTAACATACATACATATACTTATATAGATTACTTACTTCCGGTGAATTTTTCAAACTGATGCGGGTGTACACGGCCGTCTTAACATCTTTTAAAGTCAAATTAACATCGCCATTACCGATTAGAGGCAACAATAAGATATGACCATTTAAATTGTATTTGGCCTTAATGCGTAGTTTGGGTATTTCCAACTCAAAATTCAGTATTTTTTTCTCCAAATCTAAACTGTTATAGAAAGAAATAAAAAATTACTTACAATTATATTAATTTTTACTCCAATTGAAATTATAAAACGCATATGACCTACATTGCCCGTTTAACAGTGGCATTCGATGGCCCGCTAACAACTAGATTTTGAAAACCACCGGCTAAAACTAGGTTTCCACTGCCCTTTTGTACCGATACCTGATCGATGTGTAGCGGCTCAAAACTCTTGATGCCGATTTCTGGTACCCCGGCCGCCAGAGCTGGAAAACATCCCTCGAACATTTTGCGAAAACATTTATTTTCGTTTGGCTTGTCGCGTGGACAGGATTTTAACCAACTAGCTGAAAATAAAAACAATAGTGAAAGCAGAAGTGAAAGTTAAGTTGTTTAAATAGACTCCCATTAATTTTTATGTGTATTAAAATTGGCAGTGTGGTGCTGAGACCTCCCCAAGGATAAATTTAGACTCCTTAAAAATTTCATTTCTTTTGGGGGATGACGTCAAATTTAGATGATTTTGAGATGAACTTTTTTAATAGTGAATGATCTATCTATTGAATTCATACTCAATAAGTTCAAAATTTATTTCACCATTTCTCTAAGCAAACTGTTACAAATTATAAAATACTAGAAATATAAAAATTCTTCAAGAATTATTTCATTTTGTTTATGAGAGAACGTTAGTAGTTGGGGCAAATTTTTTCATATAGGCATATGTATTTTTGAGTATATGCAATCCAATTAAATATATGTAATCTAATCAATATATAAATTTGGCAGTTGGAATTGCATATTGTAGGTCTAAGATATTTAAATTTATTAATTGGAATACTGCTTGTGGTATCAATTTCACTTTTTTCTAATTTTTGGTGAATTTTCTGTGAGTTTCTCACACATCAGATAAACCAGGGAGAACGATAAATCCAAGTCACAACGATTTGAAACGAAATAAGTTAAAAAAATTTTTTGCAACACATTTTGATAAACAGGAAAGAAATCATTCAAAACTGTTCTTGTGGAAATTTCCTAGTGGATCAAAAACGAAAGCGAAGAAGAGTCAGACAGAGAAATATAACTTCTGTCTTCTTCAGACTCTGATTTTTATAATGGCGATGTTTGTGATTTTCTACAGCATCCGACATAGAAAAAATTGGTCTTTCAATAGGGACTTCGAAACTTTGACAGTTAATAGCCGTAATATTGTTGCAGCTACATCTGGGAAAGTGGCTGTGATTTGTTTCCTCTGTTTTGCCAAATCACCATTGACGGATATAGCGCTGTTGAAACACTTGCAAATGACAATTTTTTTTTTTTAAATCAAAAAGAAATGTTTGTGTGACAAATATCTTATTGTTGGAAGATGTTATATAAAATAAATTAAGGCCGAAAAATAATTTTTATATTTCCTTATTTAAGTTTTAAAATATGTATATTATGATCAGGTTTGTGATTATTTTTTTTAAATTATTTTTTTTTTATAAACGATGAATTTTTTAAACTAATCTCTTGATGCATGTTCATAAGCTCAAGAGAAATGTCGGCATTTTTAATTGGTGTTTTTACTTGGGGGTTATTCTCTATTGCGATGCGTAAGCTGGTTCGATGCGTTTGATATATTGTTAGCGCAAGATATTTAGTTTTAACCAACGATTTTAACATACGCTTTCGTATTACAGAGTACACTGATGCCCAGGTTTGCGAAAGTGAAAAAATTAGATGCGAAAGGAAAATGCGTAATCGCAATAAAGGGTACCAATTATCCGATTAGGTACCATTTTTCTTACGCATCGCAATAGAGAATAACCCCTTGGTTTTCGTTCTGACCTAAATATTAAGTTTTAGACATTAATTCGACCACTTTTCTTTATATCTACTATTTTTACATTAGATAATATTATGCTCAGACCACTGTGCACGAGCAAATTCACCTTTATTCAAATATATAACGCAATTGTAAACAAAACACACAACCATGAGTGAATTTATTCGCCACCATTCTCGCTTTAAAATTAAAAAAACAGGTTTATATCGTTAAGGTTTCAAAATTCAACACTCTTAATATCTATAATTCAGTCTTAGAATTTGCTTTTTTGTACTTAATAAGGTTTTATCGCCTTTTACTAGAGGCAAGTAACTAATTGCAAATTTTGTAACAACCAAAATAAATTATTTAGTTTAGTTTTTCGTAATGCCGTGTCATGGCATGAGATCTAATTATCTTGCAAATACAAGTTTGTATTAAATTCATAAGAATTATTTTCACCACTTCCAGATCAAAAGATCTGAAACTCATTATGAAACGTCTTTGAATTTTCTTGTTTGCTGGTTGTGTTAAAAAATAAGCATAAATGCCGTTTGGAACGCTGGTATCAAGTCTATCACTTTTGGCATTGCAACCACAACAAACATCTATATAAGTATATACAGTAGAATCTTAAAAAAGTTAACCAAAATGTCCCAAGGGGTATTAACTTTTTCGAACTTTTAACTTTTCTAAGCTTTTTTTTTAGTCGAAAAAAGGAACAAATAAAGTATGTATGTAATATGTAAACAATTTTTTTAGATACCAAATGTTACATTTTTATTAAAAGACTTATATAATAGTTTTCATTATTACAAAAAAGAAACTTAGATTTAGTTTGTACTGGGTGTTCAATTTCACAGTCCCGCTCAGTTTTTTTTTTGTTCGCATAAAAATAGTTTATAGAGGTTTAAAGAAGCAGTCAATGCTTGTTTGTTTCTTTTCTTTCAACTGCTTTCGAGAAACTTACTTTAGATGTAAGTATATATGTATGTAGGTACACGCTCTAAAAAGTTAACCGAAAAGTTAACTTTTTAGAGCTGCACGTGGATTATGAAAAACTGTTAACTTATCCGCGTGTTTAACTTTTACGAGAGTTAACTTTTCTAAGATTCTACTGTACATACACATGTACATACATATGTAAATTCTTCAATTTGAAAAATATAATTCACATAACAATCAAAGTTTTATTTTGGAATTTTGCTCTTTCGTATTTTTTTTTTAAATTTTAACAAATATAAACAACAAACCACTAATTTAATCCACTCAGAGAATTAATTTTTCTTTAATTGAATATTGGTTTTAATTTTTTAGTTTATTTTTTATTTATCCTTTTTAATTGCTAAATTCACTTTTCATTTAATTTGTTTTTTTTCTTACGTTTTTCTTTTAACTGCGGCTTATCATTAATAATTTCACGCGTATATGCTGATGCCGTTGTAATAGAAACTGCAGCCAAAAGATTTAATAATATATGCCAAGGAAACATTTTATTTTTGAGTTTTTAAGGACTTTCAAAAATATTATTACAAAAAAATGAAATATTTGTACTGAATTTTAACCGCCAACTTGAACCGTCGTCTTTGGCGTTGCAAACGCAAATGTTTTCTGCAATTTTTAGTCAACGAAAATATCGTTACAAGAAGTAAAGTGAAGTACCTGTATCTGTTAGTACAGCAAAACAGGTCAAAGACTCTTGCCAAATTATTGGTTTGGGTATGAGTTCGGCTCTTTATCTCCCTCTCTGCATCAATAATGATAACATGCAATATTGTTTGGTAATTTATTTTTATTTTTGGTTGGGTGTTCATATCTTTTTATTATGTATATATGTATGTATGTATGTACATACGTATAAGTATATACATTTTTTGCACTGTCCATTCATGCAATATTTACTTGGTCATTATGTATGATCAATGGAATGGATGAATGAGTGAGAGAGAGTGCAAGCAAGCAACTGTAAGTGTGAGTGTATGTCGATGAGTTGGTTGTACTAAATAAAGTTACTACCGAATACAAAACCATGACATTGTCATTCAAGGTATTTATTAAGTAATAAAAGGTACATATATTGGCTTTAAACGATCAAGTACTTATTATTAAGTTACATTTATCGTATTCCATTTCCCTTAGATAGATACAATTTTTGCTCAATACTTCACTATACATATATCGCCGTTCTCAGTCAGGTAATACTGGCTACAAAACAAGATCTGCTGAAATATATTATATACACGATTAGTTTAACTTATCTTTTTATTGTTTATTTTGTTTTATTTTTTTGACATGTGTCATGGGAAAAATTATGCATTCAATCACATTAATTTAGAAAAATTAAATTTTTTCACACGCTTATTTACCTATCTAAGTCCGAAATTGTGAAAAAAAACGTTCAATAAAGTCCAGCTCCGTCGCTCGTGAACAGGAAACAGTGGAAATTTCCCATGAATTGACACAGACTTATTTTCATACCTGTTCACTAAATCGGAAACTATACATACTACGTACATGTGTATATAAAATATAAGGATGACTACATTTTGTTTGTCGAAAACTATTTTTGTTTAATTATTTAAAGAATAAATATTACAAATAATTTGTGTGAGTTAAAAAAATAATTGGCAATAGGGTGCCTCGGTAAACTAGCGAACTGCTGTGGGTTCGATTCTTACCTAAGACTCTGATCTGCTTCACTCAAACGAATGAAGGTCTATGTTACTCTGTTCGTAAAAACTCAATTTGTAATATAATTTGTAATTGTATTCAAAATAATTAAATAAATAATACCTGCAATAATTTTTCATTGCTTCTACTAGCCACATTCCGTGTTTCACCAATTAATAATTAATTACTTTGTTTGAGGAAGTGCCGCCCCGATTCTACCAGCCTTCTTCACTTCATTTTGTTTTTACATTGACCTTCACCATATCTTAAGACTCTTACTGTAGTATTTCTCCAGATATAGGATAATAATATATTTCTTAGTGGTACGCACTTTTTCGACAAAGTAAAATTTATAAAATTTGAAGTGTCCTGTTTGGTTTTCCCCAGATAGTGGATAATTAATAATTACTGTCCCCTAAACCAACAAGCTTTTGTGTGAAAACGCAATTTATTATCAGAGCATGAATAAGTAAATAGATTTTTCGAACATTTTATTCACGAAAACTCTCAAAATAGAGCGTGCCGAACCGATTTTTATTCACAATCTTAACCTTTGTCTCTTCTGGGGATTCATATATTTATTTATATATGTATATATATATATCATATACAATAGACAGTTCTGTGTAATTAGATATTCCAAAGAGGAATATAAAATAGAATGCTGCAAAATTGGGTTTATCTTTCCCTTTTTCTTTTCACCTCTGAAGTACTTTTGTTTGGCTGTTGTCCTGGCGGCACAATATATTGAACAAAATCCAACGTTTTTTTGATTTACATGGCGTAATATTGAAAACTTTGTAGTGTGTTGACAATATTGTACAATAATTATTTCCTAAAAAATAGAGAATAATATCATATCCGTATTTTTAATTATTTAATGCCAAACTGCTTATTTTGTTCTTATATAACAAAAAATAATTTTACATAAACATATACATATATGTATGCACTGGTATGTGTAAATATTTTGTCTATTTTTATTTAAGAGTACAGACTTGTCTTATACTATGCGTTGTTTTAATAAAATATGTTGAATGCAACTTTTTTTGAAGCAAGCGGAATAGTAAAACTGACACATAAAATTTCATTGGATTCGATTTTTCATTCCAACTCCATTCCTCCAGCTTATATTGACAAATAGAAAAAATTTAATGCAACAAAGTAAAGAAAGAAAAAGTGCTTAGTGTAAGAAAGATTACGCCATACTTTCTTTAAAAATATTGAGCAACTTGTTGGGTGGTGTGGACCAAAACGACAAAAATAAAAGCAATAAAATGATCAATAATATTGTGTAATCTATGTATAATTTTAGAGGCCACACACTCGGCTAATTCCATCTATAAATGCGGCACTCAAGCGTCGAGAGAATACAACTGACTTTTTTTATTTCAAATTATTTTGACTTAATATTTTGTTTCATGTGGCGAGATTTTTGACTCATAAGATTTTAAAGTTGCAGAGTATTTTTATATTTTTTTACAAAAATGTTCGTGTATGATTTGTGAGAACTTGGAATTCTATCACCTAGGGTGCCAAGTTCCATTTACACGTATATTAGCTGCACTTCCAAGTATGTAGCCATACCTGTATATAGAAAAAGTTTAAAGGATTTAGCTTCCCTTGAGTTTTTCATTGTTTCTAAAGAAGCAGTTTGTTATATAATTTCAAGATATTAAGTAAATATTGTTAAGTACATAATTAGAAATTAATTTTCTTTGCAAGTGAATTCTACTTTTCTTAAAATAATGAACATAATTAGCTTCCTATTCAAAAGCGAGAACTTCTCGCAATTACAGGTCTGTGTTAAATTCATTGCACGACTTCCGGAAAACTTTATGTACATGTAACTGCATTTTTATGTCTTTTTTAAGCTTTTTTTACTGGGTTATAATAGCACAGATTGTTGTTTGACAATTTTCTGTGTTTGTCTCTTTTTCATTTTAAAACCAAATGCTGAATATCTATCAATGTAATGCACAAAAAAGGCATAAAATATTTAGTTTGTCGAACTGCATTTTTTGCCAACAAAAATATTTCCTTCCGTCTAAGAAAAATTACCCAACAACTTGTTGACCAACTTAACAAAACGAAAAAAAAAACAATTTAAGATTGTTTCGTCTAAAACACACATTTGGCCAATTTCATTTACAAGATTAACAAGATTGTATCGGCTTGTAATATTTTTCAATGTACTGCCGCTGTGGATATGGCGCTACAAAGGAAAGTTAATTATGCAATTTCTCAACTCTTTTCAACTCCCATAATTCGTTACAGTTACTGAACCTGCAAACGAATTAAATTACCAAATAATTTCAAGTCACGTTTGTTGAAAAAGAAACAAACAAATAAAAACATAAACAACAGGTTGTTTTGATATTTGCCACAAAAATGTCGCGTGCTAATTGAAAGTTGCTGAATGTATGTGTGTGTACGTACAGTGGGTCCGAAATAAAAATAATAAAAATACACCGCGCTTTGGAGTCCTTTGAATGTTTGCAATAGGAAAATTTTTAAAGTTTAGTTACTGAGTCTTTTTATTATCATGTTTATAGCCACGACTTATCTGCAAATAGAAAAATATTATATATTATAAATAAATTTAATTTGTTTTTATTATTGCTATTTATTGGACTTGGATATCGACTGGACTAGGCTTGAACTTGGGAATGTTATTAAATCATGACGTGCTTAGCAGTCAGCGCGTTTACCATTCTGGTAACATCAGCTCATAAACGAGAAACGACACTAAGTTAATGCATATAGAGAGTAGTTGTGATAGTGAATGCTCTTGCAAAAGACTTAGTAAAAAGAACTTCAAAAGAAGTCATGAAAATTAAACGATTTTGAGGCAGACAAAAATTCGACTTTATTACATTCCCGAATGACTTCAAGAATGACTTCTGATTACAAAATTCTCGCATTTGATATTTGATAATTGAATTAAAAGCTATTTGCAACATACTAAGAAGAAAATATTAAATAATGATTAGTTATTTGTATTACTATTAGAAATCAAAGTCTGGAAAGATAAAAAAATCCTGATAGCTAAATTTTTCTTCTTTTTTCATGTGAGTGTTTTAATTAAAAAATTCAGAAAAATAAAATTTTCATGTACATTTTAAGAAAAAAACCTTAGTATGATTTTATAAACTTAACTTGCGTAGAAGTCGAAAAAATTCCCGACGGACACCTTGGAAGTAATGAAAATGTCATTCCTCAAAACTGACTTTAATTTTTTCATTGTGATTAGACTAATAAAAACGTATGTCGAAATCGCACTTAAATGATCAAAATTTTAAAAATTAAAAGCTTTTTATGTTACATTGTACTTTCTTGATACAATAGTGGTGGTGTAAAGTAATTTTTGCAGATGGTGCCAAATGCCACTGTGCTTTAATTTTTATGATGTAGATATATAGACAATAAATTGTCAAGAAGCCATAAAGCGATACATACGTCAAGGACGCGGAATTATTGTTTTAACGCAGCGTGAATTTCGTCGCCGTTTTTCTCGTCATCGTATTTAATATGCTAGTGTAATTAAGCGTTGAGGTAAGCGCCCCGTGCAAACTTGGCTTACTATAGATGTCGCAATAAGTGGCCGGCCTTGTGTTGCTCGTTCGAACTAGAGAATTCACGAACATCAACATGTCGATGAAGCGCACAATTAGGCGTCAGTAAACTGATTTTAGTGAATGAATTGAAAATGTTCCCCTGCAAAGTGCAAACTGTTCACGAATTGCAGCCTGTTGACCGTCAGACAAGGTAAACTCTGTTAAACTGGGTGCAGAAAGGGCATGGTTTCAGATTAAAAATCATAATAAGCGACGAAGTCTATTTTCACTTAAGTGTTTATTTTAACAAACAAAATTTGCGTTTCTGGGGCACAAAAAATCCACATGAAATGCTTGAGGAGCCATTGCATCATCTTGAAGTGACAGTATGCTGCGGTATTTGCAGTGAAAATGTTTTGGACCCTTATTTTTTTGAAGACGCCGATGGCACCTCCCTAACAGTAAATGGCAGATACTATGATTTTTTTTGCCGCAAGTTACTGCATTCGGCCACGATCATTGTTTTCGACCAAAAGGACGGAGCAATAGCTCACATCAATTTTCAGGTCCGGTGACTTCCTGCTTTTTAGATTTGAATTAAAATAATTAGACTTCTTCCTCTGGCGATTTTAAAAATTTCGTGATCCTTGCAAGTCTTCAAAGCCAACATTGCAGAAGAAATCTCCAATTTGAAGCCAAATGTTTTGCGAACAAAAATTTAAAATGCCGCAAAACGAGCGCAATTATGTATCAACTCGGGAGGTGGCCATTTGAGCGATATATATTTTTTTAAGTTAATGTCATCAATTTTAAATAAAATTTATATGAAAATATATCGATTTTTCATTTATAACAAAATGATTGCCAGTCCAAATTATGACATTAAATCGCGCCACCTTGTATTTACAAGAGTAACCTCTATTAAGAAATAAGATTAAAATTCATTGCGAATATCGTACTGTATAAAATACGGCCTAATATAAATTTTGACTGTACTCATAAAGTTGGACAGAAGAGAACGGGCGCACCTATGGTGCAATCATGGATGTTGCTCTAATTTTAAAATTTAGAGCAAAATCAATTTTGCAATGTCCGTACAAATCCGTGCAAAGGAAGTTAATAAAAACACTTCTCCTGTAAAATTTTGTGTTTGTCCCTTATGCTTTTTTGGCGCTTAAAGTACGATAACATACAACGATAACATATAGTACTGTTTATATTTTTCTTACCATAAACATGCGAGTATAAAGGGTGATTTTTTAAGTAACCTTTTTTCTTTGGCAACACTGTTTTTGGCAGCTCCGCTGTTTTCGTGGTCATGAAACGAATTAATCATGAATTGACTTACAGACGAACAACACTTGCAGATTATTAAATTTTATTATCAAAATTCAAGCTGGTTAAGAAAGTGGTTCATTATCCACTTTTTTATCGGAAAATTGTATTGAGCAACGAAGCTCATTTCTGATTGAGTTGATACGTGAACAAGCAAAATTGCCGTATTTGGTGTGAAGAACAGCTGGAAGCATTGCATCCCGAAAAATTTATTGTTTGGTGTGGATAATGGGACTGTGGCATCATAGAACCGCACTTTATCAAAGACTGCGGAAGGCAGCGACGTTACTGTGAATGCCGATCGCTACCGTGCGATGATTACAAATATGTTTTGCCCAAAATAGATGAGCTGGACTTGGCTGACATGCGCCTTTAGACTATTTTTTGTGGGGTTATGTTAAGGCTCATGTCTATAGGGAAATTTCAGATTTAATTCATTTCTCCAAATTTTGTTGGTTTTTTTGTTATCAAATCCAAAAGCTTTTAAAATATCACCTTTATGTCCATTGATGAGTAAACTACGTGTTATTAAGTGGAGATCTATCTTAAAACAATATTTACATTTCACAAATATTTTTGAGCTCAAGCAAATTTAAAGACGCCAACATCTTCACATGTATTGCATACAACACTTTTGCAACAGCTTTTGTTTAATGAATTTTTTATAGAGATTAATATTCAATGTGTGTCCATTATCAAACGAACCATTAGCTTAAATGTCATCTAATGCACAAAACATATAAATTTTATTTCTTATAATCGAATTAAAAACGTATATTAGTTATGAGTTCAATAATATTGAAAAGCCTTAACCCCGTTAAAGTGCAAACGATACGTTTAACCGTTAGATTTAATGTTTAAATCCGCTTCAACGGTATCTTGATCATTGTTAATAAATTTATAAAAACCTGAAAACTACAGGGCTAATTAATAAATCTAGAGCCAAATATCTACATCGCTAAAGCAATAAATTGAATTTTAATTAGCGTGTTTTCCGTTACCTTTTTTTACACGTTTTAACACTATCGATGTTGAGTTTGATAAACTTATTACCCGTTTCACCCGCAGCAATTTTTGTCGGGTAATTTTTCATTCAGCTGTGAGAAAGATAGACACGGTATAAATTATTTTCCCTATTCTACTCGCAGCTGAATTAAAAGTTGAGCCACAAAAGTTGTCAAGTGTGAACCGATTATGTGTAAATAAATAAAATCGGCCCAGCGAGTGTAAAGTGTGTAAAGTAAAGTATGTAAAGTGTGATGTAGTTAACATAGAGTTCAGTATTTTGTTGTCATATTAAAAGTGTTCTGTTAACAAAAGTATTTATGTGTTCTAAAAGAATCTGAGTAAAAGTTTAAGGGTCATTATTTTAACTTGGCATTAGCTCAAAATAGGATATTATCGGACGAATAAACAGTTGTTCATTATTTCAACTTCACTTTAAACTAAAAGTGAGAGAAAAGACAAAGGCAAGCTCATCCTAGTAACATTCATCGCGAGACTTAAGGCGGAAGTACATAACACGCGTTGACGCATGCACGCGTTTAATGCGTTGTAAACTTTTTACGCGTTAAACGCGTCAAGTTACACAACACGTTTCATATTTGTTCATACTCAATCAGCTGGTAACAATATTTGCTTCATAATATGAGCTGAGTAGCCGCCATTTTAAAAATGACGCGTGAAAAGTTGAAAGTTAACGAACTTTATGCGTTAGACGCATTGCCGACTTTTTTATGTACCTTGTTATATGAAAATACTCTACTTCAACTTTTTGACAGAAGACTACAACGCGCTGACGCATGTTATGTACCTCCACCTTTAGTCATTTGAAGTTGCAACATTTATAATATCTTCTCTAAGTGCCACAAGTAAAGACATAAGCCAAAAGTAAATACTTAAGAACATAAATAAAAAGTATATTTATTTTCACACTGTAAGAAAAATGAATAAATTTTATTTTAAATTAGGATTTTAATTTATAACTCACTTTAACTAAAACTACCTTTAACTATCGGGCCTGTCAAAGTTAAGGGTAGCACTATGTTAAATGTTACTATATCTTTAAGTCTAGAGCCGCTAGAGAAAATCTAATGATGATGTTGCAAGCAACAAATGAAAATAGAAGGATTACTCATTTTTATTTCAGACAATTCCAAAAAGCTTAATTTTGTTGTCCTGTGTAATTACCAAATACAACAAATCTTCCAAATACTACTTTATTACTTTCAGTTGCAGCAATAGCACAAAACTATTTATTTTTCATTTCGTATCAACTGTAATGCAACATAACAGCGATACGTAGTAGTTGCCAGATAAAAATAATTTGAAATCGTAAAATTGATGCAGAATCTTAAAAATCTTTAAAACGATTTTTTCAAATGATCAATATAAATTTTCATAAATGAATTGAATATTAATTATATAAATGTTATAAGGAACAGACAACTAAAACTTAACAAATAGATTGCGTGTCACATATCAAGTTTGCATGAAAAATCAAACGTTTTCAAGCACTTTTATGTCTAGTTATTGAGTTCGTATTTAAATATTCCTTTAGCTAATCACCATGTCATTTTAAGTTGTACACAAATATAGTTTTTCAAATCTAAATAAATGATCTATTTAAATACGATAAAAATACTGTAGTATTATAAAATTTCAACCAAAGAATCCATAGTTTTTTAAAACCAGTTCTCTATTAGGAAATATTTCAAAGGATGAGACAAGATAAAAATAATAAAATATATATTAAGAAAGAGCGTAAAGAGTGATTTTTTTAAACATAGTTAGTGCTTTTAAATTTTTTCGCCAAAAAAAAGACGCCCTGTGTGTGATCCAATAATATAATCCAATTTTTATCTTCTGATGCAATTTCTAATACATAACAAAATTCCCTCCAAAGGCATAAAGCCTCCCATATGGAAATTCTTTAGTTACGCTAAAAGTTCAATCAGACGTGCCATACCATAATGTCATAGCCATAACCATTGTCAAAACCATAAATAAGTATATATTCTTCACCTATTAGTGCTGCCATAGCCATAAACTGCTGATAATGTTTTCATTTTATTTGTTTTCTAATTTGTAAGCACAATACCAAAACAACAAATATGTATAATCTGCAAGCAGATGTTTATTGTTATGGCGAGAAATTCAATTGGTTTTTACGGTTATGGTTATGGCTATGGCTTTAATTACAGTGTTGCCCGTATGTTTGGTTCGAACAGCTGTTTTGTATGGTTATGGCTATGTCACGTTTAATTTAACCTTAATACTCGTAAATACATACGTATTTTATGTAGAGTTGTATTATGTCTGTTAATTCTAAGTGGTGCAGCGGTGAGCACAGAGTATATAAAACTGTCACAAGACAGATGGAAATTTTTTTGCATTTCTATATCTTTCACAATATCGTGAATTTTTATATCTTGATATGTTTTGCTAGTTTTTTATTGCCTTATATCAATTTTTTTTTTCTGTAAGAATCAATGAAAAACCTGCATCTCGTCATAAAAAAATCTTCAAAAAAATCTTCCAAACATATTTTTATTCTTATTAATTGAAATTTACTATAAAAACACATTTGGTAAGTTGACGGTTTTCCTATGTTTAAACAAAATATACTATCTGTCAAATTGCGTTTAAGTGTTTCTTTTGTTTAGAAAAAATAGCAAATACAATATCCTAAAAAAAATGTGGCGAAATGGTATTGTTATAATTTGAACTTGTTCAACAAGCGGGGGAACGATAATACACACCTCAAGAATAAACTTTTTATGAAAACAGAGAGAGCTCTTTTTTTCATTCATAACTAAATATCAGCCAGTTCAAATTGTGACGTTACTTTTACGCTACCTGCTATTGTGAAATATCATTTGTGTGACTTTTTTCTAACCCTTCTTTGTAAAACAGCTGCTTGAATAGTTCTTACAACTAAGAAATTTAACTAATTGCAGTTTTGTGAACCGTTTTTGTGTCTAAAATTTATTCGCTCTATTTTCTCAGTCTCAAATTGATATTTTTTCGAGTTGATGAACACTTTCTAGTAAGATTGAGTAAAAAGTTTTAGTTGCTAAACTGACCTAGTGAATGAGGAATGAAAATTTTGAAAATCTGGAGAATGGTGTGCCTGAGGAGCCCTTCTGTCTGCTGCAAATCAGACTTTGACAAAGAAGTATTTAGAAATTTTATCTGTTCATGTCTCAATCTAAGAAAATACAGATTGTGGACGTGAAAATCTGTTTATTGAATTATCATAGATTTGAGTTTAATATGAACGATAAAGCCATAAGCCAACTCTAAAGAGTATAATAGTGTCAAAGAAAAGAAGTTTCTATATGTTTACTTTTCTAAGAAATCTACATTTTTCCGTTAAAAATTCGTAATTTTTTGAGGGTAAAAACTGCAATGCAGATGAATCTGAACTTCTGACAACTTTGATTATATAATGATTTAGTATTTTTTCATTATTTAAACATTTTTTTGTCTTCTCTTATAAAAAAAATTGTTTGGTTTTCAAATTTGTTCCAAATTTGATACATTTATCTCTTTCTCACAATGGCGTAATCAGCTGATTTTTCGTTGTTCTGAAATCAAAGACTTCATCTCTATAATTATGCTTTGTGGTACAAAGTAATGAAGGGAGCAAAATATTTAATATCGAAAATTATAAAATTTCTTAGAAAGAAATAATTTTATATATGTAGCTCTCCACATACATACGATAGCATTACTTTTTACTACGTCTATTTCTAACTATTGATATTATAAAAAGTTATTGGTATTTGTGAGAATTTGCGGAAATAGTAAGAATGCCCTGGGAAATATCGCACCTCAAAACTTTAATAATAATCAATCATATTAGCAAAAAATCATTAATCTGGCAGCTTAATAGCAACGTAAACTTGTTTTCCACGGAGTCATTCATCCGTTGATGTACGAGTATAGAAAATATTTGTATAACTTTCTTGTATTTTGTGTTAGACCTAAACGGGCGTTAAACCAGAAGTAAGGCAAATCTAATGTTTATCAAGAGTGTTATTCACTCATTTAACGAAACAAATTTTAACCGTGTTATTTACGAGTATGTAAAATGTATCAATAGCAAAAGCAAAGAAAATACGAATGCTTTAAAAACTAGGCAATAAGGTAATGCACGTTAATTATTTTTCTTAGCCACTCGTTTTGGACAAAGTGACCGTCTTGGAACCTTAAAAACTGGCTGTGTGGTGCGAATTTCAGTTTTCTGACATCATTTCAAAAAACACTTTGCTGAGGTCATCTCCGTAAACAGTTTGCGCTATAGATCACTTATAATTAATTTCTTTGGGTTCGAGTAAAACGATGTGGTCGTAAATAACAATGGCCTTTAACAATTAGCACGAGTGGTTTTAAGGTATAATTACCTCTTGTGGAGGTGGCCATCAAAATCAAGTGATTTGATAATGTTTGTTAGATTTTATGAAGCTGCTTGAAAATCTCTATGCAATTTTTAGTACATCTACATATATTGGGTGTTTTTTATTGAGGTATAGAACTTTAAGTTGGCATCACTTTTTTAACTGGCGGCCATTTTGTCAGCTGTCAAGTGATTAATATTTAGTTTGGTTTGCCATTTCATCATGAACAGGTTGACAAAAGAATAACGCTTGCAAATCGTGCAAATTTATTTCGAAAATAATGGTTCAGTTCGCGAAGTTTACCGCAAGCTCCGTCCATTTTATGGTCGACATAATCGTCCATCAGAGCAATTAATTCGGTTAACCATGGATCGTTTTCGCACTACGTTTACTCTAGGTGATAATACGCATCCGCAGAGACGTCGAACAGTGCGCACCGAAGAAACAATTGCCGCTGTAAAGCAAAGTGTTGAAGAGGACCCGAATGAATCGATTCGCCACCGTGCACAGCAATTGGAGCTTTGTCCATCAACTTTATGGAAGATTTTGCGCAAAGATCTTGGCTTGCGACCTTACAAGATCCAGCTTGTGCAAGAATTAAAGCCGCGAGACCATGCAATGCGTCGTTATTTTGGTGTATGGGCCGAAAATGAGATTGATCTCGATGCTGATTTTCATCGCAAAATTTTGTTCAGTGATGAGGCGCATTTTTGGTTGAATGGCTACGTCAACAAGCAAAATTGCCGCATTTGGAGTGAAGAGAATCCACATGAGACCCTTGCGACGCCATTACATCCACAAAAACTGACTGTTTGGTGTGCTCTATGGGCTGGTGGAGTCATTGGGCCATACTTCTTCCGAAATAATGCTGGAGAGTCAGTTACCGTTAATGGAGACCGGTATAGAGCCATGATAACCGACTATTTTGTTCCCGAATTGGATGGCATGAATGTGGATGAGTTGTGGTTCCAACAAGACGACGCTACATGCCACACAGCGCACGTCACAATCGATTTATTGAAGGAAACATTCGATGAGCGCATAATTTCGCGGAATGGACCTGTCAATTGGCCACCAAGATCGTGTGATTTGACACCATTGGATTATTTTCTTTGGGGATATGTGAAGTCGCTCGTCTACGCCAACAAACCAGAAACGTTAGGGGACTTGGAAGCCAACATTCGTGGCGTTATTGCCAACATACGGCCCCATATGCTCGAAAAAGTGGTTGAAAATTAGACCTGTAGAATTGGCTTTATTCGAGCCAGCCGCGGCGGCCACATGCCCGAAATCATATTTAAACGTTAATGGCATAAAATTATCCTTCCAATAAAGCCAAATTGATGGACATTAAAAAGATTTTCTTGTGTTTTATTTCAATTCGAAGTTCTATACCTCTAAAAAAAACACCCTGTAATAATGATGATGCTCTGAGCTGAAGAAAAACTTGCAACGGATTCTTTTGAAGGTTATTGTTATTGGCTGATTCTATCAAAATCCTGCTGCAGTCAGCTAAGGAATGGTTGTCGTACACCGTGGACCCCCTGCAGGGGGATGTCTATGCTACTGGTAGTTGCATCGTAATTTGCAGCAGTTTAGCGATAATTTTTGTTTTAAATCGAAAGCATAGAACTACGCATCGTAGATGACGATCATGAACACTTGTGCGACTTTTAAGAGTTTTTGCTGTTAAATTTTTATTTTTTCAATAACTCATTCGTGGCCATTATTACAAATTGCCAATAGCTAAAGTTACGGCCTTTATTATAACTTGGTGCTAGTTAAGGGTAGGATCTTATCGGTCAGATAAACAGTTTTTCATTATTACAATTTCACTCTGACCTAAAAGTGAGCGATAAGTTGAAGACAAATTCATCCTACCTGTAGTTTTTTCGCGACGTCTAGTCATTTGAAGTTGCCACATTTATAATTGCCCTTATTATAATTGTCCTCGTCGACGTCACCCTAAGTCGACATCAATATATTGGCAACTGTGGGATCGATATCGAGTACTATTAAATATTATTGATAGGATATTATTACTACTATGGCCATCAATATTATTGCCTACAACGATTCCAGAACTGCTGTCTTTTTTTACTATCGACTTGATGTGACGTCGACGCGACAATCGTAATAAGAGGGAATGTCTTCGCCAATCATCGACAATAAAAAATTTCTTAAGTTTTTACAAAGACATAAACCAAAAATACTAGAAAGTACTTAAAACATGAACCAATAGTATATTTAGTGCCACATTTTAAATAAATTTTACAATTTGTTTGTTGCTGTCTTAGCTCAGCGTATGCCTGCATTTCATTGGCGTTAACTAAATTATCAGTACTCTTCAGCCAAATCAGGTTTAAAAAGCATTCAAACTCATATACTTATACAAAAATCAACAAATACTATATGATTCAATTATCTATGAAACGCAGGCATATACTGAGCTAAGGCAACAACAAACAATAAATTGGCAAATAGTTATTTTGGTAAAATTTCGAATAATGAATTTAATAAATATTAAGAAAAATAAATTTTATCTTAAGGTGTTTGTAATAACCAAAATTTGTTAAAATTCAATTTGTAGGTCTATACTTTTACTAAAGTTACCTTTAACTGTCGGAAACTTCAAAAACAAGTTATAATAATGGGGCTAAGTAGGAACAACAATTTCGTTTCGGCTTGGGGGAACATGACTTCCGATGCCATCTCTACGTAAATGAAAATCATATTCTCCCTTATTCTATTTGTCGTCATCGTCACCGACGTGAAAATAAATGTCACTTCTGTGCTCGTTGATGACAAGAATTGAGTGTTATTGACGGCCATTTGCAACTTTGTAAGCCTTAGTAATAGTAACAGGTTATAAATATATATAATTGTTATAGACATCGATTCTACAGTTGCCGAAATATTGGTGTCGATGTCGATAACGACAAATAGAATTAGGGCGATTATTGTTCTTTACTCACCTATAATATTGTAACAGAGGTGCTTGACTTCACTCAGTTTGTACAGTTTCTTGCCGCCAATAATGAATAAGTATCGAAAGTACTTACCTCAACATCGATATTATGCCATCCCAAATTTCTGTTTCCAAATAATTCTCTACTACAATCGATCTGTTGCAGTTTTACTCGGCCGTTACACATATTGTATGAAATCAGATTTCTTTTGGGTGTAAAGAAAAGAATTATAAATCAAAATATTATTGAAAATGTAGAAAAGAAATGTTTGCGTCAAATTGTATTTACAATATGGTGTATTCGAATGTACGAATTGATATAATAACTGTGGTAGCAGGCACCATTTTCAATAGCATAATTGGAATAAAAAAAACTAGGCTTTTTAGTTTCTGACAATAGTTTTACACATAATTCCCACCTCCTGCATGCTTGAGTTCGGTTCTTAAAAAATAAGCAGTAGTGCGATAAAGAACTTCATTTCTAAATATATATGTATATTGTACATAAAACCTATAAATATGCATATAAAATGGTTTACATTCAATTTTATTTTAGGGTTACGTGGGATCCTTTATTTCAAATATGTTAGTTACTACGTTTATACAAAAAAGGGTTTTGTTTAGTTAAATTTATGCTTGTATATTCATTTTTGTGTGAAAAATTTTTAATTTTTTTCTAGATTTTAATTTACGGACTTCAAATATTTCAAGGAACTCTTGTTCTATTGTGAGTTTGAATAACACATCACTATGAAAGCGCGGAGGTGGTAGCAGGGTGAAGGTGTTCCCCACGTTTGTGGTAATATGTACATACATTTCTTTCCACAATGAAAACACCACCGAACTCTTATACACACTTGAAAATATGTAGATTCACAGTAAATAGAATTGATATTTACGATATTATTCATTGGCTATTGCCAAAGATGTGGATACGATCAAGGTTTTTGTCCGTACTAAAAAGATGTAAATTTATTCATTAGTAAAATGTTAATAGAGGGCGCTGATTACTTATTTTATTTATTTATTTATTTATCAAAATTGGGGCAGATTTGTGGTTCGTTGGCGTTGTTAATTTCCTGCTTTTAGTAATTTTTTAAATTTCCATGCGATATATTTCGAGTTATAGATCGCAGTTTTTAATTTTAATGTTTTTAACTTTAAATTTATAAAATACAAGGTAAGATTTATGCAATTGTAAATTTAAATATGACATCAAATGAAAATCATCAAAAATCATGTATTTAATTTTTTGTAACTCAGTTAGCCCACCTTATTGTTGTCTGTGCTTAACCTGCACATATGCGCAGATACTATTATGAACATATATTTATAGCAAACTAATTTGTTTCAAACTAATTTCAATATATAAACAAACATATCGTTACCTTATCGTAAAAAAAGAACGCAATCAACATAATTTTTGATTTGAACTTTTTCAAATCTATCATTAAAATTAATTTAGAAAAATGTTCAATCATTAAAAATGAAACCAGAAACTTACAGCAAAATCAAATTCTTAATGGCCCTACCTACAACTTAGAAATAAGGGAAACAATAAAAGAGTTTCTCCTGTCAAATTATGTGTTTGTCACTTCGCGTTTAAGGCTCGATACGTTAACTTATATGTAGGCAAATCACTAAAACTAATATTATTGCAATCCTTTGTACTCAATATTAAAGTATTGATCCCATTTAAGGCAAGGATAACTAAAATTTTTTCTGCCTGCTGCAAGATTTAATTTTTATTTGTTAAGTTCTTCTTGCGCTTAAAGCGGTTAATGGCAAAACTTTAGTTGATATTTAGCTAAGCCAACGGGTAGTGTACTAGTGAGGGGGTAGTGGGTTCGTTTCCTATTAAGGACTCTGATCTGTTTCAGTGCAAACGAATGAAGGTGTTTTTTTGCTATGTTCGTTAATCCCAAGTTTTAGTACAATTTGAATTTGTTTTTAAAACAAATAAACAAATAATTAAAATTTTATGTGCGTGTGTGTGTTTATTTATGCAAAATACGCTCAACATATTGCTTGAATAACAATCAGAAAGCGCAATGAAAACAGTAATTCGTTCATTTATTAAAAGTATTTACAAATTGTTACTAAATATTAATGGAAAGTGTTCAGGTACTAGTACTCGACAATTTGTTAACGATATAGTGAAAAAAGAGTGTTATAAATTTAGAAACAACAACTTTTATAAAGTTTGTAAAAAAATTTCACAAGATTGAAGATAAAATAAATGTTTGTTTGTAATTAAAAAAAATTAATATATAAATAATTTATTGTTTGTTGTTGGCTTAGTTGAGTATGTGCCAGCGTGTCATTGGCGCAAACATAATCATTCGTACTCTTCAGCCAAATCATGTATGAAAATCATTCAAATTCATATAATTATACACAAACAAACAAATACTATATGAGAATTCTATAGAATTCAATCACATTTTTCTAATTGTGATTTACAAAACATATAAATAAAATGGTTTTAGAAAACTTTTAAACCAACACAAGAAACAATTATAATCGTCTTGCGAATTTTTCTTTTTCTTACACATTTAGACAATTAATCGCTGTCTGGTCGATAATAAATTTATTTATAAGGTAAAATTAAAAGCGAAATTTATAGTCACAATATTTATTAAATTCATTATTAGAGATATTCTCTAAAATAATTACTTAAAAAAAAATTATTTATGAGTAGGCATACACTTCCTGAGCCAACAACAAGCAATAAATTGTTTAAAAAATCGTCAGTTAAAAAATACCTTCAAAAGAGTCATGTAAATATTAAGATTAGGATTCCGAAATAGTGTACATTTGGATCATTTTCAATTGCTATTGCAATATGACCTTATTTTCGATTCCTATTCACCGATTCGGAAGCTACCTTCATTAGTTAGAGACAACTTTTAATGATTTTTTCAATAGACTATTCTTGTATTAAATTAGGAGTTTTTTATTTGCTACAGGCAATAAGCTTTACATCATTAAGACGTAGAAATTCGCCAGGAGTCATTATTAATTAAAGAAAAAATTATGTTTTCATTCAGATTTAAAGAAATAAATATATTTTTTCTAAAATAAAAATTTTGTATTTTTAAAATGATTTTCACAAATTTGTAGAAGTAATTAATATTGTAAATTAAAATTTTATCAATTGGAAAAACGCAAAATGCACTAACGGATGCTGTGGAAGCAGTGAAAATGTCATCCCTTGAGAACAACTTCAAGTTTTTTGCACTAAGTATTGTTATCAATGAAAAGTTAGGGTGAATAGAAAAAATTCAACAAAATTTCAACATGAAATTAAAGTTTCAAGCTTGAAACTTTAAAATTGTTGCTAACACAGCGGTTTATGCAGCAGTTTTGCGATGTTGCGTTTTTAAAACTTTCTTCTCTTGGCAACACTTAAAAATCATTGTTGTTTATTTACTGTTATTTTCTATATATAATTCTTTCTAGCATTTGCTGTCTCTTTCTTTCAATCCTATAGCAACACAATGCAAGGATCTAAGGCATTCCTTGCAAGTAAGCAAATAAGCTTAATAAGAAAACGACAAGACCTGCACACAAAACTTGTTAAGCAAGAGGTGCTCAGCTGTCTTAGTCATACCACTTTGTGAGCCATTCCTGTTTTTATGAAAATTTTTTTGGTGTTCATGTATGGTTTAGAAAAGGACATAAAAGCAAATTTGGAAAGCTTATATAAGAGATCTTTAAAAAATGTGGGATATTTTAGCAAAATTCCGAACCCTGCTTTTATATATGTATTTATATCCATATTAAAATAAATAAAACGGCAGAGAAATGCCGCAAATATGCTCGCAAAATGCCAAAACTTCATACATCTCTAAAACGTACTAATATTTCATCCGTGACTGCCTACGTATTACAGGCAAAAACGTTTGAACCCAAAAATTTTCTTCTACCTGGTTGTGATGTTTACACTATGTGCAACACACGTAAAAGAAATTTAATTAAAATGCAAGATTTTCTGGCTATTTTCGTTAAGTTTATTAAGATACACGTAACTTTAAAATTATTTTCAAACTAAAGTTTACATTTCGAAAATTTTAACTAAAATTTAATAAAGATTTATGAATAATAATAGAACTACGTGTGTGCACTTTCTAAAATTAATGTCTAAATTATTTTCTTAAGGCACACTATTGATTTGCCATATTTTTCGAATTGTTTTTGTAAAAAAATTGTACTTAAAATCTATTCAATACTTTGTACACTAGACACAAAAAATGCACATCTTTTAATAGAGGAGGGATAAAATAATATTTAATACTTATTTAAATTTACTTATGAATAATATTTACAAAAATTATTTAAGAAAAAATAGACGTCTAATATAGAATGAAATGAAAACAATAACTCAACTGGTATGGAAATATTATTGCAATTGCTTATTCTAGTAGTCGTTGTGTGATAAAATATTTTATTAAAAAGGAAAGTCTTTGTGGGTAAAATATTTTGGAAAGGAGTATAGGAGCTGTTGACTGCTCCTTAGTATGATAAAATGCTGAAATCTTTCTCTGGCGCTCGGATTCCTTTTCATACACATTTAAAGTGCCGAGATCTGGTAAATTGTGTTTATCACTTATCTGTGTAATACTGCGAATGAAAATGGCATCTTACGAAGTGGCCATTAACTTTGCCGCTTGTATAACATTATGCTGGTGATGATATACTCCAGCCATGTCTGAAGCTGTTGCAGTATGCATTCCCGATGAAGAACCGGTTGAACCGCCTAACGTGCCGAACGATGAACCGAAATAGCAATTGTTGACATAATCATAGTTGGTCGCATTCGATTCGGATTTAACACTGTAACCGCCCAAGCTGCCTCCGCTACTCGCTGAAGTGGGCACATGTTGAGACAAGGAGGGCGAATGATGATGATGATGGTGATGAGCTGCCGAAGCCGCGTGATGAGCCGCAGCTGCAGCATGGTGGTGGTGGTGGTGCAAATGATGTGCGTGATAATTGGAACTAGCCGTACTCGATGAGGATAAGCCATTCGATAAAGCGCCACTGGTACCCAAAAGATGCTCATATTTCTGTGTACCAAAAGCCGATCCCGATAACTGTGAATGACTTAAATTGCTTTGGGCAGCTAAAGCTGATGGTGAATACAAGTTATTGGCTTGTGAAGTATTGCCATTTGTGGTGGAGGTATGGGTATTGGATCCTATATGGGCGGATGATGTGTGAGAAGTGACATTGTTTAATAATCTGCTTTGTTGTGCGGAAGTGTGCGGCAAATGCATATGATGGCTTAGAGAACTGTGCAGGGCAGACGTGGCAGATCCTAGACTTAAGTTATGTAACGCAGATGATGAGCTGGCCGATTTCACCGCCAATTCGTTTTGTAGCTTTGAGGCTAAGGAACCAGGTAGACTGTGGCGTTCTAATGCTAAAGAAGGTTTGAGATCTGTACGGAAAGTTGTTTAGATTTTTTTAAGTTTCGCCTAAAGATTGTTATATAAAAAACAGCTTACCGTCATCCTTAATCTCTTTGCCATTTTCAATGGTCGCACCCGATTTTTTGGGCTTCCTTTTTCTAGTCTGTATGCCATCTTTTCGCATGGCCAGAGGTCTATTAACACCATGCAATTTGAAATAGAGGCCACAAGCATTACACACAGGCTCTCCCTCGTTATTACGTCGCCACAAGGTTGTTGTGCGGGTGCCACAATTGGTGCAGCATAAACCCAAACGGCGGGTAGCGGTCTAAAAAGACAAAAAAAAAAAACGTTTTTTATATACAGATGTGTATGTGGGTTACATTAGTTTTGCTTAAAAATGCTAGCGGAACTCACTCCTTGAAAATCTTTCAAATTTATCATTGCAACAACAAGGTATATGAAACTGAGACTTCCTACATTTTTTTTTGTTCTATAAGATCGGTCCCCTACTCAAAAATGCAATGTGCTGGAACTAGGAAAATTAGTCATAAGATGATGGATATATGCGGTAGTGGAGGCTGGGAGAGGAATTAGGGACCTTTGGTTGGAGGCCAGCCTGATCGAAATTTTTGTGGATTGTCTGGTTGGTATTAAACCCCTTGATTTGAAGGTGATTAAATCGGCGGATGTGCTGACGTACATTCAATCTCTGGCCCCGCTGGTATGGCACAGGATCAGAACAGTGTCGTTTCTATGGCATCAATGTATCCAGGGCAACGATAGAGCTGAGGAGTGTGTTTATTAGATCACAAAGGGATATATTGAATTGCCTCATGGGTTTATAGCTTGGGCGCTAAGAGAAATGGAGCTTAAGTAATCTACGATGACTATATGCAAAATATCCAGAACTATATAGCCTACGCTCAGCGGCTGCAGGTCGAGGCAGCTTCTCCTTCTGGGGAAGAGCTCGCCACCACTTCTAGTTGGTATTATCATAGGGCACTGTGCGATCAGCTGTCTGTCGCAACATTTTGGATTCCCCTATAATGACGAGTGCAGGAGCTGCTTCGACACAGAGGAGGAAGAAAAGTCAGTTCAACACTTTTCGTGCTCTGCAGATGCACAGACTTAGATGCCTTGGAAATCGCTTCTTTCGGTGCCTGGACCGTCTCAGGGAAGTGCCGCTGAGTTATTTATTATGAGAAACCCGATTGGTTTACGGGATCTCGAAATTTGGAATTCCGCAGGAAAAATTAGGGTGAAGTTTAGTCCTCTGCCCGTTACAATAGACTTTATAGCCTGTGAGTGTACTCGCAGCACTAGTTGCGAGTTGACCTGGCAACCTAATCTTCCCTAAGGTTATAGAGCGTCGTGTTAATTCTCCATACGAACTATTCGGCTAAAGAACGAATTAGGTGAAGTGTAACATTTTTTGTCGATGGCTCCAAGTTTTTTTTTGTCTGCGAAAATCAAACTCATTTAAATATTATTAAAGTGCCATTGAGAGGTGCAATGAAAAACTGAATTTCGCATTTAAATAGAAAATAAAATTAATGGCATTTAAATACGCAGAAACTAAAGCATTCAAGTGCTGGAAGCCGACGCACTTAAATGCTACTTTAGCCGCATGGAAGATATGCGCAGTTCAAAGTGGATTTCCATGTCAAGAAAATCAAGGGCTCCCGGTAGGTCAATATTTATATCACTCATAGTTACAGAGAGAGCAGGATGATTGCGCATGCATGCATGCAACACTGTGTCTTATGAGTAATAAAGTCCTGCATATTCTTCAAAAATTAACAGCGAAGGTCATTTAGACAAGTAAGAAATAGGTCAGGAGAAAATTTCTCAAGACTAACGATCATACCGCATTGGTGTTGTGTACATTTGCAACTCCAATAGAAATGCGTTTTTTTTTACCCTACAGTCTTAACAAAGTGATGATTTGCGCTTGCAAAGTTGCATATTAGAGTGACTCTGCATAAGCAAATATTACTAGGTTAGGTTAGGTTGATTGGAGGGGCCATGTCATACGACATACACTTAAGCCAGTGAAGGCTTGTTGTGCGCTCCCTTTAATTATCAAACACAAACTGCCAGAGTTCTGCGGCAGGATTCGAACCTGAGACCTTCGCACTACGAGTCTAGTACACTACCTACTAGTCTACGAAGGCCAGTTTATATTACATATTATATTAAATATTACTAAGTTTTGAAAATGTATGGTTTGAATTGTATATCTTCTCAACACACGTACTAAAAACAATAGAAAAATGGATTGTTTTAATGATTAAATAGTTAAGGAAAAATGGTTTCAAGAAAAGAATCAAAGTATTGCATCTGATGAAAGTTTCAGTGGTACTACTATTCGATATATAAAAATATTTTTTAAGTCAACTATTAAAATAGCTACACTATAGCAAAAAAACTCATGCTTTCTAACAAAATATCGCAGCATATTTCCTACACTTGCAAAAATGCTACCAAAAGAGACTTTCGCTATTCGTTAAGGAGAAATATAAACATTTTGTGATGCTAAAATTTCAAAATGGTATCACTTAAAAAACGGAAAAAATTTAACACTCACTGCACTCACCAATCGCTTGCTTGGCTTGATCAACGGCCTATTCATACCGTTCATTTTATGATACAATCCGCAAGCGTTACATAAATAATGTCCCGTACCGTCTCTTCGCCACAACGGCGTGCTAATAGCACCACAATTGACACACTCTCTCCCCTCCCCGAATTGAAAATCTATAGCGCTATCGTACGGAGATGAGCGCTGAAAGCCAGTCGGATCATAAGCTGCTCTCCATGAACCCATCATTACAGCATTTTGGGTATAAAACTGGGGAGGTAATTGGGCATGAGCGGTGCCAAAGCTGTCCGATGTCCAAGCGTTTTGGGCCGCAGCCGTACCAAAATGGGCGGCCACATGCTGATATTGACTATTTGTCAGCGCTCTATTCGAAGGTACATAAACGGGGGCACTAACAGTGGCTGCAGCAGCGGCAGCTTGTTGGTGATAGGAACTAACACCGGATCCAGCTGTGGTGCCACTTAAATCAGGATACCCGGCTGAAGAATGATACATTTTGGCGGTGTACGAGGGGAACTCTTGTTGATGATCCAAATTTCCAACTGCAGGTGTCGTATGTCTTTGTCCCAAGGCAATAGTTTGATAGTTGGCCGATACAAAATTGGGCGTGGCCAAATTTTGTTGCATAAGAGAAATATCGACTGATGATTGTTGATCGGAATTCGACTGCAATGAAGAAAAGAAATGAGGAAATTAAAAAAATATTTTCTTTTGCTTTATGAAATACTCGTACTTAAAATGGTCACTCTAATAAAAATCTTAGTGTTTTTTTTTTTTTTTTTTTTGAGGAAGGTTTACACCCTTTAATTTTATTAAAGATAAATAAAATGTATAAAAAACTTAAAGTCTTCCATTATTTTTTATAAGGCCCATCCCATTATTTATTTTATCTTAGTTCACAGTACGCATGCTTTCCTTTTTTTCCACTATCGTCATCGCCATCGCCATCATCGTCTTCCTCATAAGCAACAACCAGCAACCACCACCAAACAAACCATTTGATCATATTCATGTGTACGAGTACAGAACAGACAATTCAAAGCCTTCCATAAATTCTTTACACATTAAATTCAATTTTTAATGGCGTTTTTGCACGTTACAATTTTTTGTTTGTTTTTGTTTATTTTGCATCTACTGGATGGTTGCCCGCCTGTCTGACCACATTTTTTCTCTTATTTTTGCAGTATCTTGCATTCACAAAATTTTCTACTTCAATGCTGCATTTAATTTTATTATTTCTCTTTTTTTTTTCTTCTATGGAAATAATGCACTCACTGCACGTTTAGAGAAGTTTGTCGACAACTTGTAACACCGCAAACATATTTCGAATTCTTATTTATTTTTCCTCAAATGTCGCTGGTTTTCTTTACCACAACTATATTTGGTAATAATAAATAAGATAATAAATAAGATAATTAAAATAAGCGTAATAACGCATTTTTTATGACACTAGATGAAAGAATGTTAATTTATGCAGAATATTACAATTCAGAAAATGTTCGTATTTTCTTCCGGATTTGGGAAACAGTTTCACTAAAACGAAAACGAAATAAATGAAAAAATCAGAATGCAAAAAATGTATATTTGGGGATTTATTAAAATTATTTGCGTTAATTTATTTTTAATTTGGGAAGCTTTTTTCCACTTTCGCACGCACTTTCAAAGGAGTTGCACTCTGATCGTGCGACAGTTCACAGTATCTAAGAATAATATTCAACGCTAAACTGTTTCAATGGGAAGCTTGAATCTTCTACTACTTGTCTTTTAATGGCACTGGCTGGACCATTTTGAAAAAAATTATGTTTTTTAATAATCAGTTCATCACTCTGTCCAAAAACAACTAGTCTGTGAATGCCATCGTCAATATGATACTCCGTAAAAAAATGCTTTTTTTAATGGAAAATCATATTTTTGTTGAGTAAGTGACATCCAAAGATCTTTTCAAAGATATTATTTCTTATATAAAATAAAATAAAAAAATCGATTGTACAAAACTTCTCTCTATGAAAATAAATATTATTGAATTGTAAAAAACAATCAAATTAATCAAAAAAGTGTCATTAAATAAAAAAATTCTTTCAAATTTCTATTGAGTGCATTTTAGTTCTTTCTTTATGGGCTACAGTTAAAGTATCACCACACTCCATTGAATACTGGCTCAAATAGTAATGATGTTTGTACAAAATCTGCCCAGATTCTGATACTGATAAAGTGCGCATGTTCCCCCCACTTACTTGTTTTCTTGACATTTCTAATCATGAAATAGATTATAAATACAATAAATAGACTTGGATTCTGATGAGATTTAACCCGAGCCCATAACGAAAAATTATGTGAATTTGGTTAACAATACCTTTTAAATATTTTTATCCTTCTGAATTACTTGTATTTATTTTAAAATGTCAAATACAGTGAAGTAAATCACTATTCCAAAATTTGGACTAGTGTATGTTTTGGACTTTAGCTTGATTAAAAACTAAAATTATTTTTTACAATCTTGTAAGACTCGATTACAGTTTCTTAAATTCTTTTTTATATCTCATCACAAAATTCAATCACTAGGAATCGGCATTTACAATTATGAACTGAAGGGAAATAATGTGTTAATTTTTGAAATGTTTTATTTGCTGTGGGTAAAATTTTTACAGCATCATGAATATACTCGAAGATAGTTTAGAATTAAAAAAAATAATAAAAAATTGGGTCTAAGTTAGAAAAATTTAAACTTTAAATAGTCACTTCCGCTTTCACAGTGGGACATGGATGTGAGTAACTTAAACTTAACTTTTAAGCTACTGCATATACCACTTGAGTGCCTTCGTAGACTAGCAGCTAGTGTACTAGACTGGTAGTCCGAAGGTCGCAGGTTCGACTTCTGCCGCAGACTCCGGGTGTGTCTCTGCAGATAAGCCAAGTAGCTTCGCAGTTTGTGTTTGTTAATTAATTAATAATAATAACTTCAAACCTTTTACAGTATTATTAATCCCTCTTCTTCCACATGTCGACGTCGACGTCACACGAAGTCGACACCAATATTTTGGCAAATGTAAGGTCGTTGTCGACAGTAATTATATATTATTTACATACTATTACTTTTACTAAGGGTTATAAAATGACAAGTGGACGTCAATAATACTCAATTACTGTCTACAATGAGCACAGAACTAGGTTAGGTTAGGTTAGGTTGATTGGAGGGGTGTATCAGCCCATGTCATACGACATACACCTAAGCCAGTGAAGGCTTGTTGTGCGCTCCTTTGAGTTTAACCATAACATATTGACCCAAAGGTCTAGAGAAACTCCGTGTCTCTCACAAAGTTCCTTAATTTCCTCCAGCATATTCCCCGTAATCGGCTTATGTCCGGTAAGATGTCACCCCCAGGATATCGGGATCTTATTTGCGAGAAGGCGGAGCATTGGCACAAATAGTGTTCCAATGTTTCGCTCTCCTCCCCACATGCTCTGCATTCATCTCCTCCCGCTATTCCGACGAGCACAGAACTAACTTCTATTTTAATGTCGACTTGATGTGACGACGACGACGACAATAATAATAAGGGGGAATATGTCCTAAGCTAGTTTCAAATAAAAAAAAAGTTGGAATTGGAATTTTAAATGGTCATTTCCGATTTCACAGTGGTACATGCATGTGCATAAACTTACATAACAAAACGTTTTGAAGTACGATATACTCATTTCGAAACTTATACAATGTTATAAATATAGCTTGTTTCGAATTAAAAAAAAAAATACAAAAAAAGTTGGGACTAAAATTAATAACTTTTTATTGAAATGGTCATTTGCGGTTTTGCAGTTTGACTTGCATGTCATTAATTTACATAACTTTTAAACTAATGGATGTTACAACTTAAAACTTTTTAAATTACTGCAAATATATCCTAAGTTAATTTCGAATTTTAAATAAAAAATTCGGCCAAGTTTTAAAAAGGCATTTCCGGTTTTGCAATGCGACATGCATGTATGAAAATTCACAACTTTTAAATTAATGCATGACACACTTTAAACTCTTACAATATGATTCGGACACCCTAGGCTAAAATCGGCTTAAAAAATACTAGAAAAATTCTGTGTAAATTGACAAAATTTTAAGCTGAAATTTTTATTTCCGGTTTTGCGCATTAAAAATTGTATTTTTCGCCTTGGATGTGATTCATTCGACGAATAAATGAAAAAAAATTTTTGACCGATGAATTCGTTTTGTTCTGTGAAATTCATTGGTCATTCAAGCCTTGGCAAGCGTATCACTCTAGTCGGCAGTGTCATGACTAGAATTTAACAATACAATGGTTATTGTATTTACTTCAGCATATATAGTGCAGGGTATGATATAAATCATACCCATGGAAATAAGCTGCTTCTTAAAAGCAGATGAAATAGCTCCAGCCCCTTAGGAAGGGGTTTGTCCATGGACCGTGATGGTACGTTACAAAAATTCCAACCTGTGCATAGAGTTGTGACCACATATGTTGGCGATGGTGGACATATTAATTTTTGATCATTCGTTCTATGCAAACGACACACTGTGCGATGCTTCAAAATCTATTTTGAAGTTGATCATTCGTGGGTGAAGAAGTAGTCATTGGTGCCAGCAGTTAGCAAACTCTATTGACTCGCTGGAGCATCGACGCACTGCGTCCTCGTTGCTATTGTTAGTAAAATTGAATTGGCTCTAATGAAATCAACAAACTTGCTCTTTGAGCTCCATTAAGAGCACATCCATTTGGGTTTGATAAGCCAGTGTATCGCACTTACCAATACAGAGAAAATGCGCTGATTAGCCGAACAATCTGTATGTGATATAATCTCTCTAAAAAGGTGTTTCCTCTCACTTTAAATATGGAAAGAAAGTTCAAGTCGAATGTCGGCATATTCTACTCCCTTCCCATAACCTATTTTCTTAGTTCTCGCCTGAGTGCTGGTCCAGTTAAAGAAAAGTCGACATTATCTTAAGACCGTCATTAATAATGTACTTACATTTATTTCTCTTAAGTGATTGGAACTAGTTAAGGAGGCTGTACTGTATATCTGAGTTTGTGTACTTCATTGTTCCTAAATATTTCTTTTATGAAAGTTTCATTAATACCGTCCAATGCTATTGTGAGTCATTAACAAATTGTGTTTAGTGAAATATCAAAACTTCCTCTTCAGTGTCAGTTTAATGTTGATCACACAAATTACTTCACTTCCTTTTAGTTTTATGAATAAAAGGTTTTATTTATTTTCTTTTTCTTTTCGCATAAAATATGGGTATTTCGTTTTCTTTTTTTTGCTGAATGCGTGTGTTTCTTTTTTTATGTGTCTGCTGGTGGATATCACATCTTCCTGATGCCATAAATAAATTCAAAGCTAAACACAACAGACAAATTGATCCACTCGAAATTGCATTAAAATGCACATTCGGATGAAAATATGTGTGTGTGTGTATGTAATAATGCTCGCGCGGTAATAATGTAACAAAGAAATCTGTTATTGAGGCTTATAAAAATTGCTCTGCTCTTGCATTTATCGTTGACCACTCCACCATTTCGTTTAAACGAATGATGCCACATTTTTTGAAAAACTTGAAAGGAGCGCTGGAATCTACATACTTCAATTTCGTAAGTGAAGTTTGTTAAATTACACTAGTGGCATTTTCATTTCTGAAGAAACTATTGCCATGGGAATGGGGAACATGTTTTATGTGATACCGCAATATAACAAAAATATTTGGTTGAAATATTTGTTGTCAATATTTTTATTCCATTACCCCTCTAGGGAGCATATGGTTTCCACAAAGCATCTCCATCTTACATGATTTGTTGCACCATGCAAGACTGCACTGTCCAAGTTCTTGCAGTATCGTCCGTCTCCATGTATTCTTTGGCCAACCAAAGCTTCTTGAGCCTTGAGCGTTCCACTCTAGCGCCATCCTTGTTATACTATCAGGATTCTTTCGTCGACATGTTAAAATTAATTAGGTTAGGTTAGGTTGATTGGAGGGTTGTGATAGCTCATGTCATACGACATACACTTAAGCCAGTGAAGGCTTAATTAACTTCGTTTTAATTTTTTTCAAACAAAACTTCAACGAAAATAAAAAAATCCTTTCTTTATATAAACAAAGAAGTTAAAATAGTTGAAACAATGATATCTAACCCTGAAACAAAGTTGAGTGCAACACATATTACACAAATTCATGTTTTAGGTGCAACATATTTAGAAAAGAACATGTAGGAGTCACAAGAAATGTGTAAGATTTTCACTGGTGCCAACTGAAAAATTATTGGACTTCCGCCATCATGTATTAAAAGTGTTCAAACTCATATGCTTCCACTTTTCTTTATTTGTCTATTTGTTTTTCGAATGTTGGCGACCAATGTAATATATTATATCGCATACATATTCAATACAACTGATAAATTTTTGCAAATGGCTTTCAATTTATTGATTTGCTTAAGCTGAAAGTCGATATCATCCGTTCTATGCGTTATTGCGTCTTATGCATGTGTCAAAAAAGTATAATCGGAGCAATTGTATGTGACAAGTTACAGAGCAAAACGCATAGAACGTATAGACGCATAGAACGCATAAACTAGGTTTACTTTCTACTTTAGTATGCGTCTCATGCATCAAGAAAAAGGTCAGCTCTTTTTGATAACCAAAGATGACAATTTTATTTTCAATGATATCGATAAAAAATTTTTGTTGTGGATTTTAATTTTTTCTTTTTTGGAATTGGAAAATTTTCTAATAAAAGAAAACGCTTTCGTAATAAAGTTTGCAGCTATTTTCGAGAATAAAATACAACAAAATTAATTTTTAGCACAGATCTTTCATTGAATAAATTTGCATTATAGTTTCGATTACTTTTATGTACTGAGTGTCACCTCTGCTGTATTTAATATTTTTTAATCAATTGCAATGGAGGAGGATCTTATTGAAGCTGCACAAATACCACTCACTTTTCTTTCCGTGGCCTTTTGCAGATTTTCGTATGTAAACTCAATGAATTTCATAAATTCTTTTAAAATCACAATTTCACATAAAATTTTTGCCAAAATTGTTTCTATTTGATAAAAATATTTACAATACAGCTGATCAAAATAAAACACTTGGCGCATAAAACGCATTGTATGTAACTTGAATTTAGAAACGCATAGAATGCACAGAAACGCATGTAACACATATGCAAAGAACGGATAGTATAGACTTTCAGCCTTAGGAGTTTTACGTCATGAATACCGGTCCACTGCTGAAAGTTATTACTTCATATCATTTCTTTTCTTCCTCTGGTAGGTCCTCTTTCAATTTTGCAATGGATGATACTTTGCAGTAGCTTATATTTATATTTTCTCATTAAGTGTCGTTTTGTTTTTTTTATTTTTCGTATACAAGAGCTCTATTCCTCGGTGGGTGTAATCTTTGTGGCATTTTATTGTTCGATACTAAATGGGTCCATATGCACCACATTTCCACATTTCAAAAACTTGGAGTTTCTTCACAATCATTGCTTTTATGGTACATACTTTCATAGTATAAAAGAAAATTGATGTATCGTAATATTGTTCTTAGATTCATTCATGCCATTGTTGGTGAAAACCCTTTTATATTTAATAAGCGCATCTCTTGCCATTTCAATTTGGAATCTTCAAGCATTCGAATCATTTGTCATTGATTGTAAAACACAGATATTTAAAGTCGTATACTTTTTACACGTAGAGGTCTCTTAATTTTAATAGTGTTGTGTTACATCAGTTTCCCTTGCGGACAATCATATATTTCGTTTTATAATGTTTATCTCCAGGACAAAAACCTCACTGCGTGTGGTTAGTCCATTTATCAGCTCTGGGAGTACTGGCATACTATCAGGCAAAATGATCGTATCATCGTCATATCTAATATTGTTGAGTATTCTTTTTTGAATGTCATCAATCGACTCCTCATATATTCCTTCGAAGTAGACTTTCAATAGTAAAAAGGACTTTGTACATTCTTGACTAACGCTTCTGAATATTAGTATATCTTTCGTTAGTTCTCCGTTGACATCAACCTGAGCTGCTGGATGCTAATAACAACTTTTGATGCAGCGAATTTCCTTCGATGCCTATAGAAGCAACAAATTTTATTAATTCGTCATGTTGCACAATACTGAAGGCTTTCTGGAAATCAATAAAGCATATATAATTTTTTATTTATTAATTTTTTTATTTTAGATAATAAAGAAATGATAAATATATTCATAATAGAAGAACTTCATTGCTCCAATTGTAGCTTCTACCACACGCAAAAAGCGTACATTTTATGTCGTGTTGATGATATCATGATGTCTTATTTGTAGCCAAGAGAATCAGTCCATTGGAATACATTTCAGTCTCAGTTGATCTGCGCTACGTTATCTTGAGCCGTCCTCTACTTCTCGTGCCCTGTGGGTTCCATTGAAGACTTTCTTTAGTGATATCTGAATTTTCCCTTCTGAGGATATGGACAATCCAGCTCCATTTTCTTCGCCGTACTTCAACGTCAATTGGATCCTTATATTGTCGTTACGTATATCTCTTGGTCAGAATATTGCCATTATCCGCGTGAGGCATTTGTTTACGAACACCTGTAGCTTTTTCTCTTATAGAACTACTTACTTTCCATGTCTTACGTCCGTACAGCAGTACGGATTATACACTGGTTTGAAAATGCGAATCTTGTGTTTTCTGGAAATTTCTGATGACTGCCATATCCTACTCAGGGCGGCGTACGCATCCCGTGCTTTGTTAATCCTGCTCTTCATATTGGAATTGGCTCCTCCATCTTTACTAATAATGCTACCTAGAGAGCAGAACTCATCGACATTACCATTCAGCTTTACCGGTGCTGTGATGTTAGTTGATATCCGCATGATCTTAATTTTTTTATGTTGATTTTCAAGCCGACTGCAAGTGCGTTTGTTGTAAAGCATATATAATAGTCGTTTATTGCATTACCGTTTTCCGGAAATCCTTTTCTTGAATACTTCAAATTGTTTAACAAGTACATCGGCTGTCACGTTGAAACGGGAATTTATTACCTTTACTATCTGTATAGTCATCTACGAGCCTTCTGGCGAGTTTTATGTGGAAACATCGATCGGTGATGGAGTCATATTTGTATTATTTTCTTTTGCCATTAACTAAGACAAATAATCCTGCCTTATTTGTTGCAAAGCATATCCATATATTCAAACACCTGCAATGATTCCTTCCGAAATTACGTGCTGCAAGTCGATTTCCGCCTATTTGTCGATGTGTTGCCATTCTAAACGAATTGATGAAATAAATTTCAATTCGCCACTGAGTAGAATAGTTTCATATTTCTACATACTCCAATTTAAGTGTGTTTGAAGCATATAATTTAAAACAATTTCTTAAGGACTAAAATGTTCAAACTAAAATGTTAAAATTACATCGCGCTCTTGAATATTTCTGTTGGTCATGAGTACTTTTTAATCTGCTTACAATTGTTTCTATTTACAACTTTGTTAGAAGTGGCAAAGACACTTTCGTTTGTATGTATTAGATATTTTTCTATGATCGTGTAGAGACGTAAAGAACTTGACGTTTGGAAATTTTATTAAACCAACCAGTAACACCAATTTGCGTAAATCATGTTAGGAGTCAAATTCAATATGACTAAAATCATGGAAATCTCATATACCTTGCAGGTTTGTTGCTTTTGTATTTATTGGAAACCTTGTAGCTTTTTTATTTTATATAATTTTTAAGTACTAATGACAATTGTTAAATATAAAATTTGTTTTATTACAATATTTTGTTACACTTTGTTTAACTTCTTCTTTTTTTATAAGGTATAAAATAATGTTGCAAAATGAAAAATGCATTTTTATTTACTATTGGATTTGTCCATAAGCTGAAGAATAAAGTTTGAATTTTAAGGATTTTGTTAAATTTGTTTTGCACGACACTGTATGTCTATTAGTTAGTAGCAGCTCTGACGTTTGTCAAAAAAATCGTATTTCGTATTACGAAAGAAGACTTTTAAAAAAAATTAATTCTAAAAGTGATTAAAAACGATTATCAAAAGAAAGCAGCGCCTTTTAGACGTCAGATTACCTGACATCATTGGCAGGCTAAAGCATAAGGATAAAAGCAGTAGTACTATGAATTCAAACGTAGTCAATGTTGTTACAGTTATAATGATTTTTTTCACTACATCAATTACAATGTCAATTGTTGTTTATTTGTTTGTTGTAAAAGAATTGTACTTGACGACGCCTTTTAACTCGAATGCAACATACTACGAGTATAAGAAATCCTGTTAAAAGTATATTTTTCGAATTTACTCAATTGATTTCTATTTCAAGTAGCAATAATTTATAATGATCATTTTTTATAGGTATATAGACTTCAGTAAGTCATATTATTTGTTGTTGTTGTTGTTGTTGTTGTTGTGTTTTTGTTCAAAACCACTTAACGTTTTATTTCCTTTAACACTCAAGTGTTTATATGAAATGTTATGATCGTTTATTTTTTTGAGTCGACCTTTTCTTGATATGGTTTTTGTAGAGTATTGAAATAATATCCTGTATTTAAGATCAAGTGAGTCGTCTGTCCGTTGTGGTGTCTGTCTCAATATATGCAGCTATATATTCGTATATGTGTATGTGTGTTAGTTTTTATATCGATTACTCTTTAAAGAAATCACTCTGTATAGTACATTTTCAGTGTTGTCCTGTAGTGAGTTAAAAGCGTTTAAAAGAACGTATTTTTAATTTGAATAACGTGAGTTTTGAAAGAAATAAAATATAAAGTATAATGTTAGTGAATTATGTTGGGTCACGGGAGTACTTATTCATACAGTTCATAAACAATAGTGTTGACCACTAAAAATGTCCTTGTTCCTGACGACTGATGCCACAAACTGTACCATGTAAAAGTGGGCCAGTGCCAGGTTTATACCATGTTTAACTTTATCAAAGCGATATTCAGAATGCAGGCGAACTACGTATATTATGTCACATTCAGCTGGTAATTCGACAATAGCGATCATCGATCACAACTTTCCTGGGATGAATATATATGTAGGTCCTCTCCATTACAAAGTAATTTTGTTTACAAAAATTCTAATGCTTAACTGTTCATACAATAACAAGGCACACAGATCGGAGAAAAAATTATAGTCATTGCGATGGAATGATATATTTATTGCATCCAAAAACCCGTTAGGAGCATATCAATCCGTAGAACCTATAAATCGCTTATTTTTATTTAATTCGGAATCAATGAACATATTTATAAGTCAATAAGAATAACAATTTCATCACTTCCAAAATTCCGTAAGTGTACGTTTTTAGCTTTCTGGGAAGCCAATGCAGAGTGTAAGAAAGTCATACTTTCGATGTATGAAAAACTATTTTTAATAAAAATGTTTAAATCTACATGAACACATATTTTTTTTCAATTACATTTTTTAATTTTTTACGTTTTTTTTCAAAATAGCTCCTATATTTATGGAATGATCTCCACTAGTACAATTCATTGTGCTGGAACTAGGAAATTAGGGTATAGGGAGGAGGATAGAGGCAATAGTGTCTGTGGATATTCTATTTGAAATTGTTTTCATTATTGAAAGTCGCATGAAAGATCTCTGCAAGAAAATTGTTTCACATACAAATTGTTTCGCTAAAGAACGTATTTTCTCTGTAATACAAAGTGCTGTTTACTGGCATATACACCGCAAATGGGTGTGGGATTCATACTCCACACTGCGTCGATGATCAAGTGAATAAATAGAGTTGGATATGCTATTGCCACCGCACTCTCCTGTACGTGATCGGGTAACTTCAAAATAGACTTTGAAGCATCGCCCCATATAAGAGATTTGTATTCTATTTTGCAACGGATGTAGGTGGCATGATAAAAAAGACATGAATTAGCTCTTACGCCGTCTTAAAAAAAGGTCACTTGAATGCTTTTTAGCGACATGTAAATGTATTTAGTCCATCGAACATCACATCGGATTTTCATGCCAACAACATCAATAGCGTTTAAATACTTATATCACCCATAATTGCAGACGGAGCAACATAATCGGTCATACTTAATGCGCATAACCCCATTCGGAGATGTTACAAGATCGCTGTTTGGCGTATCATTCATTCATTTTATGCCTTATGGGCCCGATTTCTGACAGGTTTGTCCTGTAGTTACACGAATATGAACGGAAAATACTATTGTCAACCGCACAATACTAGATAAGATTGGAAGTTTGACATTGTTGGTCATTAAGATAAATAATATATCGAGTAGGAGAAAGAATGGAGATTCGTGGTACGCCTGAACTAACCTTGAACTTGTCGAATGAGATCCGATAGGAGTGAGTCATCACAAACAACAGAAGCCATAAGTGTTTATAGAAGTGCTCCATGCCACATTCTATCAAAAGGTTTGGAATTATTTAGAGCCACCACTTTAAATTAGTGGTTAATGGTGTCAGCACACTTTCAGGAAACCATAGCGGGATTATAACTAAATACTTCATAAGATGGAAGTTAACCGTACTTTCCATTGCTTTCGAAAGTGCAGAGCACATTGCAATTGTGGGTAAATTTTTGAAAATTGGCGCTACATTAGCAACCTTCCAGCGTAATGGAAACTCTCCACGATGAGCTGGTGTCGAAAAGCAGTGGTTTAACACCAATTATTTAATTCTGTCCATTGCGGAAGGCTTATTTATATTAAGATCCGCTAAGGGAAAAGAAATCCAAAATATTGGTAGATTTAAAGCCTATTCATAGTGGTTAATAACGAGTTGCAGTTTAATATAAAATTTTGAAAAGGCACATAAAAGATTTAGCAACTGGTGAATAAAAAAAAAACATCGCGTTATATTCGGATCATATAATCTTAACGTTTTCATGACTTCTTTGGAAGCTCTTTCTTAATTTCCCAGTAAAAATATATACCATATATTGTGTATTCATGTTGTATAGTGTAGCTTATTATCCTTACAAAAACAATAAGCCCACAAATGAACTTAAAATGAAAATTTAAAAATTATATCCACTAAAAAACGCTCAATTGGCCACTAACTGATGACAAATTATTATTGAAAATGTGAACCTTTTTCCCCAAGATGCTTGAGAGATTTAAATTGATTTTTTATTGCTGTTTGTTTAATTTCTTTTATGAGTTTTTTTCTTTTCTGTTGCGTTAATCTTTGGCTGGCTTTCTATACTTTGCGGGTCTTAAATCCTTTCACATTTGTGTCTTTTTTTTATCATTCGTCCACCTTTATTAGTTTGATGACAAGATTTTTGTTTTGAGTTAATGTTGCCTAAAAATGCTTTTGAATTTGGCCGACAATATCAGAAAAAATGGATTTTGTTACAAAAAAAAGAAGAAATATTTTCAGGTTGTTGAAAAAATGTGTGGCGTTAAGAAAATAAATAAACGTGTGATCAAATTGCATTGAGTGTGTACGATATAAGAGGAATAAATAAAAAAAATATATCAGAGCATATCGTATTTGCATATTTTAGGTCATACTTCATATCATTTAATGAAAATCCTAAAAACTGGTTTCCAAAATGCGATCAAAACGTTTCTACCGCTTGTGATAAATTACATTTTTAGAAACACATTAGCGATGGATTTACCGACGGCGCTTGTTCTAATTAATACATAATGCATAAAAAATAAAGTTTTTTTTTTCAAATTGTATCAGAAAAGGTATTTTAGTAAATACGGTATCCATATCGCGATGTTTCTGCCACAAAAAAAAACCTAATCATCGCAATCGATTATTTACCAACCATCATTAAAATTAATTCTGAAACGTTTTCATACTTTAAGAGTGGAAACGGAAACGTAAAATAAATTAAAATTTACAATACCCCACCTAAAATTTATTGCAAATGCAGTTCATGAAAAGGCTTTTCCTGTAAAATTATGTGTTTGTCATTTAGAATCTCTCACTAGTATGGATCGAGATGCTCTGTAGAGCTCTGTTCTGTATAAATTCTTATTATATAAAATTCATATGAAGCATTTTGTCATTTATTTATTGTTCAGTATTTTCCATTAGGCTTTTTTTAAAGTTTAGAAATTAAGAGTCATATGTGTTTTGAATTTACTTATTATTATTATTTATTAAAAAGCTTAATGCAATGTTTCTGTTAAACGTGGTGGTACAAATATTTTTAAACTGAATTCAACTTAGATCGATTCCCGATTGGAAAATACAAAGCTTTTTTCAGCTTTGTTAGCTTCGCATTGGACTTAAGCTATTTTGGTAAAAAGCATATAAATCAAATTGCCTAGTTTCTATGTTTTGATTTAACTAAATGGGATTATTCTAGTATAATGATTCGTGGGGAGTAATAGAAACAAAATCTATAATTTTCAAATCTAAAATTATTACAGAGATTGTAAATATGGAAGAATGTTGAAAATCAAGCGCCGCAACACATCGTCCGGGTGGCATTGTGGTTTGTTTTTGTTTAAAATTTTATAAAATATTTTTTCCTGAAGAAGACACCCACAGTGTGTTGAAATATTGAAAAATCAAAAAATATTAAAAAATATATTGTTTTTAAAAAAAGAAGACCTTCAACTCAATAAAATAATTCAATTAATTATTACAAAGTACATAATCATAGTAGAGAATACTTTTACACAATCAACACAACAAGAATTATACTCAACATGAAACAATTTAATTTCTCTTGCAACATGTATAAAATTTAACGACAGTTGGAAAAAAACGACTGCATTTGGCCCAGAGAAACGTTTTTTCCACCAGGATAATACAAGGATGCACACATCTGCAGTTCCATACATTAGGCTATAAATTTCTCCCCTATTCACTAGATTTGGGGCCGAGTTTGTTACTTAAACTGAAGAAAAAGCTGAGCGGAAAGAGATTTCACTGCAACGATGAAATCATCTCACAAAAAATATCTATTTTGACAAATCTTATTTTTTGTAAGGAATACATAAAATTAGTGAAGCATTGGACACCGAGTATAGAGTTCAAAGAAGACTATGTTGAACATTAAAATGATCTTTCATCAAAAAACCTGTGTTATATTCAAAAAGTTACGGATGTTTTGCTTGATTCACTAGCTGATAAGATTATAACAATAAAAGTAATTTCCAAAAAATAAATTCACTTATAAAAATATGTTCACTGATCACATCTTTTCTAAAAACGAGCTGCAATCTGCAACGATTTGCTGTAGTTCACTTCGATATAATACCATAAAACACTATGTGTAAAGCAACCAAAATGAATTAATTATACATTTGCATGAGTTTGCTTACATTAAAAAAGAAAAACAATAATATTGGTTAAATACGACACTGAAACATCCTCCAAGGAGCTAAATCAATTTACGAGTATTGACTCCTCTTCCTTCACGGTTGTAAGCCATGCAAGAAGGAGGACAAAGAATCACCTTGCCTATTGGTTACACAGATACCGAAAATAATTCAAAACGATACTTAAAACCCACTTGTCTCCCTTTTTTATAAAATATTACTATCTCTTTTTCACTAAGGCCTGTAATTAAATTTAAATCAATGCAGCTATTAACGTAATTTTTTTTTGTGGAAAAATTGACTTATACCACTTTCAAAATAAACATCTTTGTTATACCGACGATAAGCAAAACTTCTCTCTCTGTGGTTTTTGACATTTGACTGCAATTTTTTTTACTGTAAAATTGTAATCAATGTTGTGGAAAAAGTGACTGATGCCACTTGCAAAATTTTTTTAAAAATTATATTCTGATTTTATGAAGTAGAAAAATACCAGAACTCTTTACGACAACTGAAAGAACTCGCACTGAACTATCCTTCCGGGGCAAACAATTTTAAGAGAGCTTATCATCGATGAGCCGGTATATTCTGTAAAAAGGCTTCTCTTAGTCGTTGCGTAGTGAATCACAAACAATGAGCACTGAAATTTTACTTTATTTATACCCAGAATCTATAATATTATTCTCTTCATAATCTTGAAATAATTTCACTAAATACTCCTGTTATACCAGTTTTTTTCTGCTTGATTACTACTTTAATATCTGTTAAGGACATCTACTCATTATTATTTTCTTAATTGCTTGTTGCAGGGGCATTTATCTTTATTTCAACATCATAATTACTTCTCCTTTAAAAATCACATTGATTGATTGATTCAAGTTTGACGAGGTGTTAAGTGGTTAAAAAAAAGTTTTCAAATAGTGCTAAGTTTTCAATAAGTACTATATGAAATAAAATGGAATATATAAAACGAAAGTATAAGTACAGGTCCCAAATGCCATCTCAGAAAGCAAAGTGGTTCCGTTTCAGTTATAGTGAGAAGAGCTTTGAACAATCCTTATGGTCCAAATGTTTTAAAACCATCTTAACAATTACAACTTCGCAAAGTACATGTAGGTAGGAAATTGAAAAATTCTCTCTTATTTTCGATAGAAAGTTTATATCAAAATTAAGTTCTTTTTCCAAAAATATTCTCGTTGTAATGCAAAAATTAATCATTTTTAATAATTTTGAAACTTATATGAAAATCAAGAGAATTAAGAGTGTGTCTATAACTATAACACACAGTATAGTTTGCATTGACTGGCACCTTGACCCCTGATATTAAAAAAGGAAAACTTTCCATGTGTTTTACACTGACTTTATATAAAGCGGAAGATGAATTTTCCATTTTTGCTGGCACTTTAAAATATTTCTACACTTTTTTCCAAAATAAAAAGATATTTATTCCAATATTCTTTAATTGTTATTTTGTGGTGGGGCAATCTGTTTTTGTTTGATGTGAACAATTTTTTCTTTAATAACAATTTACGCTTTAATTTCATACATCATCGTTTTTATATTAATGGATAAGATAATTAAAATATCAGAATTTCTATGAAAAAAGAAATAGAATTTTAAACAAAATAATTTTCAAGGGTTACACATTTGTCGAATTTTTTAATAGAATTATTATAAGGCATTGTTTTTTTCTTTAATTTTACCGAGAAATATATTTTTACTTAAGCGTGTATATAGATAAATTAGTAAAAAATTTAAAACTAATTCGATGTATATGAACGGTTAAAAATATTTGCAAAAATATTAAAAAACACGTTTTCTTGGCCAAATATTTTTTTATTTTTCAACAAAAGAAATATTAAACCGTTTCTTGGAATTTTCTTTTTTGCTTAGTCAACCATATGATTGATGCAAACAAACTCCATGATCACATTAGAGAATTATTGTACTTAATCTTATAAGTTTAAACAAAAGCTTAATAAAAATGAAATGGTTTTTAATATGGGTGAACAAAGAGATGGCTAAAATGCAAATGAGTGATTTGTTAAACAATTAGCCAACAACTGAACGCCAGATCAGCCATAGAACTCCACATCATCAGGGGAACACATGTTAGACATATATAAAAAATAAATGGCGCTTTTGTTTCCAACATAAAACTTATACATATATTCCACTTCCTGGCTATTTATGTTCTATTCTAAAAAATTAAGCAGCAGTTGCATAGAAAACATATATTTATGTAACATATTTGGCATTCAGTTTTATTTCTGTCGACCTGTTAACTTCTTTGTTTTGTTTGATTTTCTTTTACATATTGTTTTTCTGCGAAAAGCTTATAAAAATTCATAATTTTTGATATATTGACACTAAATATTTTCAGCAACTATTTTTGTTCTATTGTTAGCTTGAAAAAGGCATCACATGGTGAGGGTGTCCGTAAAAAGTAGAAATTGTTCTCAATTCTTATGAAATTTTTTTTTTGAAATGAAAACGTTGTGGGACTTTCATAGATTTTCAATTTAGGAATATTTTGCCGATGCCACTTGGTATAAGAAACAACTGACTTTCGGTATCAAAGGTACTGATCGCAGATAAACTTCATATGTACTTGGTTTCGCATAAAATTTTTCGAATAAAATTATTCGAAAAAAAGTTATTAGAAGAAATTAAACAATTATTTAAAAAAACATTTTTCGAATGAAACTAATTTGAATCAAAATTATTCAAACAAAGATTATTCGAATAAAATTATTCGTTAGTTTGTTATTCTAATGAAATTTTTCAAATAAAATCATTCGAAAAAAGTTATTAGATGAAATACTACAGTTATTTAAATAAACGTTTTTCGAATGAAACGAATTTGAATCAAAATGAAAAAAAAAATCGAATTATATTAGTATCTTATTCAAATAAAATTTTTCGAATAAAATTTTTCAAAAAAAAATATTGTTAAAAGAAATACTACAATTATTTAAAAAAACATTTTTCGAATGAAACAAATTTGAATAAAAATTCTTCAAACAAAGATTATTCGAATAAAATTACTCGTTAGTTTCTTATTCTAATAAAATTTTTCAAATAAAATCATTCGAAAAAAAGTTATTAGAAGAAATACTACAATTATTTAAATAAACATTTTTCGAATGAAACTAATTTGAACCAAAATTACTTAAACAAAAATTGTTTTAATAGATTTATTCTAATAACTAATAGCCCAACAATTATATTTGCAATACTTAATAAGTGTCCTTGAGTATTTAAAGAAAATTCTAATTGCTCTTAGTGTAAAAATAATTTCAGTTAAAGGGTGTGCATTAAGCCCTCGCATTGTGCAACAATTTGCAATATATATATATATATATATATATATATATATATATATATATATATATATATATATATATATATATATATATATATATATATATACATATATATATATATATATATATATATATATATATATATATATATATACATATAATATACCCTGTATTGATTTCACTGTATAATGGGATCAGTTTTTTTCAGAAATGGGATCAGTTTTTTTCCAGCACGTAGGGATTTTCCGCAAAATGCATTTTTCTGCGGATTGCCTACCATAAGGCGTATATTTATGAATATGCCGAAAAGTTTGGTTTTCCTATTCGGCTTCATAGTTTTATATCAGAAACTATGAAATATAAAAATTAGTATATTTAATGTTTTAAAACATTGGGGTGCTCCATGAGCTTGAAACTTCACTTTTTCAACTCCCATTTGAGTTATTTCGCAGAAAACCTTGGTGCCGTAAGTTCAGAGCAGCACGAGAGGTTCCACCAAGACATCAAAGAAATGGAACTTAGGTACGAGGGACGATGGGATGTGAATATGATGGGAGACTACTTTTGGACACTTCATAGGGAACTTCCAGACATCCCACACAAACGGAAAAGCTCAAAACGGAATTTTTAGGGAAAAAATTTAGATATTATAAAGAATTATAAATCCTTATTGTATATACCAATGTACATAAGTACATATTATTTTTATCAAATTGTATTTAAAAATGTGAATAAACCACAAGTAATATATATATATATATATATATATATATATATATATATATATATATATATATATATATATATACATATATATATATATATATATATATATATATATATATATATATATATATATATATATATATATATACATATATATATATATATATATATATATATATATATATATATATATATATATATATATATATATATATATTTTTTTTTTTTTTTTTTTTTTTTTCATTTCAAAATGCATTTTTTCCTATATATACTGCGGGTTTTGCATAACTTTCATTTTCATTTTGCGCAAAAACCCCTACGTGCTGGAGAAAAACTTAGGGCATATTTGGACTCAGCGCACCAAAATATATACGATCAAAAACTGTCAATTCGCTTTCATTATTTGGGGACGCGATTTTAGGTTCTATTGTATAATCTAAACTGTTTTCTTCTAAAACCCAAGCATTCATTTTTATTGGATAGTTGCGATAACCGAGTCACAAATTTTTTAAATATGGCGTTAATATTGTGTAATATTAAAAAAATTGGTTATTGCAATAATTGAAGCTTGCAAACGTGTAGGACGTACTGTATTTATTTATTTATGTATTTATTAATTGACCAATTATTTTTAAAATAGAAAAAGGATTTTTGAGTCGTATGTAGATATGTCCTTGTTACGATTGCCACAAAATTTCGTGCACTCACTCACGATTTGTATTTTGATATCTTCTCAGTTTTTTGTTTGTTTTAGGATATTTCGATATGCAACACGATTACAACAATGTGTATATCCTACATAGATTAAGAGGAGACCTCATCAGAGAATGACAACGAGTTACTACTTAGTAAAATGAAATCAAATTTGTGTGAATGCGTTTGAGTTAAAGTTGAACTCATACGAGTATTTTTCACATATAAAAATGGCAAGAATATACCCACTAATATGCTTTATATGTACAGCGATGTTGTATTTAGTAACACAGATGTCAAAGCGATCACTGGTTGTCATTCTCTGGTGCCCGTAACCTTATTAGTTGTTGTAAAATATAGGATAAGTACATCATACTAATTTTTTTCTAATTTATTTGCTCCCCAAATTTTTTTTCTAAAGCGAAGCACCATTCAACGACTTAAGAAGGTTATAGTTGACCTTGTTTAAATACTCTTTGATAGGTCCCAGATCCAAACTCTACTTACTATTCAATGTCGGCTACTACCATTCTAGTTACTGGATTTTTTTATTGATATTTTCAAAGCTTTTGGGGATCATGATTCCAAACTTTCTTTTTATGTTGCTCCCGTGTCATGGGACGAATATATTTAAAATAATTTCTCGTTCATTAATTTTTCAGTTTTTTGAAATAATTTAGGTAAACTTAAAATCCACTAATTGAGGGTCGCGAACAAAAGGCGGATATATAGATGCCTCGCAATTTGCTTTTAAATTTTTTTGTTTTAATAACTGATTAATTGTACTTTCGTATTCGTAAAACAAATTCAAATTCAAATTCTGAGCAAGTTTTTTTTTCTTTTGTCTTCATAATTAAATGATTAAATTAATTTTTTTAGATTGAAAGAAAATTTTAGTTTTCATAGACATTACAATAAATGATTTTACTTAATAATATTAATAAAAAGTTTACACTTACATCTCCGTCGCTTAAAAGAATTCCCATTTTATGTTCTTAATTGCTGGCTTTTAATTTTTAAGCAAATTTAAATTTATTAATTAATTTCTTTTAAAATTCACTTTTTTGCCAAATTTTCTCGTTGCCATTTTTTAATTTTTTGTATCGGCAATTAAAATTTTCAAACAGTAAACTTTTTTTTCTTAATTTGCATACTATTTTTATAATTTTGCAAAACAAATTTTTACGGTTTATAATTTTGCAAAACAAATTTTTACGGGCTTTCCGTTCTTCTGAATACTAGGATTTATAAAATCATTTAATATGTGTAACAGTTTTAAAATGTTTATTAATTAATTTTTTTTTGGATTAATTTAACAATAACAAATTATGTGAAACACGTTTTATAATATTTCTATTCTCTCTCACATTCAACAAGTTATTGAAGTTTAGAGATGAAAATTATAAGCGTTATAAAATTTATTAAGATTTTATCACTTCATATCGAACGATTGGTTATTTTGAACTGTATTCCTTGAGGCCAGTTAAGAAACTAAATAAAACAAAAAAAACTTGTCTAAGTAAACACACAAACTTAAGCAACAAAAAACCATTCAGTCAACCAACGATCTAGCCATTCAACCAGCCAACACTCAGTTCATGGAGAGGAGAGATGTAGGTAAAAAGCCGGTATTTCATACGGCACAACTTCAACTCAATACTTTTTCCAGTGTTGCCAAATGTTGTGAAATTAGCCAAATTGCATGCAATTATTATATTCGTGTGAAGAGTATGAGAAACTGATCCGGCTGCTTGACCGGATATGATTTTTGGAATTCACCGTGATGAGAAGGAACCTAGACCTAATGGAAAAATAATAATAACGAATATACATCATCTTAAAGTCCAACTCCACGCTGCTCTTAACAGTGATTGAACTTAATGCGTCCACTACTGTGACCATATGCAGTGGCCACTGCATAAAGGAGGCAATTTTTGCAACATGACACAAACTCCTTGCTAAGGAGCTGGAGCTGTACCTCTTGTAGCCAGAGGCTTCTATTGTCTAGCAACAGCAACTAGTCGTCTAACTGTTCGTAGCAGAAGATTTCAGAACCCACCCACTAGCACTGACCCAACCCTACCGCTTTAACCAGAAAACTTCTTCCCGCGATTTGGGTTTCAAACACAACCACCACGTGATACCGAAGAGTCTTCACGTAGAACTAGTCTAGAACAATTCTAGGGGTACTGGTTCCTGTGGCATCAGAAAGATCTCGAGTCAGCCGTGAACTGATAACCATTCATACTAATTGAGGGAACTAAGTTTTTCCAATCTGAGGTTCCCGGCAACCTGAGGTATTGGTAGTATCTCATTCCCGGACGAGCAATAATTATATTTATTTTTTTGAATCTACCAATAACTCACACAATTACTTTCATACAGAAAAAAACAGAAGTTTGTATACCCTTTCCGGATATAAAGTCTATTCCAAATTCTAACAATTTATTTAATTTATTTGTTTATTTTTATTCGAGCTCTAGGTCATATATTAATTTCAGTAAAACTCTTTTGTTTTGTTAAATTTTTATTCTTCATTTTTTATTTTTTATTAAATATTTCGATCATCATCGGTTTTCTTCATCGGGAATTTGAGTAAAGCTGTCTTTCTTTTAAAATAACAAAGCTTAAAAGAATAAGACAGTTTTACTCAAATTCCTGATGAAGAAAACCGATTGTGATCGAAATATTGAATAAAAAATAAAAAATGTAGAATAAAAATTTAACAAAACAAAGGAGTTTTGCTTAAATTAATATATGACCTAGAGCCTGAATAAAAATAAACATAAATTACATACCATAAGGTCGATGAAATCAATAAATATATGTAATATAATTATTAAAACAGTGACCTCCGAAAACAGCATATTGCTACTTTCAACATAAGATTATTGTTCACTATAAGGAATTTTTCTTTTGCCTATTTAGAAATAAATTATCACATTCTAAACAAAACTTCTCTAAATAATAAATGAGCAAAAAATAATATAAAAGCTGCCTAAAAATTTAATACTTTTGGTTAACTTTTATCCAAGTTACAATTCACTTTTAAGTAAAACCTTGAAACTGTTTGTAATATTCGATACCTATGAAACAATATTCTGTCATAATATGATAAATTCGCACCATATTGTGATCATATATGATAGTTATATGTATATGTGTATTTCATAACTATATTATAGCTATATAGTAAAATATTCATACAATCGTCTTAATGTTGATCATATAATGATTCAACTACAACTATGTGCATGTGTATGTTCAATTACATATAATTATATGTAACTAATTTCACATAAAATAAGGTTCGAGCTGAAGAGTGGGAAACTCAACATGAAAATAAATCATATGGAATGATTATTTTGAAAACTAGTTTCTATTAAATTGGATGCATCAATGTTAATAAAATTATATATATATATATATATATATATATATATATATATATATATATATATAATGTTACAATTGGGTCTCTAAAAACTACCTTAATATTTGAAAATTCTTAGGAATCGTACAAAATTTGTTTGCGGAAAGCAAAAAAGAGTACCTGGCAACACTAAAGCAAGAGCTCAAAAATCAAATGTTTTCCTTTATAAAAATACTCGTATATACAGAGTTGTTGTTATTGTTAGTCTTTTTTTTTGAAATCAAGACAAAAAGTCAATTTTCATCAATGAAACCAGAATAGAAACCTTTACAAAAACAAGAACAATTTTTTATTGGTGAGAGAGTTTGTGCTTGAGAGTATGATTTAAAAAAGTGTTAAAGAGAGATAGCACATGTCTACATATTTAAGTGTTTATGTAATAAGGAAAATATCTTTAAAGTGGAAATAGTAAATACAGGTAATCTAGACCAATAACAACAAAAAATCAATAATAATGCCACTTCAAATTTCTATATTGCACTCAAACACTTAGTGGCTTATGAGGAGGAAGTAAGCAAAATACACATACTCATATAATAGGGAAGTCCAAAATTATCGTTTTTCTTATCTCCTATCATCTCAAAAGATTTACCCATAAATCAAAAAAAAATTTCTCCAAAGTTCAGATCGATAATTTAACATAAAATATTTTTTATTATATTGATTTAATATTCGCTTTCGATTTTTCTAGCAATCCGAACTGATGAAAAGTTATAAGGTCTTGAACTCTAACAACAAAGTTGGGTGCAACATATGTATAATCATATCATTCTGGAACTAATTATTGATTTTCTAAAAATGAAGAATGATTATTAAATGGTCGATTTATAACATGATAATTATAATCTTTTTGACCGAATTCAAAAAAGAAGAAGTTTATCAGTTTGTGTGTGTATTTTTTTTTTTACTTTTTTAATGTTTGCACATACATAAATTTATAATTTGTGAACCAATTTAAAATTTTTTGTTTGAAAGAGTTTAGTTAAAGGTTGGTCCCATAATTTTGTGCTGAATATCGGACGTTCAATTTGTCCCCCTTAAAAATTTACTATCACATAAGTTCCCCATATATGGACCAATTTTCAAAATTATTTCTCTGTCTGAAAAGTTGTGCTTTTTTTCGGGAAATTTGTCCTCCATCCCCACTTATCGACATTTTCTTACTCTGAACACTGAAGATGGAACAAACCACATTTGAAGTGGCATGACGGAAAATAGTTCCAAATATTTAAGTACTATAATGTACATGGTAAAAATAAAAATTAAAAAACAAAATTCCCGTGCTATTAATATGGAAAAATAAAAAAAAAATTGCTGGGTGTAGTGTAAAGTTGACATATCGGAATGCGCTTTTGAGAAAAAAATTTCATACGTGGGAGAAACTTTTGATATGATAACTGGAAGATGTTTTTTTGTGAACTGCCCTAATAAAGACGCATAGATATATGAATATACTATAAAGACGTACATACTAGAGGTGGAGTATTGTGATCAACTATTTATACACATTTATGTACTATTATTAGAAGAAAAGTTAATTCGGCGCCCTTTATTTTTGAATTGTGTGAGTGCAAAAAAGGTACAATTTTTTTTGAGGTATAATCATAGATCATGATTGAAATGATGTAATCATGTGATCTGGCAAACTTATTGCGACCAAGCAAATTTTTCTTATGCCATGTTTTCTTGAAACCATTTGCCGCAGCAAGAACAAAATTTTAATAACTGTGTTCCTTAGAATTCTTATCAAAGACGTGAAATCAATGTTCTCTCACTTTTACTAACACCATCACTCCCAGCCTCCATAATATTATTTAAAAATTTTTACCGAAAGGTTAGCATATTTAGCATCTTCATTTGATCCAGTCTTATGAATTTCAATTGATCTCTTCACACTTGACAAAGTCAAATCCACATTCAAATGTATTTTATACGAATTTCTCTCTTTTGTCGTTTTTCAATCGACATTTAAGAAAATTAATTATTGTGGAATGTTTGTTATCTCATTCGATTTATTATGATAGAACTACTACGTTAGGCATGATTGTAAAATAAGGCTGATTGAACACTAATTTAATTAAATTAAATTTTAAATACTTATAGTAAATTTAATATATAGACAAAATGAGAATTATGTTAAACCTTAGTACACATAGTGTGTGCAACATGTATTAGTAATTTCTTGTGCATGCCTTGATTACAATCAACTAATCTTATTTTTGTACAGCAAAAAAGCTTCAGTGTAGTGCATCCATATAACGTGACTAAATTCAAATCAAAATTTCTTTTAGAAAACAGTAATATGTTTGCTGCAGCAGTACACTGTTGTTAGCAATCACAACATAGTTGCTGTAACCATGCAACTATTATGTTCAGATTGTTGTTTTCATCCGACGGTGTTTGCTTGAATTTAGAATGATTTTCCGTCGCTATTATGTCTCTTCTGCCGTGTATCTCTCGATAGTGAATAATCATTAGCAGATTCAATTGTTTTCTTACACTTAGAATGTTTCAATTATAGAATGTTCTTTTTCTCATTTGGATATGAACGAAAATGAAAGAAAAATATTGTTTCAAAACATGCAAAAACAGGTACAATCTTTTACCCATGATGGTACAAATGTTAAGATTCCTTTCATATCCCCGCACAACAGCAATAGTTCTTTGTTCTATTTTTCCGTTCTTTCTTTTGTTGCACACTTTGTAAACGCTCACGCAAAATTAGGCAACTTACAAATATATAATCGTCAATAGATTTCATATCCTTGTAAAGAGTCATTTGCAAACACACATAATGCACAAACAAAAACTAAATCTATTTAAATCTTTTCAATACTGGGCGCTGTAACAGGTTTCTCTACCGAGTTCAGTTTGAATAGGGCGCTTGTGTATTGTTTCCTAGTCCACTTAATGATTTTGTTTGTTTATTTTCATTTTCTTTTCCTTTTCCTTTTTTGTTGTTTGTCTTATTATTGTTATACGAGTATTTGTGATAAGTAGATGCAGTTAAGCCATTCCTTAAGTCTAATTTGTGTGGGCTTGAGGATCATTATAATGAATCACAACAAGCCGTCGTTGTAATATGACAAAAGAAAGGTATGAAAAGTAGGTTGATCCCTTTTGAATTGAAAACATAAATAATCAAAAAAAAAAAAAAAAAAAAAACCTTAAGTGTGTGTACGCGTTTTGTGTGTGTGTGTGTTTGTTTTGACTTATTAAACTAACGTCAAGTGAGTTTTGTTTTTAAGGAAGAAGGAGTTAGTAAGTACGTATGAAATCAAAATTTTGTCCTTAACAAGATTGCTTTTTTTTAACAAATAATTTGAAATGATATCATTTCTATTAAATCTTCTTTCGCTTAAGTGTGTAAAGTACAGACAGTCATATATATCAAATCTTTCTATTATATTAATGAAAGAAATTTGTTTTAGCGTAATTAGTTGCGTTTTTATTTTTCAAAGGACATTTTCAAAGCACAGATGGATTGAGCAAGTAAGAGCGCTATATGCGGATATGTCGAATATGTACATATACCTCTTACCTTCGTGTGATATTGAAATGCAATAATAATTTTATTACATTTATTTATTTTTATTGTTTCAAAACTTAAGATCTTTTCAACTGAGATTTTTATGAAATATTTTTTAAGATTCAGAGTTTTCTTTATTTCCTTTCTAAATGCCTTTGAACACTAGCTTCATTTAATTCTATTATTTATGCAGTATAACCCGTTTAATTATCCCACGCTTAATTACCTTTCACACTTATTTTTAAATTATCCTCACTTATAGATTTCTTTCTGGGTCTACGGTTAATTAATTGTCGCCTAATTTTCCGATTCGAGTAATTGCCCGAAATGAAATGAAAATACGATTTCCCTTAAATTTCCTTCGTTTAATTACCCAAATCATTTGCTGATTTCAAACCTGCAAATATATTTATTTAGCAACGTTTCAATATTTCCTTGTAAAATTAATAATTGCTGTTTAATAAAATGTGAAACGCCCTTTTTTAATTTCTCTTTGTTTTCATTATATAGTTTTTTGAAGTAATTTCATACATATGTACATATATATGGTATATTCATATAATTGCGTATATATTTAATTACCCAAAAATCTTGGAAATTTGTTCGAGGCAATTACTGTATATCGATTCCTTAAAAAGTTTATCAAATCGATATTTTTAATTTCTATTTTATGAAGGAACTGTTTATAGAAGTAAAATAATGTCCTTGTCCACTGTAAAGTTTTAATTGTTTCAAAAGAAGTAAATGTTCCTCCCCAGCTTTGGTTGAGGGCTTGGAATCTTTTATATATAAGTTATTGTTTGTTTACATCTCAGCCAGTTATCAACCGATTTTGCAAATTTTTTAAAACATTGGAATTTTGAGAAATTACGATATTCTATAATTTATCTGGACTCCTAGAAATACTGCAAATGCGTAATTTTGTTCTGCATTCCATTTACGGAATTGCAAATGGAATGGTAAAAAACTATTGAATGAAAGTGGGAATCTTTTGGTTGTAGCACCAAACAGAGAATCGTAGTGGCATGTTTACAACATGACCTTTGACCCAATGTGCAACTCTATTATATTAATTCTAAAAATTTCAAACGTAGTTTTGAAGGAGCAGTTGGGCTAAATCCAACGATTTTTTTCTGTTTATTTATTTATTAATATAATAATTTTATTCGTTTGTAATCAAAGTATGACTAAAACTAAGGACATAAATATTTAGAGTATATGCATCAAATTAATGGAAGTACTCATTGTATGTGTTAATTTGTAATAGAATTATCAATTCGTTAATATTAAACTTTATATATAATTAATTGGGAAAAATTCCCAATTATATTGATAAATTTTTTAAGACTGTAAGTATTTCAGGTTTTTTTAAACTAAAGTAAGACTTGAAATATATTTCTGACAAGAGGGGGTATATTTTTTCTCTAAGACAAAATGTGTCACTCTTTGAAATACTCATGATTTAATTTGGGATGCTTTAACACAAAAAGATGGCCTTCAACAAGTTATTGTTCTTCGGTTTTAAAATAAACCTCGGTTTTAAATCCATCGAAATCGAAACCCAAAACCAACAAAAGGTTTTCGGCCTTTATTTTTTACAACCTGGAAATTATATGTATTTATAAAATAACTTTTACACATCACAAAGCAATATGTAACAATGGAAAATTGTTTTAAAATCCTAAAATGTTGTTAACTTCGCAAGCAAAATATTGAAATATTTATATCCACACAATGAATGTGAATTGGATTCAGATAATATGGAAAGCTACAACAGGAAGAATTGGAATCTGCTACCAAAAAAGCTTTTACAGACGTAAGGCGATGGTTTTACGTTCGTCGAAAAACTTTACAGTTTATAAAAAACTAATAGAGAACAGTTTATTATTGCTTGACAGAGCCATAAAAACAATCAAGCATTCTCCAGCTGAAACTGAAAGTGCAAATTTTATTGTGTCCTAAATTGTATTGCTTCGATAATAAAATACAACTTTATTGAAATTTGTTCGAGATACCTCCCAATCATTCATTTGAATAATTAGTGTTTCAAAAATTTATTATTTGTTGTATTCATATGGTGACATCTTGCTGGTACTAAGAAACTCAAACTTCAAACATAAAATTTCAACAGGCTTGAAATCATTTAACCTCTTAAACAAACCTTAAAACACAATATGAGAATTCTATTAAATATAAAAATTGCAAAATATAATCATAGTATGGTCAGAATGCTTTAATAGAAACAGTACAACAAGCAATTTATATTTGATATGGATATATTTCATTCATATATGACAGTAGTTTTATTTGAAGGTTTGTATATAGATGTCAGAGGTTGATTGCTTACATGCCGGTTGAAGTTTACCGACAAAATGTCGACTATATGAACAGTTAAACTCACCGTAATAAATTTTAGAAATAAAATATAACTTAATTGTTCTTAACCTTTCCAATATGTATGTAATATGTATGTGTACCAAACATATATATTACCAAACGCTTTAATAAAACTACCTAAATTGAATACAAATAAAAGACGGTTATTATTGTCCAACAACGTTTAATTCTCTAGCATGTGCATATGGAAACAAGTCGAAAGTTGTTTGAATTACTAAAATATTTGATATAATAAAAAAAAGACATATATTTAATATTCCATCTATCGCTAAATCGACGATACCAACTAACGAAACTTTAAATGGCATTTATAGCTTTAATCAAATATAAAATTGAAAATTGTTCAAATGTTTAATTAAATCAGTCAACAGGTTAATTGACCAAATATTAATTTCTTAATTGGATCAATTACCGCACATATCAAAACAAAAACGAAAATTAATTCATTAATTGAATTAATTAACTCAAAAGTAGAATTTTTGATCACAACCAATTAACATTTTTATTGGATAAATTAAGCAGCATACTCGTACACAAAAGTGTGTGTATGCACACACATTTTCAGAATCGAAAAGAACAACATGTTTTTCATTTGTGGTCGATATATCAGAGAATCGCACTACGTATTACAGAAAAAATTGATTCTTTGGTCGAACGGTTCGAGCTCCCTTGAAAGGATAGATATTTTCATACCCAACATGAAGTGGTTCAAATCGAATGTACGCAAACAATACTTCCTCTATCCTCCATATCATATCCTATTTTTCTAGTTCCAGCACAATGCACTGTACAAATAGAGGCCATCCAGTGAGTACTGGTCCGACCGAAACCTATCGTTTTTGGTAACACTGTGTGTAATTTTTTAAGTCGTGGCAAAATAACCATATACGGACACGACTACGTGATAAAAGACTAAAAAAAAGACCCGTGTCTCCCAATTTTTCCCAAAGTCATGCACTTTTTTTTATGGGCCGCCAAAGGTTTGGGGCCTCGGTATCATTTTCGCAAAAAAAGTGATAATTTTCTCGGGCATATATCTTGCAAACCGTTCCGAATTTCGATTTACTCTCTGAGGCAAACTTGTAGCTCTTGTCATAAAGAACAAAAATTGCGAACATATAAAATCAAAAAAACTTCACCTTCCAGATAAAAATCGCAAAAAACTTAAAAAAAAATCGATTTTTTTTACCTTTTTCTCTTGTTCAGGTCCATAGGTAGCAAACCGTTCAAAATTCAAGGAACCAATCAACTACAAAAATTTACCTAAGATCTCAATAAACAAATTTCTACAACATATAAACTTCCTGGGAATAATTCTGAACACCGTTTAGGTAGCGCTTAGGTAGCCGCAAAAGTGAAAAAAGTGACGCGGTGAAAGTTATATAATAGAATTATTCCCAGGAAGTGACGAACATTGCTCCCTCATCCGCCCTATTATCGGGATTTTGCTCCGAGTGACTATTTTTTGTTTCCCAACGGACTTATTAATCTGCCCTCGTATGCTGTATTTTTATTTTGTTATAATAACATAATTAAATAGAAAATATTATTGACAGATTAGTGATCCTAAGTTTTATAATAATATGATAGGAATATAACTATATATAATCCAGTCTTAGTTTGACGGCCACTTCAAGCGTATTTTTCTTAGCGTAGAGTGAGTTAGAACAGTGGGCCTATGGAATATTATCAGATTGGTAACAATGTAATATTTTTTTGGAATGCTAATAAGCTAGTCTTGTGTAGAAGCTGCATAGTCAAAATGTGGATGAGGTTATCTACTTGTCTTTCGTGACCTGGTGCAGGGATTTTCAATTGCCTTTGGCAGATCTATAGAATTTGTCTATCATAGTTCCACGCTGACGTATTGCATGCTTGCTAGGAATGGTCCTACGACTTAGGATTTATTATTGTCAAGAAATAAATATTTAATATGCCTTTCTCAAGCACACACTTTTGATCATATGGAACATACAAATTTGTATTATTCCATTTTGATATTCCTCTATTTAATCCCTTCATTAATATATAAATTGGATACATGGCGCTACAAACATTCATGAATATTTCTACAAGGTATCAAATGATATAATTATCTGCGTTTTTATACTCATCCACCACAATTTATTGCACTCTACGCCAAACGCCTGAGTTTCTTTGTTTAGCATTTTTGTTCTTCTTATTCTTTTGTTTCATAATACAATATTTATTTAACAATTTCCAAGAAAACGCGTGCTACTTTTGTTTACTTTCGTCAAAGTCTGTCTTTGTGTTGCTTCTGTTCTGTTGATCGTATCAACACCGTCTTCATTATGATGATCGTGCTGATGATGATACGATCAAGTGTGGAAGATCCCATTATTGCTTGACCATAATAAACTAAATAAATTATAAAAAAACAACAAGAACAAATGGAAACTGTAAATAAGTATCCATTAACTCAGCTGGATATATTACACTTTTGTTCTTATTGGTTTTATTGGTTTTATTATTGCCTTTGAATCTTTAAGTTTTTTAAATGAAATATTGCTGGTCATAAGTTCTGAATAGGGAGGTGTTTTCTCGACGACAAAAGGTAATAAATATATATATATATATATAACAAAGACGAAATTGGTATCCAAGATGGTGCATGTTTATAATAAATGTTGCACAATATTAAAGTTAATGGATTTAGAATTTTTAAGCAAAATACTCGTATTAATGATCGTCATTTGTATGATATTCAGTAGAGATTTTAATGCGTTATTTATTGCTTTTAACAGTCGATTTGCGTATGATTATGGTTATACTTTACAAACAGGCTGTATAATTTAAATACTGAAAAAGTCTCATACATTTCTGAGCATTTTTATTGGTCCTTTTAACATTTCGATAAGTGGAAAGGAGAATTTATGCATTTCAGCAAAATATGCGTGAACACTGCGAAAAAGCCATGGTTATGGTGACCATAATATAATGTCATCACATTATGGAATTTATGATATTAATTTTATAATTGCAACATTTGATGTGATTGAATGTTTGTTATTCAATCATGCAAAAAATGATGTACGGATTTAAATGAAATTTTTCTCACCGGTGCACCGGTGGTAAGTTAGATGAGGAACAGCAAGCAGTGTTCGCTCATTTGGGTCCATGATTTGGTCTCTTTGTGATAGATAGAGAATAGAAAATTTTAAACAGAAAATTAAATAGATATATAGAAGAAATACCAGTAACGGGTCTTTTATTAAGCGTCTTTTATCTTTAAATTAAAATAAAACAAATTGTGCTTGTGATATTATTGAAATTTGTTATTCATTTGAAAGGCCTATCGATGCTATTATGTAGGGAATATATCACCATGCAAATATCCGCCATGACATCACTGGGTCTAGCGCTTCCGAAATGTAGCATAAATCAGGCTGAATTTGACCGATGGCTTATACACCTAGACCTTTCGCAAGAAAAATTCTAAGGGGATAAAAATGCATGATCTCGTTGACAAATTTACATCTCCTCCAAGTGTTCATGCCACCAAAACGCTCATGCAGAATGTCCAATATGGCATGAGCTGTGTGGTACGTATCGCCGTTTTGTTGAAAACACATGTCGTTGGTGTCCATATCTTCCAATTTCGGCAATAAGAAGTTTGTAATCAATGGTGGTGGCCTTGCCAAACAATATCAAAACCTATCAACTTTTTCAAAATGCATTGGACACTCTTGGATCTTATCTGGATTGTTGTCGTCCTAAATTGTGATGCGAAATGGACTGCCTCATACTCTTTTGCACACTCGCAGACAGTGGTATAATATTAATGTTATAATTTTAAAGAGCTTTACGACTTCTTATTCAGAAAATATTTTTATTTACATTCCAAACAAAGCGGAAGCAATTGATTTTAGATCTCCGTGCTTATGACACACTCAACTTTATCTCGGCTGCTCAATAGTATCAAAAATTGTCTAAAAAATTTTATATACGCATTTATATAAGAGTAAAACTTATTTTAATTGTATAGAAAAGTTTTATTTCTTTAGGGACAGGGACGTAGTCGGGGGTACATGATAGTGTTGTAATCATAATCAAAATCAGATTGCTGTCTTGCTAATACTAACATTGTATGTACCAAATATACGTAGTGCTATGCAACAATATGTCTTACGATCATAAATTGATTTAATTAAATATACCCAAAAAATATTTTACTACAACATTAACTGATTTCCACTATCGGTAATTGCAACAACCTGGACTTGTATAATTCAGTGGTGAAATTTTGAAAATTCGAGGCGGATCTGCAAAAAATCCCTTTGTGGGGAAACAGCCAAAGAAATCAAATGCATTTTTTAAAGAAAATTCTTTACTAAAGGAATTTCCCTTCGCATCACTGACATGATATTTAACTTTAGAATTGTACGTATACTCAGCCGACAGCAAGTTAATCAAACATGCCTATTTAGACTTTAATATTAACCAAATGAGAATTCTAATTAATACATGTTAGTGTATGTGGTATGGGAAGCACACAAAATTAGTGTGTTGTTTTTGTGTGTGTGAGTAATTTTGTTTAAGAAAAAATGAAAGTAAAACGTAATAAGTTAGATAATATTAAATCTCCAACATTAAGTAACCAAAATCATGTTCCCCTTGATATAACAACTTTCTTAGATGCTTCTGTAATAAAATATCAGTAATATCAGTTACACGGTTTTGTATTGCAGCTAATGAGGAATAGGTTAGGTTAGGTTAGGTTGATTGGAGGGGTGTGATAGCCCATGTCATACAATATACACTTAAGCCAGTGAAGGCTTTAATGAGGAATAAGTGCTTAGATTTTGTGGTTTTACAGGAGAGCATTTTTAAAAACAAATTCGTTTTTAAAGCAGGGTATTATACAAATATACGTTCTGTATCATCTTGCATTAAGAATTAATTATTCGATATTTTACAGACTATTATACGCAATTTCATGCAAAAAAATTAAGTCAAGCAGAAATTCATTCTACTGCAACTTCCTGAAAATTGATCAGAATTAGTGAAATTTTGCTGTATGGTGCTTTTGAGGTGGCAAATCATTGTGCTATTAACTCGTTTTCAGTTTAAGTCCACTTAAGAATTTTTTGCTTTCCAAACAAATAAATCCTTAAATCAAATTTTTTCACTCATTATTTACTGAATCTGCAATATAAATTAAACTCACAATTAGTGTTCAGTCCAGCAAATAACAGACACAAAATTAAGCTTCTGCAACTTCTGCTATTGTTGCCTTCAAGCCTCTCGTGTTCGGCTAAGAGCGAGAGTGTCTCTCCTTCTCAGCCGTGTATGGCCTGGTATTCAAGTTGCTCTATAAGTGTTGTCACTTATTTTAAAATAACAATTTTCATCAATGGAACATTTATAACGTTTTCAAGTCTTACATAATATGGTTTCCTCAGCCATACATTGCTCAAACACAACAAAATATGGTTGCTGTAATCATGCCATGAATAAGAAATAGAATATATTGCTTTAGATATCATAATATCTAACAACATGTTAAATAAGTAAGTGTATCCGTGAACATGGCGCCTCTCTTTTATTTTTTTTTTACATATCAAAGTATTTTATTAATATAAAATTTGGAATGTCAGGCTATTAAAAGTTAAAACTAGGATAAGCGGTATAATTAAAAGTTTCCATTCGTTTTATATATATTATTTCCTGCATGTTTTAATTATTATCCACTAATCATCTCGTTAATCTAAGTTAGAGACTTTTACTAATTGTTTTGGCTCCACAAGGAAAACTCCAGACAGAAAAAACAATCTAAATTTGTTGTATCTTTTTCAAAAATTCTATATTGATTACAATTAATTTCCTACAGCAGATGAAAATTAAGATGATGATGGTGGCGTTCAAATAAAAGGGTTATTTTCTTAATTTTTTGTTGTTGTCAAAAGTATCTTTAAAATCACTTAAAATACTTCTAAGCCACTTTGGGCATCGATATACCCAAAAAAACAAGACAAGTTTCAAGCGTCGGCATATTTTTCAATTTTATTTCTTTTTTTTTCATATCAACCAACAGTCGTTGGGCATGCGACAGTTTTTTAACGTACATATACATACATATATTGTTGCTGTTGTTGTCTAATATGAATATGCTGCTAATGTATGTTACTTAAGTTGTTGTATATATTTTTTTCAAGTTTCTAATGCGATCACCGCAAACAAAAGAAAAACGATTCATTACATCATTAACAGCAATTTGGTGGATGACAACAAACAAAATATAAAATCCAAAATGCAAAAGAATTTGGTGGACGAATACACATACAACAACATACAACATACACACACGAGACTCATACGCGTATACTGTGTTTGAGTGTTTCATTATTTTAATCATTCTGTGTCATTATAATATTTTTATTTTTTTTTTTTGTTTGTTATTTTTTGGCTTAAAAGTTTGTTTTTATTTCATCTCATTGAGCGAAATCCATTTGATCTTGATTTGTACGTGGTGTAGAAAGATCAAATGTACATACATATTTGTCCCATATCGTTGAAAGACTTCTACGTATGCCGCATCTCTATATAAGTGTTTCATTTGTGTATCGAAATATTGCGTCGGCAAACTTGAATCGATTTTATTGATTTTTGATTTTTATTTCAGTTGGTTGTGGTTTTTCGTATATTTTCTATCTACTTATATACGAGCATGTACATACATATGTACATATGTATGTACATATATAGTATTTTCTTAAGTGGATTTTATTTGTGGGTAGAGCAGAATAGTCTTTAAAATTAAGTCGCTCTTACGCATACTCGTACAATTTGGTTGCGGGTTTTTTAATTTTTCGTTTTGCCGCTTTTCTTAATGCAAAGTGCGCCAGACTACTTTATTTGTATTTTATTTAAATTAATATTAATTTGTTGTAGAGCTGAGTATTTAATAAATGTTGTTGCTGTTGTCGTTTGTTTGTCGTTGTTGGTTTTATCCATCTGTGATTTCTGGTTGTGGTTTTTATGCTTGTAATTTTATTAATTTGTGTTCATCTCACTTTTTTCCGCCTGTTGTTTTCGTTGTTGTTTTATATTTATGTTTTAGTTTTTGTCGAGCAATAAAGTACTAAATTACAAGACAAAACAATTAGATAGAACAAGATATCTTACAAATTATTATGATAATTGATATTTTCTGTGGCGGCATTAAGCGCTTGTGCATGCGATTTTTATGAAAACAAATTAAATCAGTTTTGTACGTTTTTTTGCTGAATACGCTTAACAATATGTGATGCAGTTTATTTGGCCAGATAATTGTTGTAAAAAGGATCGGCCGAAGCTGAAATTGGTTTGTTTGTTTAAAATGCTGACTGATGCCATTATGTATGGCATATGAAGTTAAATGGTGGCCCAGTTTACATTGATTTATTGTCATAATAATCTATGCAAGCAAAAGTCTAGTCGTCTCCTGGAATCTATATAGCTTAACTGGTTTAAATAAAATATGTGGCTTGTGTGGCACTTTCAACAGTAGTTTTCAATTCGAGCCAAAAATAATTGTTAAATCACAAAAAACATTAATGTTAATAACATTGCCGCAAAGTACATAACACAAAATATTTTTTCGTGGGTGTATTGCCTCCTGTGGAACCCCATCAGAATTGGTATCGTTGCGTATATGACGATTTCGCTTATACATATAAGCGTACATAAAAATTCTGCTCCTCTTCGATGATGAGATTTGGCCGAAGTCGGTACTTTAAAGTCTATTCTGCTTATTAACTTCCGTCGGTAATTCTTTCTTCAATTTGGATATTACACGTATTTATGTGAGCTAAAACTCAGCCAATGACAATCTAACGAAGAGTTAAATACCTCTTTCAATTGATCCTGAGTTCAGCTAACGAATTAGCTTTAAGCTCTGGCTTCTTTGCGAGACAAAAATTAATCAAGTTAATGCTTGCAAATGCTTGCATTGCATGCCAGGGATTGCCTTTCTCGGACTCTCTTCCATTCTAAGTAGTCTAGTATTTCTTTTAAGGTACATGCCTTCGCTGAGTTCTTACCGAACCGGCTTCGAGTTTGATCACATGTTTATAATAGTAACTTATTGCGCGAATGAGGCCACCTCGTAAAGTAAGCGAACTTTGATTAAGAACTTTAACAAAATGAAATTATATTTAAAAAAAAGTAATCATAGAATCGTTACCGTTTGATTTTATTAAAGTCATTCATGTTACGAGTTTTTGGTTTTTTGTTTAATATATATAATTTTTAATATTCCTGAAATATAATTGAAGTCTACTGATGATGTGGTATATCCAGCACCGAAGTGCAGACATATAAACAAACCTAAAAAACTGCAACAAAATTTAACTAAAATATGATTGTCTTTACTGTAGTGAATCAACTATTTAAGAAAATTCATTGCTAAGCTATAAACAATTTATATTTACAATTCATTTATCAAATAAAGAAAATCTTCTGTTAGTACATGTTGGACTTTTTACCTTCTTTTGGTATTAATAATTAATGACATAATTCTCTCCTTCTTAAAGCCTTGAAGCCGTTCAGAAAAAAAATCTGAAGGGTTGTGAGTCCCCCAGAAAATTTTCTAGTTGTTCCCATGTAGTGGGTGAAGTTTGTTGAATCAAATTGTGAAAGAAATTTTTATCTACAACATTTCATAATTCATTTCTTTAACATACATTTCAGAATAAATTTCGTAAACATTTTTACTAACATTTCTAAAATAAAAAACAAGCTTTAAAAGATTAGAAAAAACTTTGTGAAATATATGGAAAGGCTGATAGCTTTTTTTTACTTCCTACTCATTATGCTAAACTATATCAGAATAATTCATAAATTTAAATTTTTTTCCAGTACTTTTGTTACATAGAGACACTTTAAGCTTGAGTTACTGCCATGAAGCCTTGTTATCATAAAAAAGCTTCTTTATTTCAAAATTATCACAATATTCACTTAATTTACTAACCCACAAGGTAATTTATCAGTATTTGCCTTTATAACCGATGAAAGTAACAGTGGATAAGAAAAGTAATTAACATATTACAAGTCAAGCCCAACTTAAAAAAAATAGAAAACAAACATTGTCCCAGGCAAAAGCGTGTAAATACGTACATATATAAATATGCAGCTGATAATATCATGTTTTCGTTTGTTGGTGTTTTTCTTTTTTACGTTAATATTGTCACAATCAATGGTTTTTGAAGCAGAAAGAAAACACACACTCACACACACAGACACATAACGGAGGAAAGTGTTTTTCCCAACAAAAATTATTTTGTATGAAGTACTTGTTTTAGTGACTGACTTACTGTCAGTCTGTTAAGTTTTTGTATAAAACACACAAGTGTGTAGAAAACTGCAAGTACAAGTAAAACTGAGTGCCTCCGTAATTGATGTCTACATACTCGTACAATGATGGCGGAAATGAAGTATTATATGCACTCATACTTTGAACATGTTGAACAATTGTTTAAAAAACCTATTTTTGTTAAGAGAAATAAACAATTATATAATTCTAATTAGTTTTCAAGTATTTTTCCTTAAAATAGTTTCAGAGTGGAAAGTGATAAACAGCTCATTTTGCGAACGGCTGAAGCAGAGGGGTTTTTTTTTAAACAAAAGACTTAAAACACAAACCTGATAAGTGTTGCTTCTGTATTAATTTCGATATAAATACAATTACATACATACACACATATATATGTGTGTATGCATATAAATATATGTATATTTTTTATCAGAACTTGTAAGAATTTTTTTGTTTATTGCTTTTGATAATTAAATTAAATGTCTGCATAACTTTAGAGTCATAAATTTAGTTTTTGCGATAAAAGCATAAGAAGAGTCATCATTAAGTGGGAAAATTTTTCGTCATTCTATTTAAAGTAAATCGTTTCATTACTCTTAGAGTTTTAAAATATGACGTTCATTAAGGAGACGTCTTATGAGTAATTATTTTATGAATGCGTTTAGTAGTTCTATTCATTCCCAATGAAACAAAATGCAAACGATTTCTAACGAATAACATTTTCATAGATTTCAACGATTATTATTTTATTTATACAAACATTTTTAGCTCTGCTCCACCTATTGAGAGAACTTTCTTTCGCTACAAAAAAAAAATATTTAAATTTATTAGATATACATTATGTCCTTTTAACTTATAATTAATTTTTCTTAAGAAATATGACATAAGAAAAACATAATTGGCCTTTTTATATGTTTGTCGACTCTCAATAAATGAACCATCATAATTAAGTACAACATTGCTGTCTGAAAATATTATAAAAAAATGTACTTTTCCAAGGACCTTGAGAATAAATTTCAAGTCTATGAAATATTTTGAGATCTTTCTGCAATGAGAAGTCTCTTATTTCTGACTACATTTGAAATTATTTTTTGTTGGGACTTTCAGCTAAATATTTTTATTTGTAATGGTGGAATAGTAATAAATTAACTATTTTAAGCTTCGAAACCTTTTCTCTATAAAGAAAATCTTTACAGATATTCAAGAAGAAAACATTTTTCATCTGACACTTCTTATGTCTTCATGGTCGTGAATAGACCCACTTAGAGGTGGACTTAGACCCAACAGACGTAAATAGATTCGTCTCAAATGAAAAGAAATGTTTTTACATAATTTTCCTTTTCATTAAAGTATTTTAAACCGCCCGCATTAAAATTGTCATTTGCTATAGAACCCCCTGCAAAAATATATAGCTACGCTCATGTTTCTTTTGCTACTATTAAAAACATGAAATAGTAGTTATGTCATTAAAATATTTCTGGCAAAGGAAAGTTCTTTAAAAGAAAAGTTGATAAAAGTAATTTCAGCAAAATTCCCTAAAAAAAAATAAGAGAATAAAAAAAATAAAATAAGAATGTAAAAATAAAATAAAACAATTATAATTAAAACTATTTTAATAAATGAAATTTAGTTTAATTTAAAAGTTTACTAGATCACTCAAAGAATTGTTTGCATGAGTAAATAGACCGAAATTTTTAAAAAAGTAAGAGTTAAGGTTTGTTGAAATAAATTTTAATTATTTTATACTTAACAAATAAAGGCATAATTAATTAATTTTTTAATATTGAACAGACAAATTTTAAGAGAGATTTTAATTGCATCAATTCAGGAAAGAATTTTCTGGAAAATATATTGCTTACGGCAGTTTATCAGAAGACCTTCGGACGGTTAAAAAAAATTGTATACTTATACAAAATTTCTCTAAACGGAAATGAAAATGAATATTACCGACACCCTCGCAGTGTGTGCTTTTTTTGAGTTCACAATAAAACAAAATTAGCTGCTTGAAATTTTTAAGATCCATATATTGACATTTGGATGATCTTTTTGGTCTGAACAGACCATATTAGGTTTTGATATGCAGATTTTCAAAAAATTATGGAAAATAATTCCTTAAATGAAATGTTCTCAAACGAAAGAAATTGATTTGGGTACGAAATTTCCTTTTTAAGAAAAAAAATGCGCTAAATGCATAACTTGGTCTGGATAGACCGCAAAATGTTTCTTTGAACATGGGACACGACTAATGAACACGAAATATATGCATTTTTCCGTTTGTTGTTTTATGCCGGTATTTCCAAATGTGCAACGCCACCTATTAAGGAATTATGGAAACCATTTCATCATGATATTGATAGGCCCACAATGTCAAAAAAAGATGGCTCAAACTTTTTTATGATTCATTCGCTCTGAAAATGTCAACACTTGTCCAATACGTCAGTAATAAAGTAAATCAATTGCCATAAATGATCTTATTTTAATGTTTGTATCGTCACCAAATACAAACTTGACCGTAGACGAACAGCTTTTTTTTATTTCGTAGGCGTACGCGGCTTACGTAGTATATTCTATCAAAAGCAGCCAAACATGAAATGCATGTTTAGTGGGAAAGATTGATGTATGGGTAAGTGGTACACCTCTAGACATTTGAAATATCAACTTTCCGTCATATAATTTTTTTAACATTTTCTATGCTCCAAAACCTGTCCCTTAAATCAAATTCATTTGAAAACAGAAGCTTTTTCATCAACTTAATCAAAATACCGGCCGTTGTGCGTTAAGTGCACGTTACAACAAAAACCATATGTACCATACGAGTATGTGCAAACCTTTAATTTGTATAAACACATTAGAGTATAAGTAGGTGTGGTGGTACTAAGCCCTGATTTATAGTACAGTGCATATTTACATGTCTTATGTGCAACAAGGTTAGGTTAGGTTAGGTTGATTAGAGGTGTGTGATAGCCCATGTCATACGACATACACTTAAGCCAGTGAAGGCTTGTTGTGCGCTCTCTTTAATTATCAAACACAAACTGCCAGAGTTCTGCGGCAGGATTCGAACCTGGGACCTTCGCACTACGAGTCTAGTACACTACCTACTAGTCTACGAAGGCCAATCCGTGCAACAAACTTAAAAATAAACATATTCTTTTTGTACTTCTGACTTTTTTTAGAACAGAACACAAACATGCAAGAGGGTCAAAATATGTGTAACAATTTTGTCAGAGGCGAAAATGTCATTATATAATTTATAAATAGGAAAGAAAAACGCAAAATCTTCAGTGGAATAACGCTACTAGAATAATTTTCTCAATTCAGTGATTAATAGCATTGCAAACTTATAATATGGAAAAACAAGCTGTTTAATTTAATAAAATAATGTTAGTGTCTAATAATATTTATCAAATTCGTTATTCGAGATATTCTCCAAAATAACCATTTTAATATTATATTGTTTGTTGTTGGCTTAGCTAGGTATATGCGTGCATTTCATTGGCGCTAACCAAATCATCAGTACCCTTTAGCCAAATCATGATTGAAAGCTTTGAATGCCTTCAATCATGATTTGGCTAAAGGGTACTGATGATTTGGTTAGCGCCAATGAGATGCAGGCATATACCTAGCTAAGCCAACAACAAACAATATAATACTAAAATTGTTAGTGTCTAATATTCATTAAAAATATTCGGTTTTATTTATTTTTTTGTTCCGATAGTGGCGATGATGTTCCTTGGCCCAACTATAAAAATACTTTAAATCAAATAAAATATTGAAATAAACATATTAATGGCACATGCCGAAGGTCATACCAATTTATTTAATATATATGTTGAACTCTGTTCAACAAATTTTTGATTATTTATTTTTTGTATATTCCTTTTCTCTATTATTGAAGCACCAATTGGGTACCTCTGACTTATTTTAAACCTTTTTCATATGTATAGTATAAGAGAAAAATCATTTAAAGACACGAAGTCCGTTAGTTTTTTTTTGTTACTTTTATTTCCATTTTTTTTGTTTAAGTATACTTATAATTTATGAAACATTAATAATTTTTAGTCAGTATTGAACTTGAATTCTTCCTTAAATGAAGCAACGGAGCTTCTTAATAAATCAACTTTAGTTTAAGTTCTAGAAGAACTCACCGTGTTTTAATTTTTCAATACCTTGGAAAATTTTCTTTATGGACTAGGAAGATACCCAGTCCATCAATATATATATATATATATATATATATATATATATATATATATATATATATATATATATATATATATATGTTTGATACTTTGAACGGATATTTTCAATTTGCAACGTTTCGTCAATTTTTATTACATGAATGAAAAAAACGATGTCTATTATTTTCTTATACTTTCGATTTATCAAATAGATAAAAAAAACAAGTTTAAGAAATTTTTATTTTATTTTATATGTACATGTTTTTAATCGTTAGGATGTAAAAAAATAGCTTTACCTATTAACGAACTGAATTTCTCTACAATAATAATCTTAGACAGAGTTGTATTCGATTTTGACTATTGAGTGACAAAAAATAATAAAAAATGAAAATACTAGATATTGGGTACTCACTACTCAATACTTTGCCAGCACTAGATCAGGTGTATCGAGGTTTTTAAATAAATGTCCCTGTCAAAAAATTTCTTTTTCTTGAGATTTAATATTTCGGAATTTGCTGACCACATTGCTTTATCTCATTTTACTATAAACTAGTTTATATGTATATTAAAATTTTTTTTTTGCGAAATTGTCATCTAAGATTTCGATAAGAGACAGAGCGTATATGCGTCTAGTTTTGGTAATTTTTTGAATTATTTATTGCATAAACTTTGAGTTTAAACTTTCGTTAATAGAATTTGAATTAAAAATTACTATATTTTTCGTTTAATTACAATCTCGGGCGAATTTATGTGTCATTTTTTTAAAACAAAAGACTTTGACAACAAATCTGTTTTACGTAAATACAAAAAAAAAAAAAATAAAAAAATGCAACGAAACTATTTGCAAATATTTTCAGTTTCGTTATGCATCGCAATTGTTTATTTTTATATTAAATAATATAACATATAATATCAATAAAATTTTCTTTTTGAAAAACCTGTTGAAATGAATGTTATATCCTCTTCGAGCCTCATCCTCTACCCTCTTCACATTTTCCACAATGTAATAGTGGAAACAGACAAAAAGAACACAAACAATTATTTAGTGGCGTTTTTACTCTAGTTGCTCTTTCTTTTCTGTCATTTGATCTCAACCGCTTGTATGTTGTGTTATTTTCTTGATTCAGTGTCTTAATGTCGGTCGGTTGCATTCAAATGACCACACCGTAGTGACAACTTTTCGGCACGCGGTTTTACAAATTCCTACCAAGCCACCAACATACCATACATAAATTTATATTTAAAACTAAGCTTCGTACGGATGTGGATGGATAGATGGATGTAGAAACATGTTTCAAAAAGGCCGTTCTGGCGCATACATGTGCTTTAGTAAGTGGTACTACGTTGACCCTTAGGGGAAAGCAGAGAAACAGGGAATGAGAAGGGAAAAATATATGTATGTGTATAGTTTAAATAGCGTCTTGGCGTAAAGTTCAGTAAGAGCCAGTGTTGATGTTAATGTGCTGGTGTCAAAAACTGAAAAGAAGGGTTTGCTTGTTTGCCGGCAATATTGATGGTGTTCACTTTCTTAGTGTAACTTGCTCCACACACCGCAAGTATAAGGAGAGGAAGTAAAGCTTTTAAGTGCTTTGGCGTCATAGAGGCTTAAAGAAAAAGAAAATAAAATACACGCACATTCATATTTATATATTCCCCACATAAGATTAACTTGTGTTGTTTTGCTTTTTCCCTTTGTTTTTATTTAATTAAAAAAGTGTACTCGTATAAATATATACATATTCATATCTGTGTATGTATGTACATATGTTTGTATTAATGTGAGAAATATAATTAATTGTAATTGATATGATTAAGGGGTTTTATTTTTAAATATAATTTTAAATTTGAATATTAATTCACGTTTGCGTTGTAAATTTCGATTCATTTAAACATGGAATTTTGAAATACAACAACGTATTTACTATCATATGAATAAATTTATTTTGATTGATATTTAAAGATGTTATTAGTTTGTTTTAGAGCAGTAGGTTTTCTTAACACATGTCTCTGCATACTTACATTCAAATATTACCTGGTTCACACACAACGACTTTTCTTGCTCAAGCCTTAAGCTGGGGGAGAGTCAGAGAGAGAGAGAGAGAGAGAATGATTTGGCAATGACTTCAGTAATACAACTAATTTTTATATCGTATCAATGAGACTTTCAATTGAAAGTGAACTAATGAAGCCCTTTCACTGGATCAATGAAGAATATTTCATTGCATCTATGAAAAGGTTTCATTAATGAAACAAATTAGAGGAATAAGAAAAAAAATAATTGAATTCTGAAAATTTTTCCTCTTATTTCTCAAAGCGAAAAGCTAATTGTTTTTACCTCTCTTCTGTTTAATAGTTTATCACGCTGCCTAATTGTCTATCACGTCACTATATACAAGCTATGGAACTATTTATTAAATAAAATGGTGAGCATGTTCCAGTTTAAAAAAAGTAAGTAACTTTTATCATATTCTAGATTTTTTCCTTCTAATTTACAATTAATTAATATCAGAAACAAACAAAAATATCACAGAAATTATTTATATACATATTTTACTATTTAATCCGTTTTTTAATTTTTAAGCTTAAGGTCTTTTATATTTTTAAAAAATTTAATTAAAAATAACAATCAATATTTCGATACTCATTGAGTATCATCTTCAATGAGTATCGAAATATTGATTGTTATTTTTAATTAAATTTTTTAAAAATATAAAAGACCTTAAGCTTAAAAATTAAAAAAACGGATTATTATTAAAGAGGTCAAAAAATATAGATACATTATTTTACTATTTTTTATATTAAGAATATTTCGTTATGCATATTATATATTTTAATTGAGTCTATGAATATGATCATCATGTTTGAAAAAAAATTTAAAGTAAGAAAGAGAAAAGAATTTTAATTCAAACAACTGCTGATTTGCATCCATTTGTAAAAATCTTATACAATTAGTAGAAAAAACACGTATTACATAAAATTTATTCATTTAAACTATTTTCATTACAACAATGAATTATAAAAAATATGAAGAATGGATTTTGAAAGACTTCATTAAATGCAATGAAAATTTTCATTAATGAAGAAAATTTAATGAAAGCGTTTCATTGTATCAGTGAATGATTTTTCTTTCAGTGTATATAAAATGTGTTGTATAGAAGTCAAATTAATCATAAAATTATCGGCTGCGAAGATTAAAAGTCGACTTCAGTCGATATTCATCTTAATCTTCTGTTTTTCCACTGCTATAAAGTTAGTTATTATAGTAAATAAACCAATTAAATAAATAACCAAAATTTATTAAAAAGTATCAGAGTTTTTAAACTTTTACATGATTTTTGAACTATCAAAAATTTCAACCGCCAATTAAACACTTTAGCAAGAACTTTTGAACACAAATTAAACATTACAACTTTTGAGTGAAAAATAAGGAGTTTTTCTTATAGAATATGACAAAACAGCAGACATTGTTTCTTTACCTTCAAACTCCGTGCGATGTATGGGAGAAAAAGTGTCGAGGAAATAAATAAAAATATCACAGTAGAATTTTCATAAAATTCCTTCAATAGTGCAAATTTTTCAAAAATTTATATGAACGTTTTAGGAAATAGCTAAAATTCCACAAAACTCCACATAAAAATAGAATAAAAACTTCAAATAAGATGAAATTTATAATTTAGTGAATTAATTTTTTTTTAAAGAAAGCACAAGTAAGTCATACAAATTGAAGTTTTGAGCATATTGAACCTTCTACTTACAATTTGGAAAATTTTAACATTTTGTTATTTGAAAGACCATAACGCTCCACACTTAAATACTTCCTACTCAAATACACTAGCATTTCTTCTCTCCCGTGAGCATCTATTCTATAATTTGGTCCATTTATAATACCCTTTATGATACCATTGTTTGCGGCAGGAATAGAAAATGTGACTTTAAGACTACTAGTCTAGTACACTAGTCACTAGCTTACGTGGGCATCCTTTTGTGTTCTTCGACAAGCGAAAACTTATTAGGAAAGAACAGCAATCATAGTAATAATTAGGTAATTTTTTGTATAATATTATACTTCTTTCAGAAAAGAAATAGTCATAAATATTAGTGAAATAAAAGTTGTAAAACGATAAAATTATTTTGATCACAAATAAAGTTTATATTGAAAATAAGTTAACGAAAATTTAACTCTGTATGTTAAAAAAGATTTCAAAACATGCAAAAGAACCCAAAATGTTATACTTAAAAAATTTTAAGAGAGAAAATCCAAAAATATGCTGAATTTTCTCAAAAATTTATCGATATTGTATTAATTACAAAATGGATATAAAAATTGCCAGACACCTGAATATGTGCAAACACACCGGACGCATTTCAAATTGAGAGTGATTTCAAATCAAACTCTCTCAAACGAGAAACGTTTTAACACGATTTGAAAATAAATTGAAAAACATAGCATTCTGAAGAATAAAGGGAAATTATTCTCAAATTGCAAAAATTTATTTATTCTCCACTTAATCTCAAACACCTTCCCAGTTTACTCGTAAACGTTTTTCAACTGTAGATTGCAATTTATTGTGGAACGTGAAAGAAATATAATTTTTTTATGTACATTTTTTATTGAGCATTTATTCCTAATAAAGACTTAATTTGTTTTTTGCTTGCAACTAAGATTTTCTTGACGAACATTAAATATATAATATTTTTAAGATTTTAACAATTAACTTTGATCATTATGTTGAGAAAATGATGAAAGTGTATTTTTCGCCGTAACAATGTTTCAGCTTTGAGAAGAACACTTGCTAACAAATTGATATCTAATAATAGAAATACATATGTATATTAATTCAAACCTTTCACTTCGTATTTGCTGGACTATTTTATTTATCGCTGTACAATTTCTTTATACAACAAAGTCGTTCTAATTTTCAACAATTTCACTTGTAATTATAACAATATGATACTTAAGGCTAAACAAATATTACAAACATTTAGGTTAAAAGGAACCATTTACGTCCAATAGGATATAAAGAATATATAAAATTTATACGTTTTATGTTTTCTTTTCATTTTTTGTTATGACCTCTTGTTGACCTCATGCCGTGTATTACGTAGTTATTGCATGTTAAAGTGTCAAAAGGTAGCTTTAGTCCAAAGTAGTCACGTTCGTCATTCGCACAACAACACACTGAGTAGTTTAATGGTTCAAGGCTTAAATACTCACTAACATGGAAAACCTACCCACACCTTAAATGGAAATGGAAAAATAAAACTGAAAACTGAGTTAAAATATATAATAAATCTAGAATAAATTTGCACTGACAAATACGAAAACACATAAAAATGTTTGTTGAAAACCTTAAGTGCGTTTCAAATGCCACCAAACAAATTGGAATTTTGTGAAGGGAATTTATGAGTACATTTGATCACTTTAGTTCAGGTTTTTTTTTTCGTTTGTTATATTTTTTTGTTCTTGTTTTACTGCAAAAAATCCATTAAAGCGTAAACAATTTCGGCGTCACTATTCCGTTCGCTAGCTTTGCCTTCCAAGCCTTGGCTCAGTGCAAGAATTGTACACTTTCAGTTTTGATATGTATTGTCTTTGTTTTATTTTTTTCTTTGTTTTGTTCAAGAAACTCCCTGCTCATAATTTAATATTTTATCAACGAAATGATTTGCAAAATGAATAAATGTATATGTTGTACTTGTATATAATTGTATTTATAAATAAAAATAAATCTTATGTTAAGATTTTCAAAATACGAATACACAAATGGAATGTAATCGCTTTTATTGTTGTTTTTGTTTTCATTGTTTTTGAAATAATCGCTTGCGAAACGGAAGTTCTTTAGTTTTTTTAGATAAAGAAAATTTTTATAGAATTCATTTAGTTTCCAGTTGAATATTTCTACTTAAACGTTTTTATCAGCCATGAAAGTGTTAATCATCTTAGTTATTAATAATTATGCTGGATGTTAAAATGGAATTAAAGATTTTATTTTAAGAAATTAGTAATATAATGATCAAGATTTGAAAATAATTTTTGAAGGGCTAAAAATTGTAGTACAAAACAGGAAATAGCTTCAGAAGTGCTACAAAAATATTTCAAACAATATAAAGACGGTAAAAGGATTTCAAAATTTTATCCATCACTTTGATAAGCATTTTCAATATATTCTGCATACATGTGATTAATAACCTTCAGAACTGGAAGAAACAAGACGTTAGAAAATGATCTGAGTATCCGAAACGAATGCTAGCAATGCTCAGTGTTAGAGATAAACTTTTAAATTTTAATAAATTTATATATCAATGATTCGAACTATATGGAAATGCCTTAAATAAAAAAGTTTATTATCAATTTAGTTAGATCAGCAATTTAATTTTTCTTAATATTAAAACATTTCCAAATAATGGCGGAAATCCCTACTTAGTTCGGATTTTCATTTCAGAGAGAGAGAGAGAGAGAGAGTTTTTTTTTAATATATTGCAAAGAAATTAATCAGCTCACTTTTGTTTACCTACTATCATTACTAATCAGGGTTGGAAAAACTATCATACTTGCACTTTATTATTACTAATCGAACATGCAAATTTTGATAACATACATACGCAAGTAAATTTAATAATTGGGGCTATTCCAGATGTTGAAATATCAAAGTCTAACAAAAATTTAAGTATTAAAGATTTCTGGAAGAAAAAACCAAGTCCAATATACAGTTTTCAACTTTGGGAAATTGTAAGAGCAATGTAAGGAAATCTGAAAAGAATTTGCACTTACCGTAACATAATTAAACTAAAAATAAGGATAAAATCTAAACAAGGATCTAGTTATTTGTTATTGATATTTTAATTGTGATCGCAAACCAAAACTATTTAACTGCAAATAAGGTTGTCTTTATAAATAACCGATTTTTTTTATAATAATAGTTCAATTGCTTCTTTAATAAATCTTAAAAATTAATAATAATCATAATTTGTACTAACAAACAAAATTATTTAGAATGGTTGTTAAAATTTTAAAGCTCCATCTACGCCAACTTTTCTGGTGCAAGTTTCCATTCAGGTGGGATAGAGAAAGGAGTTTTTCATAATTTTGTTATCTCTCTCTCCCCAAGCGTGTATGTATCCGGTATAAGTTTTACATGGCAGTTTATTATAGCCCTCTGTGTTGTCCTTGGATCACAGTATGATATATTATATTTCAAAACATATTTTTGTTGGTGCGGTGTTATATTTATTTGATTAAAATATTTCTTTGTTTGAAACAATTTAATGTTTGCTGTAGCTTTAGCTAATAATATGCCGACATTTTATAGGTCGCAAAACCAAGTCGTCAGTAAACTTTAAGTAGTTTAAAAACAGTCAACCTCATATATTCATGCCAAAACAAATAAGTACAATATGAGAATTACTTATCGTATACGAATATGATTATTGAACAAAAAAAAAAAAAAAATCAAAGTAGACTTGTAATGATCTTATACAAACACTACAACAAACAATTGTGCTCAGCATGAGTCTATTTTATTTTTCGTGCAACATGTAGTTAGAGAGAATATCCACAATAATAAATTTTAGCATTGTTTGTAAAAAATGATTCCAATTCACCTTTTATTGAATTTAGATATTTATTTGAATGAATTTTTAAAAGTGATTGCATATTTAATAAAAAGATGGCATAAGTGGCAAGGAAATGCAGTCACATAGACTACATGAAATGTAATTTTTTATTAATAACTTAATTGTTGTGAATTAATGTAAACCGGTTTATTTTTAGAAAAGCGAAAAATGGGTTAACTGGTTTTTTATATTGAATACATTTAGTAGATTTGCCGAAATTTCGTTAAAACCAAATTGGTTTCCAAAATGTCAATGTCATTTTTTAAACTAATAAAATCAAATTTAAATGAAGTAGTTAGTGAAAGAAACAACACGAGGCTTGTTAAATGACTGGTAATGAATGTTTTACATAAAAATTTAAGCTTCTAGTACTGTTTGGAGGATCAATGTATGAGACATCAGCAATGTAAACAGTATCTGTAAAAACAATGCAATAGATCGAATAATGGAATAGATCGAATTAATGTGAACAATGGCTTACTTTAAATAAATTTGTATAATAAACTCTCTTAAGTTCCTTTCAACAATAATTCTGAATACATAAAAATAAAAATTTCGAATTGACCATGCCTACTTTTCTTCAATTCTACACCCTATTTTTCAGTATTTAGTTAAATTTTTGGTTCGTTTTAGTTCAAATTCATTGCCTGATTTCTACATTTTTATATTGTGTTCTTTTTTTATAAAAATAAAGTGAACTACTTTCTCAAATAAAAACAAATAGGGTACGTTCGTAAATGCAGTACTTTAGTACAGCAGTAAATTGAAATGTTATTAACTGCAACAGTGAGGCATATGGCATCCAAAACTATGGCAAATAGGAGTCATATAAAATATGGCTCAGAAGTTATGTCATAATATTAATTTCTTCAAACAGAAAGCAATACTCTGGCAATTGATGCCTATTACTTAACGTGTTACTTCTTTGTGAAAAGGATACTGGAAGAGAAGGGGCAGGTGGTGAAAATGAGAGAAAAAGGAATAGTTTAATTCTTATGTAACTCAGCGTTATTAATAATTATAGCAATATTGCAGCGTCTTTGGTGCTAAGGGAACGCATTAATTTTCTTAAGCTGTATGTGTAGCCTTTTTATTAATTGTTTTACTTCGCCGACAATTCTGTTAACATTACCGACGAAGGAGGGCGCCGTGATGTAGTGTACATTAGCGTAGGAGAGTATCAATCGCTGCCGGAACTGTTTAGTCACCAGTGCTATACCCTCATCACTTAAACAATTCAACAAACAACATGGCCCCACTAATGCACATCAGAAAAATTTTTGATATTGATGACTTGGCCTACACCCACGTCCTCAATCATAATTTGCTGCCTTTTTTGCAGATGGTGCCAAATATCTTTGTGCATTCACATTTATGATGTACAGAAGTAGATATCAACATTCCATAGAGCGACTGTGCGGAAATTGCATTAAAAAGTCATTGGCCATTATATTTCTGAAGACGATGATGGCACCTTCGTAACCGTAAATGGTGAACAGTAACGGCAGATACTAAACGAATTCTTTTTGCCGCAAGCTGCTGAATTAGGTCTCGATCATTGTTGACTTTAACGGGACGGAGCTGGCTTTCATACAGCTCGTGCAACGATGTAGATTTTGATACACCAATTTCCAGGTCGAGCGACACCCTGTAGTGGAGATTTCAATTGGCCGTTCAGATCGCTGGATCTTCCCGTGGGAACAAATAAACCACGAACCTTGCAAGTCTTGAAAGCTATTGTTGAAGAAGAATTCGCTACTTTGGAGCCCGATGTTTTGCGGGAAACAATTCGAAATGCCGTAAAACGAGCGCAACTATGCATCAACTCGGGAGGTATTCATTTAAGCGATATAACTTTTTCCAAATAATGTCATCAATTTTACATTTCAAATGAATTTTCTATGAAAGTAGAGCTCATTTTCGTATCACAAAATGGCAACCACTTCAAATTATAACATACTCTTACGCCACCTTGTGCAATAGTCACATAATAAAAGGGCATCCAACATTTGATTTATATTGGTGCGGCGAAGAATTTTCTTTTTTCTGAATCATTTAAACAATAGATAAAGTTTGCTCACTTATTCGGAAAAGGTTGAATTTTTAACATTTTACCGGATCGAGTTCTTTTAGGATTTGTTCCGAAATTTCATGAATTTCTCGCACTATCCCTACATATTAAATTTGTGTTCTTTTTTAAGCTCAAAATTTTGGAGTGGAATTTTTTCTTAAATAAAACTGAAACAAATAAAATAATAATAAAACTGGTTTGAAACAAAAGCATTTGATTTTTTTTTCGGTCGTGACACATTAAAAATATTTCTGTTTATTTGAACCGGAAAGACTTTAGTTTTTAAATTTTACGGTTACACGCAGTGATTTTGATAAGAATTTTTTATTTATTTATTTTTTATTTTTGCCGATAAGGACTTGCAAAGATGCTAAATATTTATTTCATTATATATTAGAAAATTTCCTTCTATTCGTACCTTCTGTCTGTCGCTGTCTCTTTGGTGATTCACAATAAAATTTTTTATTACTTTGACAATATTTAAGGTAATCATTTGAAATTTATAGTTTTGTGTCTGTCAAAAGAGTTTGACTTATTGGACATTGAAGCAACAAGTGCCAGCACGAGCTAGAGAAAAAGAGTGACTGGAAAGAGATTGTGTTTTTCAACAGGAGGTGTCATGTTGAGCTATTATAGTGAAAGTCATTTAGTTTATATGATCAACCGTCTGGCCTAAACAATACATAACAATTGCGCCATTGTAATATGGACCATTGTTGAATGGAGGCGCCAGCCCTTAATTGCCAAAGAATTTAAGAGGAAAAACAGAATAGAGAATAGTGAATTTTGCAGTTACTGGTGGATTTCATTACGAATTCTTACGTTGCACAGTGCAGCTGTTTGCAACATAAATGTTAATATATAAGTGCGTTATAAGCTACTAGTGAGATTTATTTAAAAGTAGAATAAATGCCAATGGAAGAGGACTAAAGGACTTTAAAATGTTATACTATTAAAGAAGATGTCCAGTTGACGTGCAGACTCTGTTACTACAAAATTTTAATTTCTTGTAACTATCGCTAACATTAATCAATGATATTGAGATACTGATCAGAAGTAAAATTTCTTCTCAATGAAATTCAAATTTTTTTTTCTAACACCCGAGGACTGGATGTCAAACTGGAGTAAGCGTTATTATTACTATTCAATAGATTACAGACGATAAAAGTCCTTAATTAGCATTCTAATTATCTCGTTGTTTAGTTTTCTGAAATGATGTACTGCTAAAATTTAAAAATAAAATTCTCTTTCCTAATAAATTTGCCTTCATAAAGGAACACTAAATTTCCCCTCTTCTCTCTGTGAATAGCCAAAAGCTGCCGCGCAGGAAAAAAATAGAACACTATTATATAGGAAACTCTAATGGAAAGAAAGCGCACGAAAAGGCATATAAAGCTGCTTAATGTCTCTAAAGTGCATAGGACACAGCTTGTCATTGTTCAGAGGTGTGCCTTCTTGAACACCTCATATAGTAAGCCTCAAGCGAGTCCAATTAAGGATTTAGTGGTCATAACGTTGACAACAAGTTTGATTAAGCAGCTTAAGTTAAGTTTGATTTAAATCAGACGAAAATCTGGTATTAAGTCGAGGATTGATATCAAAGTAGCTCTAATGTAAACATAGAGTTCGAAAACAAACGCACCAGAACTCTCAAAATACTGTATCCCAGTATGTTCAATTCCAAGTTATTGCAACATTAAGGGAAATAAAATTGCCCATGGTTTGGCTAAATTGTAGATATTGGCGGATGAAGTAGTAAGAGCTTAGGAGAAGTTTGCATAGCCTTGAGAGCCAATTTGTACATGATCTAGATTTATTGAACTATTTTAAGTAAAAAACGAGCAACCGTAACAATAATATTAGACGCTTTGATAGAACGTTGTAGTAGAGAAATAAAGAAAGAAACGTATTAAGAAATGAAGTAAAATTAAACACCATTTGTTGTTGTAGAAGAGCTCAAGTATGTATGAAAATGAGTGTTCAATTCTCCGGAACAAATACCAATGACATTTTGCAATGACTTTTGCTGATCCTTTTTATGCTTTAACCCTTTAATTAATTTAATCCTGCAAGATTAAATTTTTGTTTGTTCTATTTTCATCTTACTAAACTATATTCTAGATGCATATTTACCATTGCCGCTTCAACATTGATGTACTTTTGGTCAGAAGCGTAGGATTCATGTATTCATTACGATATATTTCTCAGCCGAGCCCACTGTGCCTGGTGCTCTTGTAATGATGATTTTTGAAACGTTTAAAAATGTTTTAAATCTAAACGACATTTGTCGGTAGTTAATTTTTTTTCGAAAAAGGTTTCCTTAAAATATTAAAAACGAGTGAAAGTACAAGTTGTGTATTTGTGCCCTTAATGAATTTATTTAGGAAAGAAGGCATATCATTTTATTGAATTAGCTACCATAATTTTGTTCTCCAAAATTATTTCAAGATTTGTTAATTAAAGAAAATGATGGAATATTTCTATCATTATAAAGCATATTTAGTGATAATTTTAATGAATTGATTAATGATTGTTTTTGAAAAATTATGTGGGAAATATTTTCCATTTCAAAATTATTTTCTTATTTCATTATGACCTTTAACATATAGATTTGCTTAAAACGTAAAACAAATAAATAAACAAAGAAAGAAATAATGTCTCAAATAGTTTTCGAATTTAATGTATTTAATTAATTTTTTTTTTTACGATTTGTAAGAAACAGTGGTGTGATTAAATATGTTAAAAGCATTATAAAAATATTTTAGAGTGTATGTTTTTATTTAAATATTTCCATTTCGCATTATTAGAAAGGAAATCGCTAGATTTTAGCTGCCTTTTGGACGAAGACTGCTAAACGATGTTCTAATGACTTATCATTGTCTGTCCCACATATTGTTTCAAACATTATTTCATTTGCTTAAGTATTGTAGTTAAGCAACCAAGTTTGCCAAATCGCTAAAGGACATTGATTCTTTTAGTGGAAGTATGCCGGAAAACTAAAGTCAATCATTAAGCACATGTGACGAACTGGGAATTTACTTCTGAAAGCTAAAGATCATGAATTTTATAGATAATTGTCTATAATTTTATTATAGGCTCAAAGTTGCCAAAAGTTATATCCTTTAAAGTCTATTGAGTTTTAAGAAACAAGATCAAAATCGCTTAGAAAAATATCTCTTTTACTTTTTCTTTCAATGGAATTAAGTTGCTTTGTATTGTAGGTCCCAATTTGATTTTTCGCTTGTGAATGCAATAGTTGCTATTAAGAACTTATTCTTCCAGGAAATAGAAAAGAAATTCAACTGTCTGTAGAGGTGAAATAAAATTGACATTTATATTGTCAACTTAATAATTCCAGAAGACAGAAAGCACTGAATATCTCTCTATATAAATATTAAAATTGAGCTGTTCAAATACTATTCGTGTATTATTTACAATTATTTGCTAAATAATTTCTCTAAACTATTTAAATTCTGATTATTCATAACATGAACCTGCTCAAATAATTTTTATTTTTAACTGATAAGTTTTCTAAAATGTTAAAATGTCAAACATGTTTCAAGTCTATCTAGTCGAAGTTTTTCGACTCTGTTAAATAAAGTTTGATATAGTCTGTATATTCCATAAAATAATGGGCAAATGGATGTACTCAAGAGATCCAGACTATAAAGTAAGTTGTTTGTTACAATCAAGCCAAGTCCCTGCGCTCCTTGAGATTTCCCTTATCAAGGCAGTAACATTGAATATATTTTTAACCAAGTGAAAATATTTTTCTTTGATGAGCTCAAGTTCAAATCTCATCAGACTCCATTGAAAAACGATGTTTAATTATTACTTCATATTTTTCATGATTAGGAAGGATAGAAAAATATATTTGACCACTTGCTAGGAAAACATGCGGTCATTTTCGGTGCCGCGATACACGTACCACTACCCGGGTCTACCACTTGGACGGGTTTTTGTTCAAACGTGGTTACTATTTAAACTAATATTTTACTGGAAGAAGTATACGACAAGTTTTCATTCTATACTTACATCAGTTAGAGTTTTTTTAAATATATTTTCATATTAAAGCGTCTCTTGTGAACTAATTCGTTGTTAGTACCAGTTAGAGATAAATCATATTATTGTTACACTGTTCATGCCAGTCCCTGCATTATCGGAAACTGTTGAGCGTATTTTCATATGAACTACATACGTACAACTGAACGATCGTAAGTTTTCTTTATGGACTCGAATTCAAATCTCATCAGACACCAACGGAAAATGATATTTATTTAATTTTGCGGTGCCGCTAGACTTAGAATATGACTGATAAAGAATATAAATCAGTCCTGTTCTTCTTCCAGTGGATCTTATATCAAATACCCAATGAAAAAAATGCAAGTTCTTCTAAGTAAAAAAAAAATTAAATTAAATTTTTAAAAAGTGTTGCTATTCGTAAATATTTATACTTTCAAGTCTTTTATTTCTAATAATAATTATTTATTTATGCGCTATTTAATGGAAAAATTTTTCTGAACAACAACAAAATATCATAATTCAGTTAAGGCCATTAAAAAGGAGAATTTGGTAATGACAATTTTTTGTAAAAATCGTTTAGAATTGAACTGAATTTGCATTTTCGGCATCAAAATTTCTACATTTTCATGACTTCTTTGGAAGCTCTTTTTGACTATGTCTCTTCCAAAATTCATAGTCTAACAGTTACTCTCTCTATATATTAAATAAATATCAAGACTGTGTCATATGCTCATGTGGCTGAAGTGGTAAAGCGCGTTGATTATTAAAAATATCGTGATGAAATAATATTAGATAATTTCTATAGACAGTACAATGTAAAATATACTGTCGGACAAACTTCATTTGACGTACTTTTTTTTATTGGGTAGCATTGAATTAGTAGTGGGTAGTATTGATATTTCAAACTGCACAAGTGGTAGCCCTCGTATTAACATGAACTGAACTTAAGTCATGTTGCCGGCTTAAATTAAAAAATTTCCTGTTTTTATAACCGAAGGATTTCATATTCATATAGTCAAAAGAATCACCAAGTCATCCTTGCTTAAATCAAGCCAAAGCCGTGTGAGAAATATGGTAAATTAAGTATGGGATGCTTGACTAAATGACTTTTAAATTGACTCTAAATAAATATAATTACTAAGTTCAGGAAAAATGTACTTGGTTTAAAACAGAAACGGTTTTGGGGTAGATTTTTGTCTTATAATCTAAGCGATTGCACGCTTAACAATTTTTAATACTTGAATTTCTTATATCATGTCTTTTATTTTTATAAATTCTCAATTTAATTTATTTTTTTTTGCCTGAGCCCAAGCCTGCCTATTTATTCATTGCATGTTCTTAGGTAAACCATTTTACTACTTCATTCTCAGCAACATTTTAAGTGCCAACAACAGTACACAAAACAACTGAGACTTTTCAACAATTGATTTAAGAATTTTAGGATAGATTTAGAGTTATTCGTATTTAAGTTTTTAAGAATGTTTTTTATTAAAAGTTAAAAGAAAAAGTTTAAATTTATAATGAGTGTTTTCCTGTGCAGATTTCTCGAAAGTGACAATAAACAAGACTGATGTCGAAAGACTTTTTATTTTCGTTCAACTATAAAAAAATTAAATTAAAAAAATTGACTGCTTTTCTTTTAAATATAATTGTAGGTAATGAAGGACTTTTTAGCCATCATCTTGTTAACAACAATTAATATTTAAATAATGTCAGCTTATTTGTTTAAAAGCTTGAGGAGACCTTATCATTGAATAAAAAATTCATCATAATAATTCAAAAAATGTAGCAAATATTAAAAGCTTATCTGCATTAGCCAATGTTTGAATTTTATTACAATTATATCCATCCAGCAATAGTTGAAAAGAAAATAGTTCCAATAGTACAATGAAAATATATTTTTTATATGTAAACACCTCCCGTATTAAATTTCTGACATTCTTGCTTAAATAGATAAATATGAGTGCCGGTGACGGTACAGATAAACAGCTTAAGCTGTTTTTACTGCAATAATAAGATTTTGTAGAAGCAAAATAAAACGAAATTCTCTCTGTATGTGAGAAAAGGAGAAAATTTATTTGTTGTAAGTTTTTTCATGTTTACGCTGTTGCTGTGAAGTACAATCCAATAAGGGATGGTGTAACATTTTTACAGCATTTACAAAAACAAATGTGAAATTTTCTTGACTTGTGCGAGGTAAAGTAATATAGAATATACGATGTTTTTGTAGCAATTATGTAGAATTGGCACTACCTTCAATATACACTGAAAATTCTGCAAGATCTGCTGGGAAGAGAGCCAGTCAATTTTTGAAATGGTTTAGGAAATGGACATTTACCGCTTGGATGTTTACCATCCGCTTGTTAACTTAAGAAAAGTTTCTACACCTTTAAAAATTCTTATATTATTCAAAAGTATTTCAATTCCTCATGCAGAACTCAAAAATTATAAAATTATAAAATAACTGAATAATGATTAGAGACAGTTTATTTATAACTACATAAGGAATGTTTTTTTTTTTAATTAGAGTTAAGTTAGTAAGTTAATTTTCGAATAATTCTTTAAAACCACCAGCCTTGAAAGAAAATATTTTTCACTAAATTATTTTTTCGTTGATATTTTCCAAAATGAAGAGATGCAAATCAATTGCAAAATGTTTGTTGTGTTATTCTTATATGAAAATTTTCTAAAACTATTATAGTTATACATTTTGTAAACCACAAGTATAAAAATATAAAATGAATTCTATTGAATTCTCATATAGTATTTTTTGATTTTTGTATAAGTGTTCGTATATGACTTTCAATGCTTTTCACGCATGATTTGGCTGTAGAATACTGATGATTTGGCTAACAACAATTGAATTCAGGCTCTGCAATCTATATCATTACAGCTCTTAAAATCGTAGGACATGGATTGACGTGACGTTTTTTCCTATAATTCTCGAAATCTACAGTCATGCGATATGAAACAAAGTATGTGTCTTAAGTCTTTCGTTTTATGGAATCGTATTAAATCCGAGTTGCTTTAAATATTCACGTTTTAAAACAATTTAGTTTATATAATTAATTTGTTTTTAAGCCTTATTTCCCCACAATGTCTTTAGTCTCCGTTTAATTCAATGGAGCATTTTATAGACCAAAAGAAAAAAAATTAAGGAAAAATTAAAGAAAGAAAAAATCAACCAAAAAGAACGAACAATTTTGCACATTAGTGCAAAAACTAATGTTAATGTTTTTAACGCTTTAATTGTCTGTTCAACATTCAGTTAGACGCTTTTTGGAGTGCCAGTGCAGAATGTTTATGATTTATTAGCAATTATAATATTTAAGTAAATAACCAGCAGAAAAAATGCATTTATCATGGCATTATTTATGAGACTACAATGTTGGAATTGAAAAAAAATAATTTGAAAAATAACTAAATATGAATAAATTAGTACCAGCACGCACACAAACACCAAACACGCAAAATAAATGTTCTAAAAAGTTATTTAATATAGAATGAAGAACGAAGAAAAAACATTATTGAATTTTAGAATTAAAACTGTAAGTGCTAGAATTTATGCCAGTCGGTTGGTAAGTTATGAACTCAAGTATTAATATGACTTGTTTGAATGCAGTTTTAAAATAAATTTTCATAAATTCTATAATCCGTTTATGAGCTTAAAAAACAACAACAACAAGTAAAGTGTTTTTTTTTGCCATTGTTGTTCTATGTGTTCATTTCTCTTATCTTGATTTATTTGTTTGATTTTATGTAAATATGGAAATTGTGTTTGGGAATTACTTCTATTTATATGAAATTAGTATGACTATTTAAGACTTGTTAGTTAAAAATTTTATTCTTAATAGACCATAAAATTGTTAAATATACTTTCCACCTAAATATATATTTGTTGTCTATTATTTTATTATCTCTTAAATTTGTCAGTAGTGTAATGTGGCACAAATGGCCATGTAGGATCGCCAAAGGATTAGTAAAAATAAATTGAATGTTGTGTGTTGGCAACTTGCGACCGGTCACGTCGCAAGTGCTCTTTATTCACTTGAGTTCTAATTAAGACTCTGTTCTGATTAAGACTGTGTTCTGATTACGACTGCCTGTACAATTAAATCTTATATTCTAAAGACCTAAAAGTACACTAATACTAACACATGTGAATACTTATGAATATGATACTTATAACTAAACATTAGGATGGGAATGAACTAGTCAGCACATTTACAGTGTGTGTAAATGAGCCACTCAGCATATTCCCAGTGTGTGTGGACAATGTTGCTACAACAAAGTATGTAGCTCGTGTTACATACAGACGGTATGGTAACTACGACTTGTCAAACACACTACACCTCCCTTTTTTGGAAAAGAATAATCAATACAAAATTGATTATTCTTTTATATAATACAAATATGTATCTTACATGTAAAATAAGGAATAACTTATTTTAAGGAATTTTGTCAATTTAAAATTAATTTATTCTATTATATAGTTATTATTGTTAATCTTTTACATAATAAAAAGTAATTAAATATATATATATATAAAACAAATCGATTATTATTAATATTTATGGATTACAAATATGTACATTACATGTTAAGTAGGAATTAGTTTGTTTCAAGAAGGTTTTTTTTTTTTCAATATAAAAGTAATACAAACATATTAAATAGTTTGTTTTAAAGAAAAAATTTTTTCCAATATATAATTAGTACAAACATTAAATAGTTTGTTTCAAGGATTCTTTTTCAATATAAAATTAATACAAACATGTACTTTGCATGTTAAATACGAAAAAAAACTGTTTTTAAAGAATCTGTATTTCATTTTATTTTAATGATTGTAAATTGTTAATTGCGATGCAATTGTAAAAATACGAAATTATCTTAAGCTTTTTTTTTTTTTTTTTTTTTTTTTTATATTGATATTGAAGCTTTACTCTTTTTATTGTATGAGTTATTCCTGGATATTCACCAGTATCGGGATCATCATGGTATGTTTGTAGAATTTTAATTTTTTCAGAATCAGAAGAAACTTTAGTAAGTTTTGGTACGAGCACATTTGTTAAATTGGAATCTTGCAAGATTGTATTACCTTTACATTTGAAGGTTTCTCTATTTGTTCCTAGGTAATTAAGCATACTATCATCTAGTGAAAGTAGCAATGTTGTGAGATCAAGCTTATTAGCTATTTTTTCAAGCTTTAGAAAGAGGTGACCTAGGTCGACGTTTCTATTAATAATAAGATCTTTCAACTTAAATTCGGAAAGTACTTGCTTTCCCTTATGGATAATTACTTTATCCTTAGTAAAATACAATTTAGGTATTTTACGGTGCTCTTGGGCATTTATAGCCTCATATATTTTAAAATTAACTGATTCTGTTTTTTGTGCAGGAGTGTCGTTCGCACTTTCTCTGCTTGTTTTAGCCTGTAGTCTTGTTGTAACTCTCAGGATTGTATTGACTTCAATATTTTTAATATCTTTAAATTCTATTCGTGACAGTGCGTCTGCCACTGTATTTTCTCGACCCCTAATATACATAACTACAAAATCATACTCCTCGAGGTCAAGTCTCATACGTGTGAGTTTAGATGATGGATTCTTTAAAGAAAATAGATATGTAAGTGGTTTGTGATCACTTTGAATTACGAACTTTTTACCGTAAATGTATGGTCTGAAATATTTTATAGCCCAATGTATTGCAGTTAGTTCTTGCTCTATGGTAGATTTATTACTTTCACCTTTAGTGAATGATCTAGAAGCATATGAAATTGGCATTAGTATACCTTGTCTTTCTTGACTAAGGACAGCACCACAAGCGTGTTTACTTGCGTCTGTCGTAATAAAAAATTCTTTAGAAAAATCGGGGTATTGTAAAATTTTAGAACTTATTAATTGATTTTTGAGGTATTGAAAAGATTTTTCGCAATCTTGGTTCCATTCAAAAGGAATATTTTTTCTTGACAATCTAGTAATATGTCGGGATGATTCAGCGAAGTTTGGTATGAACCTTCGGTAATAATTACAAAATGCTATGAAGCGTTTAGCTTCATCACCATTCTTTGGTGTAGGATAGTTTTGGACTATAGAAAGTTTACTGTCATCAGGAGATATACCTTTATCAGTACATTTGTGACCTAAGAATGTTACTTCAGTTCGGAAAAATGAACATTTGTCTGGATGTAGTTTCAGATTATGTTTTCTGCATAATTCAAATACATTTCTTAAATTTCGTAACATATGTGTTTGTGAGCAACCAATTACTACAAGGTCATCCATATACACGAATGCTTGTGCTGGAGATAGACCTGAAAAAGCTAATGACATCATACGTTGAAAAGAATTTGGTGCTATTTTTAAACCATACGGTAGTCTTTTAAATCTGAATGATCCTTTATCTGTGGAAAAGGATGTAATATCTCTAGATTCCTCATCAAGCTCTATTTGATGAAAACCTGACATAAGATCAAGGCAAGAAAAGAATTTAGCTCTGCCCAATTGATCAAGAATATCATCTATGCGAGGTAAAGGAAATTTATCAGCTATTAAATTTTTATTTACTGCCCTGTAGTCTACTACTAGTCTCCATCTTTTTTGCATTGTACCAGGTAAAGGTTTCTTTGGTACTAAGAGTATAGGACTGTTGTGATCTGAAATGGATGGTTCAATAATATCATCTTTAATTAATTTATCAACTTGATTATTTATTTCCTCTTTTTGAGAATGAGGTATTCGATAGTTTTTAATGTAGACAGGTTGTTTATTATTTACTTTAAGTTTTTGTTTATAAAAATTATTGACTGATATGTTTTCAGATTCTAGAGCGAAAATATCTATAAATTCATGGCATAAGGATTTTAGATCATTTTCTACGAAAGATGGGAAGTTTTTAGAAAGTCGTTCCATTTTTTCTTTGGATCTGGCGGGTGCGCCATGTTGTTTTGCAATTTTATAATCTTTAAGGGATTCGGTAACTAGTTTAATATCAGAAATTATTAAATCTTGTTCAGTGGTATTAATTATTTTTACAAGAGGATTTGACTTGGAAGTTATTGTATTTGCGATGTAAACGCCGTTTTGAATTGTTTGATAAGGTATCAAAACATTTTGTTCTGGTGATTCAAATTGTATGGATCTTATAACTTCAGATCTAGCAGGAAGTGATATTGAGTTTATGGTTGGACCATTTGTAAGAGGTATTCCGATGTCATGATCAATTTCATTTGATCGGATAATAATCAAATCTCTATCATTGGAGTATTGTAAGACACAATTATACTTTCGTATGAAATCCATTCCAATTATTCCATCTGCTTGTATTTTGAAATCATTCGTAACTACATGAAAGGTATGTTTTATTAGATATTTGTCTATTTTTAATTCGCATTGTACACTGCCTAACGTTGAAATTATACCATTACCAATACCATTTAAATTTTTTCTATTATAAACATTTATTGATTCATTTAAGACCTGGTTGTGCTTGATAATTGAAATATCAGCGCCAGTATCTATTAATAAAATTGAAGTTCCATCATTTAGAGTAGTTCTACAGCGTAAATAGCTACATAAATTTAAGTTAATATTGTATGTTTTGGTTCCTACTGAGTAATTAGAGGTCGTTGCTCGTTTCCCGAGTCGAATTCTGCGGATAGATTTATGTTTCTGTTTTGAGAATTGTTGGAATTATTGTAACGGTTTCTGTTATTGTTACGATAAGAACCAGAATTATTGTTATTGTAATTACGGTTGTTAGTGCCGTTATTACGATAAGATACGTTATTACTGTTTCTATTGCGATTGAAACGGTTGTTTCTATTTTGAGAATTGTTAAAGGATTGATTAAAGCTGTTGCTTCTGCTTTGGTTACTATTATTATTATTATTATTATTATTATTGTTGTAACCTTGGCGTCTGAAGCCATAGCTTAGAATAGAATTTTCTTGACCGTATGCTTCGGTGCAACTGTTTATGAATTTCGTTACTACTTCATTCATATTATTGAAGTTAGCTGATTGCATAATAATTTTAACTCTGTCATTGGATGTGTTTTTGGTTATAGCCGTAACTGCTGAACGTGTAGCATATTTGTTGGCTATTTCATGTGGTAATCCATCTCTAATATAGGCTGTTTCTAATTTTTTCGTTAATTCCTCCATCTCATTGACGTAGGCATTAACGTTTTTTCCTGATTGTCTTATACTCAATAATTTGGCATTAATTACATCAACGGATTCACCTTTAACCGTTGTTTTCAGTTTAGAGATTATTTGTTGTAATGTAATTTCTGATGAAATTAGATTTCTTGCTGTTCCTTTCAATTTTGTTTTGATAAGGTTTACAGCTACTGATTCGTGAGTTTCTTTAATTGAATCTACTAAATCAACAGCATCGATAAAGCTTTGCAAGTTTTCGGAATTTCCATCAAAGTCTGGAATTAACCTAGAGGCAGTATTTAAAAATTCTACTACCGTTTGAGGCATTTTGGATATTTGTTTTTGTTCCGTTTCGGGTAAAGGATCGAACACTATTGGTTCATGGATTGAGTGTGGAACAAATACTTTAAAGTTTTTTCTGTAACTTACGGAAATTAATTTTTCACGTAGGTCGGAATAAAAATTATCAGCGGAGGTTTGATGAGCTTTTGTAAACCTACTATAATTTATATTAAGTAGTACTCTGAGTTTTTCCAACTGATTGTGAAGAATGTTTATATGCTTGTTTATTGTTTCAGGTTTTGTATCCCTGTCGGTATTTAAGCATTTGTATGATTTAAGGAATATTTCTTTTATCGCCTTAGCCCTGGATACGATTGTTTCCCATTCCATTAGTTAAAGAACTGATAAGGAAATTGCATAAAAGCAAAAGCGAATGAGACAACAATCCGTTCAAAGTTAAAAAGACTGTATGGAAGTATTCTTTCTTGACATAAATTTGGAAGAAGTCTTGCCAAGCGAAAGGTAATGTTTGGTTTAGTTTCGCAAGTAAAGAACGTATGCATCCTTTGTATTGGAGCATGTAGGAATATATAGTATCAATTAATATACAATCTGATACACGAGGGACGGGGAAAAAATCCGTTTTGTGAACAGAGAAGCAAAAAAATTAATAGAAATGGAGTATAGGAATTTTTGCTTCGAAGTACTTGGATCAGAAAAGTTTTTAACAATTGGTTATGTTATGGATTTAAATTTTTTCGAATAATGTTCATTTAGACTCTGTCTAAATTGTTAGCTATTGACGCAGCTCTAGTGTAATTCTTTTTCAAGGATCTTTTGTGCAACTGGTAAAGAGTTACCAAGAGTTGCACGGCTAATAGAATAATTATTATTATGAAGTAGACTGGCGAGAAATCAATTTTGACCACTATGTCATTTACGACATTAGCGTTTGGTTGTTCAATTTTCGATTCCTTACCGCCCATTCTAATAACTCTTGATAAGAAAAATTTTCAAGAATAATGGATTAAACTAAACTTCTAGAACTGTTACGTACGTTAGTAGCTTGACCGTTTACATATACAAAAGGAAAGTTTACAATAGTATTACTTATATTAAGTTTACACGGCTAGCCACTTGTTAGTATGTCTCTGTCTAGGACGTTTTAGTACTTAAATTTAAAGGTACTTATGTCATTACGACCGTCACCATGTTTTTGCAGGGTGAATAGTGGCAATGGCATAAGCCGGTCATTACCAATTAATGATCGAAACGGTTAAATCTTGAATTGTTATACCCATGCAGGGACACGTATGTATGCAGGGGTGATTTAGTTTTTAGTAATTTGGTTTGTGGTTATTATATATATTTTTTTTTTATATACCACGTTGATAGTGGTTATTTATTTAATTATATATAATATATTTTTTTTTTGTTAGTTGTACATATGTATATATAAATAAATATTGTGTAATTATTTCTATAAATTGAGATATTACCATTTACGAGTGTAGTAGGATGAATTTTGCTGTTATTGCTGCTGCTGCTGCTGAAGGATACTCTATTTTAGCCATTTTGAGGAATATTAGGCTCTCCATGTAGTGTGGAAGATGATAATATGTTCGTGTAATTAAAGGATCACGGCAAGTTTACAGGATTTTAAATTATGATGATAAATACGTATTTGATGAAGATGCTCTGTTGTTATTTCATCAGTACCAAAGTCTCTCATAGCCTTACGCAAATCACGGGTATCATTGACGGAATCATAGTTTTCTGCTTACAGGATTTATGTTTACAGGATTTCAAATCATGATGATAAATATGTATTTGATGAAGATGCTATGTTGTTATTTCATCAGTACCAAAGTCTCTCATAGTCTTACGCAAATCACTGGTATCATTGATGGAATCATAGTTTTATGCTGGTAAAAAGAGTTGGTGTATCTAATGGATACATTTGTTATTTTTTTTTTGTTTAAATTTGGCATTCTTTTTATGTCTATATAAATTATTATTATTTGTTTTATTCCAGGATGGCAGGATCGCCATGTAATGTGGCACAAATGGCCATGTAGGATCGCCAAAGGATTAGTAAAAATAAATTGAATGTTGTGTGTTGGCAACTTGCGACCGGTCACGTCGCAAGTGCTCTTTATTCACTTGAGTTCTAATTAAGACTCTGTTCTGATTAAGACTGTGTTCTGATTACGACTGCCTGTACAATTAAATCTTATATTCTAAAGACCTAAAAGTACACTAATACTAACACATGTGAATACTTATGAATATGATACTTATAACTAAACATTAGGATGGGAATGAACTAGTCAGCACATTTACAGTGTGTGTAAATGAGCCACTCAGCATATTCCCAGTGTGTGTGGACAATGTTGCTACAACAAAGTATGTAGCTCGTGTTACATACAGACGGTATGGTAACTACGACTTGTCAAACACACTACAGTAGATAATGAATGTTAAAGTTTCGCACACTTTCGAAAGTGTGCGAAACTTTAATTGTCAATTATCTCATAAAATTAAACTTTTGTTTTTTGTTATAAAAAATTGAAGCGATTAATATAAATTGCCATTATCATCTATGATTGGGCAAGACTGCAAAAGGGCACAATTAACACAAACGTAAGACATTTGGCGGATTCAATCAGAAGATTATTCACGGATTCAATCAGAAGATTATTCACTACTTCAGGAAGGGTTGGTGAAATAAATATATTTCATTAGCACAGTTCACAATTTTTTTAACGTAGAATACGTTATACGGTAAGGTAGGGGTGTTGATCTTGAGTACAAAATTTTGAGAAAATGTTTGTCAACTTTCACCCACTTTTACTTATATATTAAAACATGTTTTAGCAATTTTTATATGTTACTCAGTTTTGGTAATATGTTTTGTTTCGAATTACATTAAAAAAATTATATGTCTGTATATAAAAGTTTTATGTAGTTAAGGAAATAAATATTTTAGAGCATGATATTTTAGACTTTTTTGGTACATGCCGATGTTGTTGTTGGTTTGTAAATGCCGCTGTTGTTTTTGTTGTTGTTGTGAAATCAAAGGATTTGGGCTTTGCTGTGCTTTGTTTATTTATCGAGAAGCGTGTAAATGTGTGTGTGTGTGTACATTTCGTTTTGTTGGATCGGTCGGTTGTTAGTTCGTTTGGTGGGGAACATAAAATGAAGGTAGGGGAGCGTGGACACTTGTGTGTGCTTGAAAGTTTACAGATCTTTGCTGTCGTTTGTTTACTTCTGCGAGCAGCTTGTAAATGTGTGTGTGTATGTACATTAATACAAAGGATTGGCGATGTATACGCTCACTATATCAATGGCGTTTTTCCTAAACACATTTCTGTGAATACATTGGGAAGTAGTTGGAAAGCAGCTAATCTATTGTGCTGCCATATCATAAAATTTATTGATAGATTTAAATCATTTATCAAAAATTATATTTAATTCATATATTTTAATTGATATTGAAAGTTAAATCCAGGAAAAATATTTTGTATTTGAATTCATATAAAATTTTCCGTTCAATAATTTTAAGATTCATCCAATATACCGATAAAATATACCTTGATTTTAGAAGGAACCTCAATAAGTTTTTACTGATAAACATTTAATAATAAAAACCTAATATTTTTGTTCTCCAATAAAGTCTACCCTGTAAATTATATCATATACAAATTGTTTATTTCATTGTTTATACAAGGCTTCCTGATCATACTATGGTTAAATGTTTTCGCAATTTTAATATATAATCGGTTTTTTTTAATTCTCATACAGTTTGCATATAATCACACGTCTTTGAATGCTTTTTAAATATGTTGGTTACAGTCTACTGATGAGTTGCTAAGCCGACAACAAAGAACAATTTAAAAGTATTTTTGGTCAAATTTAAAATCGATGGAAAACCATTCAGCTTTAGTAAAAAAAAATACCTACAATATATTTTAAGCATTACATTGCTATAGTTACTACAATTAACATAGATATAATTTAAAAAAAAAGACGTTCCATCATTGAATTTCCTCAAGATAATTTTTTTTTATTGACATCATGAATATTTTGATTGAAATGCATTTGAATACTTTTCTATGTATATATGTACATGTGTACAAAAGAAAAGAAGCCATCTTGTTTACATTTCGAACACGATTGGAATTTCCGAATGAAAGGATGTGCCCGTAGCCTGAAAGACATCAGTGTATTTAAATTTTCCATCTAATAAAATTTGATTTTTTTTTGGTTTTAAGTTCACAATTCTCTTTATATCTTTTTGCTAGCAATTGTTAATTGTCTTTTGTAATTAAAATATCTATGTAAATCCCCATTTGGCTTTACTTAAACACATAAAATGAAAAGTTAGTTAGTTAGTTAGTTAATTTTTTATTGAGACTGTTTTTTCATATTATAAGATTTACAAACGTTAACTATTATAAGCGAACTTAAAACTATATTGTATTATTTTAATTACGTAAATATTAATTTTGATAATGCGACCTGCTTATTCAAATAATATAAATGAAGATTAATGACAGACATATTTAATAAATATAACAAAAATAAACAACGCTTGCTCCCGGCATTTAACTTCATCTACAGAGTAATATCTGCTATACTTACATATGTATATAAACTTAAAACTAAAAACAAAAAAAAACACAAACAAAGAAAAAACAAACAACTTAAAAACTAAACCCTAATACTATTTAAAAACTAAATCTACCCCCTGTGTATACCGGGAGTGGCATGTGTGTAAAATCTATCTAGAAAGATATGTTGCTCATTCGAAATTCCAATCGTAGAGAGGTAATTAGTATTTGACCAACTAAAATCTTGTTCTTCCGTCAAATTTTTTGTATATTATCACTTTCAAAAGACGACAGTCTGTCAACAAAACGTTTTGTCAAATCAAGAGCGTAAACAGAAATTGGGAGTGTTTTAGCCTCTTTATAAATAAATCGGTTCGAAAATCTTTTATTACGTGTCTTGTAGTTCTTTTCTACGCACTTCCGTAGAACATGACGCTCAAAAACTTCCATCCTCTTCATCGCCGTTTTTGAGATTGAAAACCATATCGGAAATGCATATAAAAGAATTGGCCGTATACTAACTTTATATAAAAGCAGCTTTGTTCTAATTGGCAAAAATTTGCTATTAAATAGCCTTGAAAATGCCCCCTTCATACGGTTAGCCTTCTCCAAATTTTTAGCAACATGCTTATTAAACTTTAGAAGCTTATTAAAGTTAACACCGAGGTATTTCATTTCATCTTTAAACAATATTTCAGTGTCATTCAAATTCAACTTCAATTTTTTGCTTTCCGGAACAACCGTATATTTACACTTCCCGGAAGCATTTCTCAAACATATTGAACTACTTTTTGACGCGTTTATTTTTATTCCCCAATGAGAATAAAACTCATTAGTTTGTTGAAGATGAAATGAAACACGTTGGAGTGCAGCTTTAGGTGATTCATCATGAGCATAAAGCAACGAGTCGTCAGCGTAAAGTATACCCTTTGAATTATCAACTTCATGAGGAAAATCATATATAAATATGTTGTACAGGTGAGGTGCCAAAACAGAGCCCTGAGGTACGCCGCAAGAAATACTACCTTGAGAAGATAACATATTATCAAGTTGAACAAAGAATCTTCTCTGATCGAAAAAGCTTTTAAGGAGTTTTACTATTGAATCACTGCAACCAATCCTTATCAATTTGTATAGTATACCATCATGGTATGCCTTATCAAAAGCTTTTTCGATATCAAGAGATACTGCGACCGTACAATGTCCCTTTCTCAAATTCTGTATAACATCATTATGAAATTTTAAGAGAGCATGCACAGTAGAATTACCTTTCTTAAATCCAAATTGGTTTTCAGGAATATACTCCCCTTGTAAACCTATATCCATTTTCTCTCTGATAACTCTTTCAAACAACTTACCCAGATTAGACAATAAAGAAATTGGCCTAAAGTTATTAATATCGTAATTACCCTTTTGTTTCGGAATCGGGACAATTTTTGCAATCTTCCAGGCTGACGGAAAAAAACAATTATTAAGGCAATTATTGAACAAGATTGTTAGGTACTCAAAGGCCTTTACCGGAAATCTTTTAATTAAATAATTTGAAATATTATCTACACCACACGACTTTTTATTATTTATAATTCTAGAAGTAATTAGTAAGGCATTTAAATCTGTAAATTTGGAATCGCTTACATTATTCAAAGAGGTGACTTCATCACTAAAAGTAATACAATTTGACGCTCGAGCTACACTATCTCTAATGGTTTCCTCAATGCCAGAAATGTCCCTATCAGGTGGAGAGCCCTGATATATAGATGCAAAATGATATCTGAAGGCCTCCAATTTTCCATCCAACTGAGTAATTTTGATGCCATTTACCGAAATGTCTTTAAAGTCAGGCCGTTTCCTATTTCCTATAATTTTGAAAATGTACTTATAAGCCCGAGGACCGGGTTTTATTCTTCTAAGCTTCTCCTTAAAAAAATCAGCCTGTTCAATAGCAATCTGTTCCTTTATAATAATTTTTATCAATTCAATCTGCTTCGAAATAAGTAAATATTCAGAGTTCCTCCTATTCAAAGTTCTTCTGTATATTCTCTTCAAATCTTTCTGCCAATTATATTTAACTCTCAGCAACTTTTTCACCTTATCTGAGACGAGATAATTCTTATCCTTTCCTTCAACCCTTTCAGAATGCACTTCTGTTATAAAATTTATAGAAGAACCAAATTGCTCTATATAATTATTAATTTCGTCATTAGACAGGTTCCTATTATGCGGAGGAAAGTCATTCAACAATGCACTACTTACATCATTCTTAAATGCGTTCCAATCCGTGTTCCTGAATGACGTAAATAGAGTTGGAATATTAAGAATAAAATTAAAATCCGAAACCAATAAGTGAAGTGCTAATGGAATATGATCCGAAAATGTGGGAAGAGTAAATGTCTTAAAATTTGGAATTGGACTATCAATCAAATCATTGCTTATTATAAAATGATCTAAATGAGAGGACCCGCCTGGATAAGTAGGATATGAATCACAAATTCTCTTAACTGTAATAGATTCCTCTTGAAGCCAAGAAAAAAGAACTTCTCCATTAAAATTATTATTGCTATCACCCCAAGAAAGGTGTTTCGCATTTAAATCACCACCCAGAATTAGCCCATCATATGCACTGGAAAAATTTATAATCTCAGAAAGACCCCTACAAATAGCCTGTCGGCTACAATTACTTCGAAAATAAATTGAACCACAAAGAATTTTCTTAAGGATGCTATTTATTTTAACATTTACCTCAACAAATATATTCGGAAACCGAATATTTGAAAAGTTTACTTATATTTTTGAACGACGAAAGGCATAATTTTTTAAATTATTAAATCATAAATTCAACTACAATTGCTTGAGTGTGTATGTTTGTATATGTGTTAATGGTACTTGTTGCTGCTTATTTACGAGCAACAATGAAAAAAATTGCATTTGTTTTATAATGTCATTAAATTGTTATTTTATTAACAAATGACATCGTTAAATTACCACCTCGACAGAAGGAAATATGCCTGCAAATTATAATTACAATCAGACGTACATAGTAAAAATTGTACACGTCAAGAAAAACATTGTTGAAACAACAGTAATCGCCAACTATTATTGATGTGTTTCCTAATGAACAGCTTTCCATGTAACATATTAATATTTTCATTAGTGCAATACGAAGGACACAAATTCTTTTATATGCATAAATTTTCTATTTCAAACACTGTATATTAAAATTAAAGTGAATTTTAAATTGAAAAATGTACTTTGTTGTAATAAAAACTAAATTTTTACAGTACTATCGGGCGCACCATATTGACTATTTGTATGACGATCATGTAATGATATAAAGTTACACGTGAAAATGTTCAAAGTAATCGGATTTTAAGGCCAAATACAAACTTGGCTTATTGTTCGACCAAAACTTAATATTTAAACATGTTAGAAATTTTAAAAACCTGATAAGAATTAAAATCTTCAATACCTATTGAGAATTTAGATACAGATCTATCGTAGTAGACTAAAACAGAAAATGGCAGCATTAGGTAAAAATTGAATTTTATTTTATTATTACTTAAGCACAACCTCTTATTAAATGGTTCACAAGTTTTATTTGTAACTATCGATATTTCGATAGTCTAATTTTTTCATAATTTTGTTTAAAAGAAAATAAAAGAGGTCATTGTAGTGGAATATCGTTTTGAAAAAATTATAAATTACTGTATACACACCCATGACGGAATGAATGTCTATTTGTCTAAAAGTATAGCAGTGGAATATGAACTGGATTGGTAATAATAATATGGTTTATACATATTATAACTATATTTTACGATTTTGTCTAAATTTTTGTATACCTTTATTGCTTGGATTGCCCATATCATTCCAGTGATTAAAATACTTTTTGTTTTTTTTTTATTTGATGTACCTTCGGTTAGCTTCTATTAATTTTTTACTCAAAAGAATATATGAAAGTCAACCATATTCTTGCTATGATTTAAAGAAAGTATTTCGCAGATTATAATCTATATTTTGCAACTTTAGACACATTTATGTTATCCCTTGCTGCTTAGTTCTGCCTAAATCTCTATTTTTCTAAAGAGGATAAAACCCTTTCATTACTTGATGATACAGAGTATCATACGAAATTTCTTTTAAACTAAGTCTTCTGCTTCTAATTTTATTCAATCTTGTGGGCTGTAACTCAAACTCTATTTTAATTAGAGTAATTTTGTTGTCTCAACTTTATACAACACCGATCGTCGCTAACAATCATTTGATTTATATCTATTATATGCGTGAAACAGTAATTTAAAAAAAATAATACCATTTTTTTAATTAAGCCCTTAAATAAGAAAATAATATTTTCTCTCAATTAATAAGTTTAATTAATTCAATTATTTTTGCTAGAACTTAAATAATTAAAAAAGAAAATAATAGAAAATTTTTACAAAACGCAAACCGACTAATACTCATATTTTTTCTTTGTGCTCTGACCAAACAACATTATTTGAGCGGCGAATATATTTCAAAAATTTTATTTAATAGAAAAAACCTTCACATGGGAATCGTTTAGAAAATGTCGAATGACATTAAAGACGATCCACATTCGCTTAAAAGGGTCATAACTGGTGACGAATCATGGGTGTGACATCGAAACTAAAGTCCAATCGTTCCAGTGGAAGATCTAAGGAGAGCAAAAACCAAAATCGCCGAACAATCAAAGTACGTCTATCTGTTATGCCTCTCACAAACAAACCAAACTAAACACAAAGAAAATCAAATAGGAACATATGTTCGAGACAAGTGTGCCAACTTAAAAAAATCGCTAATTGAACAGACCACGTTTTTTATTTAACCATTCAAATGTAGTCGGTTAATACCTTGGTATAGCTATACCTTGAAAAATATAACTTTTTATATCAGGAAATTGTAATATTGAAAAATTAAAGATCAATTTAACGCCCACTTTAACTAACGTCCATTTTACCGCCAAATTGTAATAATGGCTCTAAGACTTAGGCATTAATTGCCTGAGCGTTACTCATCTCTAAAAAAAATCACATAAATATTCCATCATTTGTATCGATATTTAGTGATTTCAAAGTCTTGGAAAGATTTCGTCATTCGCGGAGTAAAGAGAAGCGAATATGGCGGTAATTGAAAACAATGAAAATTAAAAAAAAAATGTTGTCGATATGTATACAAATTTACGACTTTAATGGGACATGAAAAGTGATAATCGTAAAAATTTAAAAAAAAATCTCATATCAAAATTTTATTTTCTTCCGCCTACTAGTAGTAGTACGAGTATATGCGAGACACACACAGAACTTATGTTTCGTTCAGGGTTCCATCGTGTTTATTTAAAAATAAAATTAGGTTTCTGGAACATGTTTCTTCCCATGATCCATCGTGTGTACCTATCAGAAAGGAAGAAGATGTATTTGTATTTGTAAATATTTTATCATGTGATGCCCAGCCTTATGTTTTTATGATCATCTATGGTATTTGCTTAAACATGCGAAGCTTCACTCAAAATTTATTCATTACTTTTAGTTTAATTTTTTATCTTTGCCACTATTAACTATTTCTGATTCTCTTAAAGTTCTCCACTTCCATTATTACTTCTCCTTCAATAGTTTGCTTACACAAAAAAAAGAGACAGATAAGATCACTTAGGAAATCATTTTCATAAAATTTTCACAGGGCTCAATGGGACTAAATATAAAGTGCATAGAATATAAAACAGGAAATGCTGCTTTTTTCATCTTCTTATTTGCATATTAATTTAATATCGCCTAAGAAACAATAAAAATAATAAATTTATTTTTCCTACTGCTTACATAAATAAAACCCATATGAAATTCTAAAATTGGCGCTTATATGTAAAAAATGCAAAATATTTCAAATCGATCAAACACTTTATATCACATTAAAACAGGCGTTTTGCAATTGCTCTTAAATTACTTAGTCATTTAAAAATAAATAAAATTAATTGTTCTAATCTACTGAGCAATTTTATAAATTGATATGAATATTTATATTGTTATTGAATAATAAACAAATATATTAAATATAAAATTTAGTTCAGTTTATAAAAGTTTTAATCCACATAAATACATCCATGTATGTATATTGACCGCTTAGAGGGAAATTGTCATAAGTGCCCAAGACAAAAATTTTCAAAAGAAATATTGTTATTAATAAAATTATTATTATCATTATAACATAAATTATATAAATAAAAATTAATCGCTAAATGTTATTGGTAAGCCCAAGAAAGGTTTCACCAATTTTTCTTTAAAGATTCCATGAAGTCCGAGTAAGAGAAAAATTGTAAAAAAAATTTCTAAAGAAACATACAAGTCGCACCTTTCCTTTTCCCTACAAACTATTTCTAGCTGTCAATTTAAAAATTTCATTGGGAAATTCTTCTATTCATTCAGCATGGATTCGCTGAGTGACGTTAAGGTTTTGACGTAACTAGAGATGGTGGATCCGATCACCAGAATTTAACTGATAAATTTGAGGTACTGTAACAAGATTTTCTAAATTAATATTTTCTATAGATAGACTGAATTTCTGTAGATAATACATCTGTGGCACCACTTAGTATAACAGTATAAAAAATTAACATTTACGGCTTTATTCAAAATAATAATTTAGTTTTGCTTTACAGCTGAAATAAGTTAACAGACACTTTAAGGCGAATAAACGTTTCTTAAGAAATTGTATTCTAATCACTACTTAATTGTTTTTTTTTTTTTATTTAACAAATTTTATTGGCAACGCAAGTGTACACTATATAGTTCACCATGTAGAAAAACGAATTCGAGTAGTCGCATGTGTAAAATTAACTTATAGTTTTGGAATTGAAATATATTATTTTTAAAACCATGATATACTCGTGACAAGCGACGTACAGTTTTCTATGAAATATAAATTACAAAAGTGTTAATAATACAGAAAATAGAAAATTCTTTTATCCGCATGATTATTTTAATTTCTAACAGACTTCAAAAAAGGAGGAGTTATCAATTCATGTGTATTTTTTCTAACTTTATAATTTGTGTACCAATTTTTTTTGAAAGAGTTTGCGGGCGATTTGATCATCCGAAATGTTGACTATCGCATAACTATCCCATTAATGATCGATTTCGAAAAATCGATTGCTTGCAGTTTGGTTTCACAGAAATTTTAATGGAAATCGGACAAAGTGACCACCCGGAATAATCATTATAACATAATGATTATACTAATGGAACTATTTTCAAAATTGTTTATTTAAGAAGATATTTCAATCTTTCCTGGAAATGGATCATATGGAGTCTTTACATAACCCACAGTTTTTTCTTATAAATTTTGTTGTCCATTTTGATTCAGATGTAGAGCTCACTAATACTTTTCTTTACAAGGATATAACAATAATCTTCTAAAAATAGCCAATACCTTTACCTTTAATTTAAGGTGTGACATAAGTCTCTATGTGATATTTTAGGTAAAAAAAATGCTTTTTTGAGTACATAAAATAGATTTAGAACACTTACTTCAACGTTTTCCTATCATAATTAAATTTAAAAGCAATTTTGCTAAGTGGGTTGTAAAGCTTTTGTACGTTTTTCTGAATACGACCATAGATATTTTGATTGTCTTTATCATAATTTAGTTTTTTTTAAGAATTAGTTCATATGGTGACATTTCATTGGCCACTAAACTAAATCATCAGTGAACTTTAGGCAATTTAGAAGCGTTCAACTTCATTTGTTTATGACAAGCGAATCAAATACCATATGAAAATTCGTATAATCAATGTAGGCTTAGAATGCTTTTACACAAACACCACAACAAACACTTATGCTCAACTGACTAAGAAACTGGGTTCGATCCCTGTTCAGGACAAGTCATGAGTTTCGGCACCGAATGTTAGCAGAATAGTCTGCGAGGTAAATCAATTAATAAAATGGCTAAATATACAGCTTAAGAATTTTAATGCGTCTCCTTAACACTAGAGGCGCTGCTACTCTGCTATAAAAAACGCGGAATAGTAGAGTTGTAAAACAGAAATGAAGATCTCTCTCTGTCTTCTCATTTCGCCACCTGCCCTCTATTCAATATCCCTTTCACAAAAGAATTAATACCTTCCTAGTAGGCATTCATATCCTGAGTGGTACTTCGCTTTACAAAAAAAGAGTCTATTCTTCTATTTTCATGTATACAACGAAAAGCCCTGTAGATGTCAATAAACATTTTTTAAACTCTAATTGCTTAAACGATTAGTTGGGGAGAATATCCCAAATAATAAATGTCAATATTAATTACTTGCAATAGTCATCAACTTTTAATTTTGTTAGAAGAAGCCGACATTTTTCGTCGTTATGACAAAACTATCTTATAAACTTATATTTTAAAGTTATGAATAAAATATTGAAATTTATTATTCGGGATATTCTCCACAAATTTACTGACGATTTGGTTTAGCGATTAATGGAATGTCGGCATATGAAGAGCTAAAGCCACAACAAATATTTTAGGAAGATTGCAAATAAATATGAATACAGGAACGCTGAACATTGGAATTGTCTTTATTTGATGTATAGTTTATTGCCGTTTATCGCCAAATCATTAAAAAAACGTACCGTAAATAGATGACAAATAGCAACAAAAAAATTTTAATGGATAAATCCCCAGAATTTTCAGCAATTGTACAAACAGCAAGCAATTTAATATTGCATAAAAATTGGCTACGATTGCCTAAATATTGAAATTATAATATCGTCCAAAATTTGTTACAAAAATTCATGGGCGTGCTTCACTTGGCTTCAATAAATAAAAAAATTTAGTATTAAGTGTTCTAAAGGTTGGTTTCCATCAAGATAAAAGTGCCAAAATACATACATCAATAAAGCGATTCCCAAAAATGTTCACACATTTAATTCATTGTGAAATAACTTCCAATTTTTTTTTGGAATGTATATAATTTTTTGTTTAATAATATCATGTTATTTTTGGAATTATTTCATTTTATACTTAAAATACAAATATTATTTTTTATACATCATCAAAAAAGTGTGGGACATATTTTATTTTATTTTAGGAGCATGTCCTAACATCACTTAGGTTTCTTTCGCGTTTCCATACTGTGTACTTATATCATATTTTGTTTCTTTTATCTCATTTGGTACTTTTTGTACGGGACTTTTTTCATGATGAAATAAGTCCAAAAATGTGGGTTTCATGTATTTCATTTTCAGATTTGAAAATATCTCATTAAATTTTCTTAGTACTTATTTCATTTCTCTATGCTCTATTTCATTAGGACTTATTTTGTTGTGCGTTATTTCATTCAACAGTTTCTATCAAGTAACTCATTATCTAATATAATTAAAAACACACTTACTAGAACTTTTTTGAAATAGTAAATTTTCAAATTGCATATTCGACATATGATTTTTTAATGCTTAAATATACACATAACAGATGATTTATATTTTGTATTTTGAACTTTTGTTAATTAATACTCAATAGTTACATATTCCTTAGTATATATTTTAAATATAATTCCATGGAATGTTCCGTTTAAATGTTTTGACAATTTTTGCAACCATTAAGAAGCTATTTTCACTTTATAGAAGACTCATAATGTTTACTCTAATAAATGCTTTTTTACTTACTCTGTAATAAAGATTGATCTTATCTTAAACTCCCCAAAATCATATTAATTGGTTTTGTGTTGCCTTTTGAAGTTTATTTTAATATTAATTTATGAAATATGCTTTTTTATCATTATAAATGTTTGTTAATGCCATATGTGTATATATATGTATATTATTTATTGTATAAAGTGAAGTAAGTAACAAAATTCTATTAAACACACAATTATTTGGATTCTTTGCTTTTCGCGTTCACATAAAATAATTTTTAATATATTTTCTTTCTTGCAATTTAAAATATTACTAAACAGATTTAAGACCACTATTTAGTATAATTAATTTTATATACACATACATATTTAAATCTGCATAACAGTGAAAATGATGTTTTACACAAATATTATTTGTGTATCTAGTAGCTGATATTGATTAATCGAACAACAAATGTTGAGATACTGGTGTTAACAAATGCAACCGCTACGCAGGCAAATGCATGTTTCAACTTCACACTTTTGTTGTAAAGTTTTAAAAAAAATTTTTTTTGTTATATTAAAATATTATTTGTTTATTTTAAAACTTCAAGCTTTGTTTTTAAGATGATTAATGATGTTTAGACAACAATGACATTAATAGGTTCTTCGATAATTTCTTGTTAATTGTTTTTGTGTTTATTTTAGATAAGGGGCGTATATTTTTGATTTTTTACGATTTCATTTATATTTTCAACGCTTTAAGTGATTAGCATATGTTGTGTTGAATTTGTTTTACGCACATGTACATAAGTATAATTTTTAATTATTTTTAGTAATAAATAACATTCAGTCGGCATGTAAAATTCGTTTAGAAATTTTGTACGTCGGCTTTTTAATTCCATTGGAATCCATTTCCTTTTATTTTAATTTTTATCTACCCGACAATTGTGTAATAATTTCAAATTGCGCGCTTTTTCACGTTAATTATAATAACGACGAATATACACTAGTAGCGCGTTGGCGAATTTTATTCAACACAAGTCTTTAAGGAGAAAAACAAACAAAAGACAGCAACAATTAAACACAAGAAAAACCGCAAACACGTTTCCAAAAGACACAAACGGCTGGGGGAAAAAAAGCTTTAATTGCATTTTTTTAAGACTAGAAGAGTAGCCGAAATTTGAAGAAAAACCAAAAAAACTAATTCAAGATGGAGCTTTAATTACAAACTCCACTCTTTGTGTTTAATTTTAAGGAGTTTCAAACCTATACAATGAAGTTTACTTATGTAGGTGTATGTATATAGGCAGACGAATGCACACGAAAAACTTGTTTTTGATCTTAAAAATTTTTCTTTCTTTACCGACGCTAATGAAAATTCTTAAGCTTCCGGTTGGACAAACAAGTCTGTTTTACTTTTAAATGCTTCTGTTCTGTTTCATTACGTACGAACAACCGCAAACTGAAAACTTGTTTAACCACTACCTTTTTGTTATTGTTGTAGAAACCAAAAAAATAAAACACGTAAAACAAAACCTATACAAACACCCCATTCGTATCTCCATATCTAAAGAGAGTTTTTATTTTTATTATTTTTGCTATCAAAAGTGGGAGTCGCCTTTTCATTTGCACATTGATACAAACTTATGTATATATTTTTACCGTAGATTATTGCTCATTTTTTCATTTTAATCTCTGGCCTGTGTATGCATATGCTCTTATGGCTCCCCTTCTTTCAAAAGCTTGATTTCTTGTTTAGATATGTTTGTTGTTTCTCTCATATTCGAAGAGTACTGATAGCATGTGTATAAAAAAGCAACACTCATATCTCTGGGGACAGCCCACTTTAGTTAAAACAGCGATAATATACATAGTTTGTACAGACAAACAAAAAGCGTTTTGAATGGGTGTGTATTTGTATGGGGGTGTTTTATATGTATTATTAATTGGATATGTGTGTATTACCAGTTGGGTCCAGGCATGGAAAATAGAGATTGTATGATTTTAATGTAATTAAAATTTTTGCGGTAACAATTTATTTTTTCGGAATGCTGATAAATTTGAATGGGCTTTTCAATACATAGAGAAAACAAATTTGTTATGGCAACCGAATTTTTACTAATCGAATTTGTCAGTTGCAATTATTACTATAAAATTCAATTGTCTATAAAATTAAATAAATTAACATCATTTTTTCGACCTTTTCTATTTTGATATATCTCTTTTGCTTTTTTTACAACAAAAATAATCCTGAAGAAGACACCCAAAGACCTAAAGTTCGTTTATGAAAGAAGAGATATTTCATAAGGAATTTTTTTTATGGTACTTCCAACCTATTTTTAATTAGATATCCTTTTAGATTTTTTGATAAAATTATCCCGAACAGTAAATTTCAATAATAAATAGTTTAAAAAGAATTTTGTTTTTCGTTTTGCCTAATACATACAATCAATCTAAATATGTATAAGTTGCAAAGCCTATCATAAAAATATGTAAATATATATGTAAATATATGAGCTCCGATGTTGACGTGAAATTTCATAAATCTATTGACAGGGAATTATGCAAAGCTGATTAGAGTAACGTGGGAGTTATTTAGATAAAAGAAAGAGTTTTTAATGGCTATTTATATTCGAAATCAGTTATTAACTTCATGTTTTGATAAAAATGTCGAAATTAAAAGAATAAGTAAATATTGACAATTGATAGAGATTATTTATAAATTTGAGCTATTAAACACAAAAGATCTTAAATACTGCTTGTATGTAATTAGACTTGTTTATGACAATATGCTATTTAAATTTTAGTATTAAATAATAACAATTCTGAATAATATGCTATGTGTTTGGCAAATTATATACATATCAAAAAATTAATCAAATATTAAAGGAATAGTTAAATTTTAAGAATTAAAAAGTTATAATTGCATTACATTTCCCATTCCTGGAACTGATAACTTGTCATAACAAAGAAGAGTAAAAGAAGGAAAAACTGAAAAGGTATTAGCTAAAATGTTAAATGAAATTTTATGTTTTATTAACATACATACATACATATATGTATATTAATGGAATCGAAAGGACATAAATAATAATTAGTGCTATTAATGTACACCTTCATAATAATAGTTTCTGTCTTTCTAGGTATTTTACTATATAAATATTTACTTCCTTGCCCTCTTTGTTTTAATTGATTTCAAGTCATTATATACATACAATATGTATGTAAGAAAAAATCAATAAATTTTATTATGTATATTATTTAATAATAATAACAATTTAATAATACACTTGTAATTAGTCTGCTTATGAAATAATTAAGGTCAAAAGCGTAAATAGCATTAGCGTGGCAATTATTAACAATTGCATAATGCAGTTTTCATGATTTTCTTATACTTGATAAAAAAAATATTTATCTAAGTTTGGCATACTGCCCTCAATAGTTCTATTTATGTAATTGTTTTTATTTTTTAAATGCATATATTAGTGATGTAAGGAATATTTGCATTCGTGTTCCCGAATACTCGCCTACTTAATGACATTCGGATTCGTATTTCCCAAATTCCGCGAATATATGTACATATATTAAATATTTCCGTGCCCAAAAAAATACGTCATTTGTAAACAACATTAAGTAAATGTAACAGAAAATGTTAATTATACTTTTTAATGAAAAAAAACTTTACTTTAAACTTAAAATAATAATATTTCTGCAGTAAATTAAAAAACAAAACAAAAAACTACTTTTGCAATTAAAATTAGAAAACCTAAAAAGGTTTTTTTCTTATATCGAGTTAAATTAATAATCAAACCTCAATGAAAATTAGCCAATTATTTTTGTCTTGAAGCGATGGTAGTGACACTAATTAATTCATCCGATGAAACGAAATTATTTTAAATGTTTTTTAATCTTGCTGTTAATAGAATTAATAATGAAACAGAAACATCAGATATTAATATTCCAGGTCATACTCGCGACTCGTATATATATAAAACTTAAATATAAGTATTACAGCATAAAAGTAACCAGAGAGCAGCTGCAGTTGTGAAACTTTTCTTACATCTACTAATTTCGCAAAAGAGAACCGAAAAAAATAATTATTAATTATCCTATAACGTCACAATTTTAATAACAAGACTTGCTAACTTTGTGCGATCTTAATGTTATGGAGGCCTGAGATGGAGAACTATAAAACTGGCTCTTCATACTTTGATTCTTCAGAAAACTAGTAGGATAGAAGCGTAAAGAAAATTATTTTTTATCGTATATCTTGAAAACCACAAAAGTAAGAGTCTTCAAATTAGATTTAGGTGAAAAATAATTAAGTTAAAATTCTACAAACAAAGAACTATTAACCCAGGGTATTGAAGCTCGCTGGTCTAGTTTATATATGTATAGTATATATGCATGTACTCCATGGGGAGTTAGTCCAAAAGGAATTATCAAGGTCGTTGTGTTGTTCTTATAAATATTTATTTACCACAACATTCTATGATACACACAAATCAAAAGCGATTTTTGATTTGAAAAAAAAAACATTTTGACTTTATCACAAAACTTGTAGCATTGAATATGTAAATAGTTGTAATTGAAAATATTCTAAGATTTTTTAATTAATAAAATCTATTGAATGAAAAAGTGATATACAAAATAAAACATTTTTAAACAAAACAAAAAAATTAATTGAAACTCATTAGATATACCATATTAAATAATAAAACATAATCATTGTTCATGCATTTGAAAATCCTAAAAAGTTTGAAAGTTTGAAATTACTAAAATACTGGTATATATGTACATATATACAGGCGTTATCTTATGAGAGCTTTGAGCTAGAAAAATTTATTGCCTTCTCTTCCCTCTACCAATTTAAAGCAAAAAAAAAATTGGTTTCGTTTCAAAGCCAATTGGACACAAACACACACATGTTTTGTTCTCTTTCAGCTTTCGTACTTGCACGAGCATAACGTGTTCATGTATGTGTAACAACTTAAATCGCTCATACTTCCTACAATACTGAACCGATTTTAATAAAATATACCGAGTAAAAAAGGGCTTCTGAAAAAGTCATGAAAATGCTGAGATTCGAATCCAAAGAAAATAATTGTATAATAAATTACAATGGGTTATTTACCACTGGCAATAAATTTCATATCTAGAAGACGTATAAATATTCATGATTTATTTTTCCTTGTGTGAAAGAAAGTTCATCAATTAATTATTGATTGAAGAAAAATAATGTTTTCATGTAGATTTGGAAAATATTTGAATATTTGTTTTAATTTGGAAAATGTTTTTAAATCAAATTTAACAAATTTGTAGAAACAATTTAGACTTTTATCAGAAGTTTTCCAACATACATGCAAAGTTGATCCAAATGAAACTGAAACTGGGAGAATTTCTATACTAATTCTAGACTGCAAGATCCTGTTATAAAGACCAATATTCAGTTACACGGTACTGCTGAGCATCTAATACAAATAAAACTCAAAGGCGACAATACCCATCCTCCACATAATTACCACTGCTCTCTGATATGTAAAAAAAATTGTTCATTCATAAAGATATAGACATTCCATTGGCTAATATTCCTAATAATTTATTAGACCGAAACATTCTGATTTATGGAGGCCACATTCAGCTGAGAAGTTGTTAGTCAAACACGAGAGAATTGAATACAATCAATAAGAAGTCGCAGAAACTAAGTTTTTTGAGTGGCAATGGCTGGACTAAGTATTCTAGAACTAAGATCTAAATACTTACTTTTAGTCCAATTTATATTAAATAATTAAATAATAATAATGTATGCCCAAAAACACTTCCTATGCAGTTTAACAAAATACACAACTTGATTTTTGAAGAAGTCAAAATTTTATTTCTTGCGAATGGCTTAAAATTTTTCACTGAGTTGCGCTTGTGCACTTCGAATTATTTTTAAAATTTAATAACTTTTTCAAAGTCGATTGCATAGTGTAAGCGTAAAAGGATGCAAAAAATCACATCGCCTATTAATACCATACGTATATATGTATGTATATATATATATATATATATATATATATATATATATATATATATATATATATATATATATATATATATATATATATATATATATATATATATATATATATATATATATATATATATATATATATATATATATATATATAATCTGTAATATAAAAACAATCAACTATTAAATTGCTATACAATTTACAATAAATATACGACGATGGAATAAAAGGCTATGAAAATATTAAAATTAGTTAAAAAAAAAACTAAAATTAGTTTCTTTGTTAAAACTGAAAAAATTCCATCATAATTTTTTCTGTGGAATATCGATTAAACTGCAGCCCAGTTTAGTAGTACTTTGTTAACATTATTTGTGTATTTTCTCAGTCAACAACAACAATAATACAACATATTTTGGACGCGTTTGATTTTATCAATTAACTCTACGTTTCGCAAATACTAAAAAAATTAATTTCTAAACGATAAACAAATTCTTATTATGAAATTTGTTGTTGTTGCTTTTATTTAAAGACCGAATATGTAGAAAAGAAACTAAAGAGATTATCAAACATAATTTCCTGTCATGTCACTCTACCTAACAGTTTTATTTCTCTAATCTTTATTTAGGAAAATAAGCACGTTTCTTAAAATTGTATTAACAAAAATGTTGCATATATCTATCTCTATGTTGAATTCATCAATCAAATTGTTGCGTTAATAAACGCATATCGTATTGTAACTACTGCGTTTCAATTATGAGACGTCAAAGAGCCCCTTTTTATTAAGTCTGCCATTTACATTGAAAGAAAAATTTCGGACATCGCACTCACTTGGACGCTACCGCACCTGCCGAAGATTTCGTATAATTCCCACTTTGCAGAACATTTTTAATTCTTTCAATATATTTTCCGTTTATATTTACAATATATCTACTTGTATCAGATTTGGAAAGATAAATGTGCTATCATACGCTTGATGCTCCGCACTATTTGGGCTAATTCTTATATTTTACTTCTCGAATGCTTAAAGAATCAGAATAAAGCCCAACGCTCATGCTATTGTTGTAGATTGAATTATCTGGAGACTCAAATATTTTAAAGAAACCGTTTTACAAATATTGGGGGCTATTCTTCATTTCACATGAAATTAATACATTTTTAAAATAATCATAGAATTGTTGTTGCAAACAAATACACAGTATTTTGTAATGAACAAACTCTCAGGTATCATAGAAATTATCACGGATGTACTGAACTTTGTTGCGATGATTAAAAAAAATCGCTATTTTCTGGACATTATTACAATAATTATTTACTATATGTTTTATAAACATAAAGAAAAATAAAAAATAAACGTAATCTAATTAAATGTTGTGTGTTTTTAATTATTTACTTAATATTGAATTTTATTATTTTGGATATTCTCCCCAACTAATCGTTTAAACAATTAGAGTTTAAAAAATGTTTTGTTTTGTTGTGGCTTTAGCTGTTTATATAGCGACATTTCATTGGTTGATAGACCAAATCATCAGTGAACTTTAAGCGACCAATGAAATGTCGCCAAATGAGCATCTGCTTGTCTCCATCTTTTATGAAATTGTAAAAAATTCCTTAATGTTGAAAAAATAATAGGTATGTTGTAATTAAAAATAAAGTGTGTTGTTTAAGAAAATAAATTATTATTAAAAATAGGGGGAACGATACTCACCCAATGTCCTAGACAATATATGATTTTTGCTAATGTATTCGAATTAAGCCATGGAACGATGACATTTTTATATTTATTGATAACTTTATAACAGTAAACTTGTATTTAAGTTTCCATATATTAAGTTCTTAATTAAATTTTATTAAACCAGTTTTAATGAAATAACAAATGAATCTGAATCAAGCACAGTATCTAATTAGTTACAAATGGTTTTTAGTAAAGCATTTTTTATTTATTTTCTCTAAACGAGCAGATCTAACGACCGCCAATTAGATCTGAGATATAACTGACCCACTTTGGCTCTGAGAGGACCCACGGCTCTGCATGGGTAAAAAGGAAATGTTGGGAATATACACATATATATATACATATATATGTATATATATATATATATATATATATATATATATATATATATATATATATATATATATATATATATATATATACCCACCCTCTCTTTGGACCTGGTATCAAATCGAACTGACGAACAGATAAGAAAGTTTATCCGCCTTAAGCCGCAGCCCGATATTTCATCAAGATCCCACAGTACCGGCCTGTCCATTTGGGTTACTCTCCTCTTAGAGAGAAATGAGGAATGACAGAGGAAGTGTTCCTCTTCCTCATCACGACAGCTCCTACAGAAATCGTTATGTGGGAGATAAAATCTCGTGGCGTGGGTCCCTATATATAAAAGTACCGTCAAGTAAGATCATTTCAGCACCCAAGTGGTCCACCTACCGGTAGATCTATGTCTCGACCAGGCAATCAAACAGATCAGCTCTAGGTCTGAATGCCTATCTATCTCGTTGAGGGAAAATGGCATTCAATACACGAAAGATATTCCAAGGTACCTGAACTCCATACAAACTCGGATATTTTCTCTTTATATCCCATGGCACCTCACCCAGTTGGCGGCCATTTTGATGAACAATCCTTTAGCCTGCAATACACTGCGCTGATGCCGCAATTTAAAGTTTATCCTCCTCTGAAAGCGAGGGTAAATTTGCCTCCACGTACTTTTTAGTCTGATTTGGTTCCATTGGTATTGATATCAAGGGCGTCTCAATGCTGGTTTTAAGTGCGCGGTATGGGAAACGCTCCTAACAACTATACCACAAATATCCTATTTGGAAGGGATATAGAGGAGTGGTAAGAATGTGATCCGGTATACTATCTAGGATCCCCAGGATTGCGGCATGACCCACATTCGAGTTGCTTCATCGTTTCCAGTCCGATCTCGGAATCCAAGGTCAGCAATCTGACCATGAGAATAAACAGGGGCGAGTGTGTCATAAATAGAGACGCCAGAGGATTCTCCAATGCTTTCCCGGTAGGTGGCCATGTCGGGCCACCATAGCAAAACGTCATATGTCATTAAAATTATGTCGAAGTGGCATTTCGAAATATTAAATTCTTTTTCATAACACAACTGTATTTGTCCAAGTTTGCTAATAATTTTGGTGACAGGTTGCATTATCTTGCAGTGGAATTGCTTTATTCATTTCACTTGCTTATAAAATGACTTTTCGAACCAGATTTTGGAAATTATTCCGTATTCGAAATGTAAATTTTTATTTTTGAAAACCTTAATTTTTTCAGCTTTTCCAATTGTCCTTAGTTTTAATTTATGTTCACCAGTTGCATTGCAGCAAACCAGAAAAGGGGCACTTCCTTTACCAATCCTTTCAATATTTATTTGTATTTGTTCTTTTACCAGCTTCTGGAAAACAATACAATTTCATTTGCACTTTGGTTTTGAAAAAATATTTTCTTATACGAATATCCGCCATTTTTGAGAGAAGCCCTTTAGTAAAGGTGTGAAAGGCTTAAGAGTCGGTTGAATGTTTCTCTCTAAATATCACAGTGCAACATATAAACTTCCTTATGTTGTAGCGCTTTATATAACTTTCACCGCGTCACTTTTTTCACTTTTGCGGCTACCTAAGCGCTACCTAAACGGTGTTCAGAATTATTCCCAGGAAGTTTATATGTTGTAAAAATTTGTTTATTGAGATCTTAGGTAGATTTTTGTAGTTGATTGTTTCCTTGAATTTTGAACGGTTTGCTACCTATGGACCTGAACAAGAGAAAAAGGTAAAAAAAATCGAATTTTTTTTAGGTTTTTTGCGATTTTTATCTGGAAGGTGAAGTTTTTTTGATTTTATATGTTCGCAATTTTTGTTCTTTATGACAAGAGCTACAAGTTTGCCTCAGAGAGTAAATCGAAATTCGGAACGGTTTGCAAGATATGAGCCCGAGAAAATGATCACTTTTTTGCGAAAATGATACCGAGGCCCCAAATCTTTGGCGGCCCATAAAAAAGTGCATGACTTTGGGAAAAATTGGGAGACACGGGTCTTTTTTTTAGTCTTTTATCACGTAGTGGTGTCCGTATATGGTTATTTTGCCACGACTTAAAAAATTACACACAGTGTATGTTTAGAAATTTGGAAATCTCCTTAGAAGTATTGCTTCAAAGCAAAACTCTTGAGCAACTTAACCAAAACGAGTGAGTGTCCGGGCTACTGAGGTTCAAAATAAAATTTAAAAAAACTTTGCCGGATTAGTTTCTATAATGAAAGAAATTGAAGTGTTCGAAATTCTGTGGTGGTCGAATTACAAAAGCCACGCTGTATTGTTTTTATGAATTTTTTGCTTCAATATACCAATTGTTAGAATTTGTTAAATACTAAAAATTTTGTAATAGTTTGAAATACAACTGCCTTCATCAAATCAAATAATTTTGTAAGTGAATTTATTTTCACTTCTTTCGAGGGGATTTTTTTTTTTTGTAATCTATGATAATTACTCTAGAAGAGTCCCAACTGTTTGAATGTGCTGCAGAGACCCGGAGAAATTAAAATTATATTAATTATTAATTATTAATTATAATTTTTGTTTGCTGTATTGGAATAATGAAAACTTTAGTGCGCAGATTAGGGTTTGTTATATCAAAAATGGCCTAAATTACAGAATAAAAGTTCTTGAATTTAATCAAAAACTTGACTGCAATAATTTTTCTTTAATTTAGTTTTATGTATGTTTGTAATGTCTTTTTTTTGTTTAAAAAATATTTTGGGCTTTATTAATACCAAAACTAGAAATGAAAAACAGAAATGCTTTTCATATGGAAAAGCCTTTCGACATTTTGGTTTTTCCATAAAAAGGTCAAAGACCACTGAAGTAAAAACTTCAACCGAAAAAATAACAACAATAAATTACGCTCTATCTAATATCAAATTAAATGCACGACAGTGGTTATATTTTTACTCACATATATGTACGTGTACAAACGCAGTATACTCGTATATTTGTATGTGCAACAATGTACGTACATATGTACATGCATACACATAAATGTATAATAGACGAATATTTTATTGGTTTGCCACAAAAGAAATATGGTTCTAGTCGTTACTTTAAAAAATTGAAAATAAACGTGACTCTTGTATATTTTAAGTTTTTTTTTTGCATCGAATTTTGTGAATAGAAATTCAAAACAACGAATGATTATGTTTTTCCCTCTCCTATACGAGGTGATTTCAAAAAGTTTCCCAATATATTTTTTATACTAACTTTTTGCATATATTTTTTACCATTTGAATCAGACTGTGACGCGAAAGTAGTGCTGAGTTCTGATGGTTATTAATGATTGATACAAACTTGCCAGAGCAGCAGGGTTGTCTTCAATATTCTTTTACGCTTCGAAAGGAACGGATTGCGCTTTAATATATGATAAGTTCCTTACCACTGGGAACATACTTTCGTATGGAAAGTATGTTCCCATACTTTCTGCCCGTAGGTAGAACTTAATTTTTCTAAAGTGAAAATTTTAGAACTAGTGGTTGTCACTAGACTGAAACTCGACGACTTTTTACACTCGGCAGTCACAACTCCATCAGATTAATTTAAGCTTTTTGGTCCATTATACCATGGAAACTCTTCCCAAGTTCATTGCAGTTTAAGTTTTTCAAAGTCAGAGATCGCCGAATTTAATAAATCCCATGCATTCTTGTGATGCCGGGACAGTGACAAAAATTGTTTCATATTTTCTTCCTCATCCATGTGTAGCACAATAATCTTATCTTCAAATATCTGTGCATGCAGTGTACAGTTATAACAGACACCAGCATTGAAATTTGTTGCCTATTCGTGAAGAGCAGAAGAGCCTTAACTGCCTCCTCCTGCTTGTTTTCTCATCAGTTCTATGCCAAAGCCTGAGCTTACAAGAGGACGACGAAAAACCCATGTACATATTCCAATTCTGGTGGATTGATTTAAGAAGCGTGCACCTTAAGGCCGCTATAGCAGTGCGACTGGCATAGTAGATATTTACGGCGATGGTGGATATAACATTCATTCTTAGCCAATGCATCACTTCCTTAATAGACAAGATCTCTGGTCTGGCAGTCGTTTCGAAATAAGTAGATCCATGTCTCCTGAGCATAATCCTTAGTGTCACACAATATCGACTTTTGGAGCCATCTGTTTGGAGTTCAAGCCTCTCCTCCTTCGTTATGAGCCTAAGTTGCGTTCAATTTATTTAGTGATTCAATTTATAATATTTTTCATAATCTTGGTAGTTTCAATCAAAAGCCAACACGGATAGATCTCACATTGAACGGATAGTTCTCACGTTGCATGATTTTTTAGAGGGAGACGATCTGTTTTTATTTTATTTATTTATTTAATTTAGGTTTATAGATATAAATCCTTACAGACTAAAGATATAATATAGTGCAATTAAATTGAGTATTTAAATGTAAAATAATATTTTTGTCTTTTTACAACCTCATTGCTCTCAGAAATATTTATATGATAAAATTTCTTGAAATTTTCACATATATGGCGAAAGTAGTCATTGTTGGCATAAACAGATCTATAGAATTTTGGACTTATCAGCTGAAAGTTACGTGTTGGTCTAGTTAGAACGCAAAAGCTAACTTTACCAACCAGGAATTGGGAATAGACAGGACCACGTATTACTCCAAGTAGAAATGAGATACTCAGCATTACTCGATGACTTTACGGGGTTGGTAATTTAATAAGACAAAGTCTGTTGACATATGGCGGTAGCAGGTAGGAACTCCATCCAAGACCTCTTAAACAAAACATCTTCCATCTTCTGTGTGTTTGCCATTTGTTAGAATGCTGCGACGGGTGTTCTTAGAGTGCCAGTCACTTCTTAGTCTGACTGGACTGGTAACGATAGACCTCAAGAGGCCTTACTTATTCATAAGGAATAGCCGATGGTGGCTCCTTTTTCTCTTCTTAATTATACCCCCTCCTTTGAACTTTCATAATAAATAATTCTTATATGGTTAACGCAAGTATTTTAGACTTATCTGCAGTCAAGTAACGATCTGTGGCAAGATAGAAATTCAAACACTGATATGATTCCTATATTCTTACAAAAAAAAAATACTTGGCTTAAATAACTTTTTTCAGGTCAAGATACAATTTTGCCTCCAACAATTTCGTTGATAAAAACATTATGTTTCAACCATATTATGATTATGTCTGACTATATTACATTTTTGTCTTATGACTAAACACGAAAATATTATTATTAAGCTATACAAGCGGCATTTATTTTATAATAATACATTATAATTCTATCATTTATCATTATGATTCTATCATGGTGGCTTGTGTGCAGCAGAAACTGCATCTAATCGGCGTAACGCAGTTTTTCTTCCTAACTTATATATTTAACATTAGAGGAAAGTTGTCGTTTATTATTTTAAAAAATTTAATGCAGCGATGAACAATAAAAAATTAAAACACTTCTTCCTGTGGCCTGAATACGCTGCTTATTATTGCAAGGAGTATTTTCGAGTCGTATTCATTAAATTTGATGCTATATCCATCATGTTATGGATAGATAATTTTTATTTTTAATTTTTTTTTGCGAGGACAAAAATTTATGCGTTAAATTGATACATGAAAAATGTAGATCCCTACCAATATACACAAATGTTTCTAATGTGATGGCAATAATGTCAATTATAAAGGTTTTATTCAGGCGTATCTTTTAAATTCCTAACAATTCGAAAAATATCATAATTGATAATTTGGGAAAAATTAATATGACATTCTCTTTTTTCACTGGGTTCAAAAGTCAGCTTTTAGGTAATCTTAAGTACTTTTTCAGCTGCCTTCCTTTTTAAAATTAAACTCCATAAATATCTTTTCATTCAGGCTTATCAGCACAAATGAAACAACTGACAGCAAGAAAAAATAAGTAAATAAATAAATAAAAAAATTTAGACATAAAAACCCCTTCTTAATGTTAAGGCGTGTCAGCCAATTAAAAGAGCCATATATATAGTTAGAGACGAAACTCCACCTTTGGAGAAAAATAACACACTAGGAATAAAACGAACTAGAAGCCTTAATATAAAACATTAAGCCAATAAAATGCAATTGCCAACCAACACGAAACTAGTTTTCCTTTCTGCAACACGACAAGAGACTCAAACACACACACGCGCCTCGGCACATCAAAATTAACAAGCAACAAAAGACCAAAAAGGAACTGAAAGTACATTAGCCACATACAAGTAGTCATGCGAAAGCAACTCCATCCTAAGGCTCATTAGTACTCACAGGCGCACGGATGTTTTAATGTTGATGGTAAGAATGATAAAGAAGGCAAATAAAATTGATACACTCATACACAAAAGCAGATAGACATTAACATCGAGTCATCGCCATCCACATCCAACATCGATGTATATCTTTACCAAACAGACTTTAATACAAAAACAAAGATGAAGGAAGCATCACAGAAAGAAAAGTTGAAAAAACACCTTTTTCAAAACCCAGTAACAGACTCACACAAATGGCACACTAAGACACTTATGTGGCAGAATATGGTGGCATGCCACATGTCAGTTGTTATTATAAAATAAATTCGTAATGGTGTCCGCAAATGTTGCTTTTGATTTTGTTTAAGTTTCCTGCAAAATGTTAATGGTGGCTCAAAAAACGTATTTTCTTTACTTCTTCGAAATCCTTCCATTACTTTCGGATAAAAACTTTTGAGACCAAAAAAAAAAATTGCTTTGTCATTGATTTTAGTTATTAAAGTTCGTTGTAGAATTTTAGCGTTTACCAGCAATTAATCTGACCGTAAAACATTAAAAAATACAGCCAAATTAATTATTCCACAGAAATTTCTCCTCAACTGAAGAATAAAGATTCAAATGGCAGTAAAACTTTTATTTAAATTCATATCGTAATATTTTTCTTTGGCAAACCATCTTCGTTGGAAACAAAATGGTGTTGAAAGTTAATGTTTAAGGCAAAATTAAAATTATTTTTGTGATTCTTAAGATCTGCTGGGCTATTTAAAATTAGTAAGGAAACAAAAATTCGTAGTTGACAAAAAATCAATATTTAGCAAAAACAGCTTAAGAAACACGGTTGTGGTGACCATATCATAAAAGAAATATGGTAATGGTTAATTTATATGTTTTGTTATAGACAAATCATATTATTGTCAAAATAATAGTTCAACTATTATAATTTTACTATAATTTGAAAACATATTATGAAAAATTTAAAATATTTCTTGCTTTCATTTTTTGCTGGGTGGAGCACATCTTAAATGTCCAATTTGCCATTACTATAATGCATAAATCAGGAAGAATTTCACATAGTTATGGCATTGGCTATGTTGGCCTTGAGGCCTCTTGTGGCTTATTCGCATACACCTGCGACTTAAAAAAATTAAACAAAAATAGTCTAGAAGGGTTGAACCGCACGGACTAGGTGGCCAACTTACATCACTCCACTTGAGATGATCATGCGATCAAATCATTCGTGTCGTATGAGTTGTATGGTACGTAGCACATTGCATTGATGTCCACATGTTCAAATTCAGGTGAAAAGAAGTTGGTAATCATCGACCTATAGCGCTCGCCATTAACGGTGACGGTCTGGCCAACGTCGTTATCAAAGAAATATGGACCGATGACGCCGTCAGCCCGAAATCCCCATCAAATAGTGAATTTTTCTGGACGCATATGGATTGGTATCGTCTCGAGTGGATTGGTATCCTCTCGAATTTGACAAATTTGTTTTTTTCTACATGTACATTCATTTAGAAATAGAGGACGATTATTTCGGCCGCAAAATGGATGAAGTACACGAAATGTTGGCAGATCAGAACAATAATTTGGAAAAAACAATTTTAGCATATGTACGTGTTGTCGAACACTATATTCGTCCACAGTGATTCAGTAAAAGTTATTGAATACGAGCTACTCACATACATACGTTTAGATGTAGCTTTAACATAAAATGTTGCTAAAGTTCACAAGACCCATTATACTTCATAAATTTTTAAGTGACTTTCCCCATTAGAGGAAGTCTAGTATATCCAACGTATATAATTGTGCAGCCAGAGTATCAAGTCATTGAGATCTAGGAATTGCTACTTGAATGTTGTTAATAAAATGTTGAAATAATCGGCCTTAATTACGATAATATTTGACTTCAGCTTTAAACTTTAAATTATTTAACAAACGCTTAAAGTTTAACAAACGTTTTTTAAGAAATCGTATACAAAATACTGCTGTAACTATTTTTTAACTTAAGGAATTTTATTGGAAACTCAAACGTCAGAGGCTAAACTGAAAAATTTTCTAGGACTACAACACTTTAATGAAGAGGAAAATTATGTCACTTAGTGGAAATTCTACAAGAAAAATAGTGGAAACTTTCTTATGGGAAGTGTCTAGCCCCTCTCGTGTGTAACTATAAATTGTTTAATAGTTTATAAAGAGGATCAAATAAACACGTCAACGTTCTTAAATGTCCTGCTTTTTCCGCTACACGTACGCATTGTCGGCAATGATTGATGAAAATCAATACATTTTGATTTTTTCATTTGACGAGTGATTATTTGAGGCTCGTCACATTTACGTATCAGTGCATATTATAACCGAAATCTGCTGTATATAGAAATATAGAAAACATTTTTTAATAAAATTTATATGTATTGCAAAGATTAAAATATATTTGACGGTATGTCATAGATGTAGATCTGATGAATACAATAATCATCAATTATAACTTGCACGTTTTTCTCTGTGTATACCAAGGCAACGAATAAAGGTCTATTACTATGCGTCTATCCGTTTTCGACGACCCTCGTTTTCCAACTGCTTCTAGTTTAGTCGGCTGTTTGTTAATTATCGTCTTGGCGTTCTGTCACCGACTTAAAGCCATCATTACCACTAATTTCATCCTGCACTCCTTATACACAGAAAGAAAATACTGATTCTAAGCTTAAGATTTGTTATAGCTTAGTAAAAATCGTATTTATAATTTTAATTACGAACAGCCTCCATCGTTTTATGTGTAGATTTACTTTGTGCTGTAAATATTTTAAATGTAAAAAGTAAAATTAAAATGTGGATAAGAAAAAATAATACTATGAAATTAACTTAAGAATAAAAAAGGAGTTTGTTGCAGGATTGAAACAGAAAAATATCAACCGGGTGGAATCACTTAGATTAAAAACCAAAAAAGTCTGTCAAAGCAAATCTGACCCAAAGTTATTTGAACCTTTCTTGTAGCTGTAGCATATGGTTTAAGATGAGATATCTTATTGCATCCGTGTGTTATTGTGCAATTCCCGTGTAGTTCTAGCCAGAGATGGATAATAGTGCGGAAGCAAACCTGTAGTTACGCTTAGGTGTACAAAACAGGTTAAAAATGATAGCATTTGTGAACATTCATTTATATGCGTCATACAGACCATGCTGGATGAAAAATTTGACATATCAGATGTACAATTTTGTTGCGGTTATTGCATTAATTTGTCAAGAATGCATACATTTTCAACGCTTTGTCGGAAGAAAAGAAGACGACTGCAATATGAAGTATGCACAGTGCGAAATGATAATGTAAATTAAAAAAAACCAAATACAAAAATATCACATTCACAATAAAATGGATAGTACACCAACCCATCAGTAGTTCCTTTTTTTACTGAAGATTCTGGTCTGCTTCACTACAAACGAATAGAGGTCTATGTAAATATATTCGTTAATTGCAAGTTATAATATAATTTGTTATTGTATTGATAGCATTTAAATTAATAAAAAAATATTTTTTTATATACATATTTTAATTTTCTTTTAATATATAAAAGTTTTAAAAATTTAATAACATATATAAATATACTTTGGGTACCTTTTGCAAGGAAAAATCAGTATATAAAAAAATAATATCGTATTTTTCATTGACAATTAAATATAAATTTTTCCCCTGAAGAAGATGCCTAAAGTGTTTCAATATATTAATAAATTAATGAAACATTTATTAACAAAAATACCTTCAATTTGGAATAATTATAAATAATATAAAAATCGAATGATTCACATTTCTGTAATTGTTTTAGCGACTACTGTCATCTTTAATTCATAAAATCAAATTTCAAATGAACGTTTGACGAGCCAATCAGCACGTGTGTGCTAAAACATCCAGCCAGATGTACACAAGTTCAATGTCAAGCGATTTAATCGTGAAACGTACCCTTCACACATCTTAAGGTAATCCAATTATATCAAGTAGCTGATTTATTATCCGTACATATTCGTGCTTAATTGTAAATAATTTCCTTTGCCAACTTGGTACCTTATGTCTAATTATCTCATTGCTTATTGCACGAGCTCTCGTACTCTTGGTCCAAAATTTTACAATTCGCTTTAATTTGTATGTTACAAGCGAACTACACTGCATTTCAGTTCCAACTAGCAGTCCCACGCCCGCTTCCTTCAATTTCATATTTTTCTTTAACAAGTGATCCAACGTATACATTATTTTAAATACCAGTGGATGGAAGCAGGTGAAGAATAACTATGTTAGTGACACTATTATGACTACAATATTATAATCTCTGCAACAGTTTATTGTTGTGGCGTACAATCCATTGACGCTGCTAAATATATCAAAGTTAACTTTGCTAAAGATAAATTAGTTCTTGCTTACCTTTAACCATTATATTTTTTAACTCTTTTCAAAAATGTAATATGATTGGATTACAACCAAAGTTTAAAAAAAGTTAATTTGTTTTTTATCAAGATATGACTAAGGACCTTGCAACATTTGTTAGCGACTCAATGAGATACATGTGTTTTGTATTCTTAATAGAAGAGGATTCGATTTGGCTCAACAAGCAGCTTTCACCCACCTTATTCCACAATTTGATTCCTTTTTGATATCAAAAATATATAGGTAATTGAAAATTTAAAACAGATTAGCAAAGAAGACAGAAAGTAGGAAACACCCAGAGTCTATGACAAGGATCCAACCTACGACCCTCTGACTACACTAGCCATCAGTTTACTCTTTCCATATTTTACCTGTGTTAAGTAGTCGTACATCTCAAGAAAATGCAGTTATGACTAAAATCATTTCATCTGATGTTTCTTTGTAAGAATGTTGACGTAAATATTTGCATGGTCATTGTCTATGTTACCACTTTTCTGTTACCGATCTTTTGATCAGCCATATTCTGGTCATTCGTTATTGCAGCATATTGGTACTTCCAGCTTGCATCCATATGTAATATATGATTAACCCGAGTTTGGGGAAGGATTCTTGCTGTTGCAGTTTTTCAGCAGAAGCATTTAAAAGACTTGGGTTGGTATTGAGGCTAGATCTACAGCTGATCAAGTACTAATTCATATTAATAGAACTAGGTATTAGTTTTATGTTTTTATTAGATCACCACTCAGGGAATGGCCCCCACATATGCAATGCGCTATGATGGTGCTAGAGAAACTGGTTATGGGAGGGAGGAAAAAGGGAGTAGTGTTTGTGGACATTCGAATTGAACCTTTCCGCACTTGGAGAGGCAGGAGAGACATCTGCATGGATCTCATTCCACATACGAGCAGTTCGACTTAATAATGAATTTCCTCTGTAGTGCGTACTGCAATTCACTGTCATATCGACCACAAAGGGTTGTACCATTTTACCATATTATCCTATTTTTATGTTCGTGGGTGCTGTTGGCTGAAGTAGTTAGCGCGTTGACTACAAAGCAAATTATGACTGAGAGCCTGGGCTCGATCCCTGTTCAGGACAAGTTATCAACATTATGAGTTTTTCTGATTTATACTAGTGTGGCATTGTGTTAATTGTTGTTGGATTGTTTAAGTTATGCAGGCATAGCACTGGTCATTAAAAAGAAACGGCAGCGATTGATACTCCTGCGCTAATGTGCACTACATTACGGCGCCCTCCTTCAATGTTAGCAGCAGAATGGTCGGCGAAGTAAAATAAAACAATTAATAAAATCGCTACACATACTATACAGCTTAAGAAACTTAATGCGTCTCCTTAACACTAGAGGCGCTGCTACTCTGCTATATAAAAAAACGCGGAATAGTAGAGTTGTAAAACAGAAATTAAGATCTCTCTCTCTCCCTGTCTTCTATTTTCACCACCTGCCCTCTCTACCCTAATCCTTGCACAAAAGAAGTAACACCTTAAGTTAAGTAGTAGGAATTAATTGCCCGAGTGTAGTTTCTCTTTAAAAAAGTATATAACAATAATAATAATTAAAGCGGCCAAAAGTCCATAAATTACAGTTTCAAATACTTAAAAAATAATGACTACCTGTGATAAAAGACCCTTCAAGGTATAAGAGGCGGTCCCGCTTGCTTATTATAAGTGCAATACGCAGGTGAATTAAATTAGACAGTTTTACTTGGGCGCTCTTAAAAGCCAATATTGTAGGAGCGAATTTAAATTTGTTAATGTTGTACAGGAAACAAAAAAATCACATATATCGAAAGTGAATGTAAATGGTTATATTAATGATTACATCATTTGTGCGTTAAATTTCAGAGCTTTAAAGAAGAAATTCTTTTCCGTTTATAAAAAATAGTATTGAAACAAAATTGACAAGTAGAAACTTTGGTTATACTGCAACAATTGTAGCTTCAGTAAGTTTTAAATCGAAAACATAATTCCGAGTAGTCCCTTATAAGTCATTTTGTGGTTCCTTAAACACTGTAGATAAAATTACACCATAAAATAGATTAAATTGTTTTTTACGTAACGTAGTGAGGATTGTAACCCGATTGTAACTTAAGCGGATGATGAGTGAAAATCTTCCTGATATGGAAGAAAAACAAAATTACTTAAAATATCAACATTTGTTTTGTGCAATTTTGCACAATTTCCAGTCGTAAATTAAACGCATATGGACTAAATTTAATTAAAAAGAAGAAAATTTTCTTTAGAACAATAATAAATGGCTAGAAGCAATCTTTCTTTTACAAGAGGAAAACAAAAGTTATTACCCTCAACCGGAAACATGGACGGTAATGAGCAGTAGCGCGGAGTCTAAACTACAGCCTTTTATATAACTTAACGTTAGACGACTAACGGAGTGCCAGAAGGATCTATTGGTAACGTTAACTGATGAACAACGTACAACTATAAAAATTATCTGCATATGGGGCTGTAACCAATTACAACAATCCTGGTACAAGATATGAACATATTTCAAAGTTGTTCCGTGCCTCTAATTGTATGGGAGAATACATGGCTGCTTAGATCGTTCAAATAGCCTTTTAAGAGTCGTAAAAGCCTATTGATTATTTGTTAATCCGTTTCGCAGTTCTATAAATTTCGGGATCGCCTTGTTACATTGTAATTTTACATATCTTGCTTTCAACATGCATACATACATTCTTTAATGTTAATGGAATTAGTGCTTTTCAAAACAGAGCTCAATAATAAAATAATAAAGATTGCAATGCAAATACTTTCACAACCAGTTACTGCTCCAGGATGAACTAACTCAACTTGAATTGAGATATTTAATAAAGTACCTACTATTTCAGATCAAACTCAATTAATAAATGTGTTAAGTTTCCGATATCCTTATTATTAGCAAAAAATTGTCATTGTCGTTCATGGTCTACTTGCATGGCGAACCCCGTTCTAATTATGAGTGAAAGTAATTTTTTAATCGAACAAAAGAAGGCCTTGAGAAAAATGAAATATTCTTTTCCTATTGAAACGCTTTTTGGAAAACAACTACAACAAATTTTAATGAAAAGTCAAAGTATATGTTGCAAGACTACAAGTGTATATCGTACAACTTACATGCAGTCCACTATTATTTATCTTATAACCCACGCACATCATTTAATTAAAATTATCCCATTTGTAGAAAATTTAATTTTTGAATATTTTGCCTTAGAAATACACATTACGAGTATGTTGCATGTAAAACTTGTTGTCACCACAGCTTAAAGTAAATTTCCCAGAAGAAAGAATAAACTGGCTAAAGAATTAAAACATAAATTCAGTCGTACATGTTTGAGTCGAGTCTTAAAAGGGGCATCACTCTTAGATAGTCACCAATTAAATGGGTTTTAAAACAAAAACTGCACGCTTGTTGCAGATCATTAGTTATCATGCTACATAAATTCTTGCAGCAAACAAACGCATTACCACAACTAGGATTTCGTATTCCTCTAGTGGAGCGGCATGTGAGTGAGGAGAAACCACAATCTTTAGGAACAATTTAAGCGCACTATTTAATTACCATACATGTGTAAAATGAAGTTACACCTTTTTGCATTTCCATATCAACATAATACATACTCGTATGTGACAACTGCCCATACAGGAATACAATTAATTTATTAGACGAAACCACATTCAAATCACTTGTTATTCTTGCCATTAAAAACCACAAAGTGGAAAAGGTTGCAGGAGAAGTAAAAAAGAAAAAAGTTGAAGTTGAAAGAAATAGTGTTTAAAATATTTTTGCTTTCGGACTGGCGCCTTTTTTTTATCGGAAAGAATGTTTATTTATCTATAATCTGAGAAAAGCTCTGGGTTTTTTTGCGTGAAAAAAAGTTCATATTTTGCTGTATCAAATGAACTATAAGTTCTGAGATAAATAACAATTAAAGGACAACAAATAGTTGAGTTTAATAAACTGCATATAAGAAAACTTAAATTTTTTAGATAATTGTTTACTCCAAGGTATGATTTAACAACCATTTGAGCTCGAGGTCCGCCCCGTTATTTACATAATTTTAATTAAAAAAATACACCGAAAGAAAAAATAGGGTTGTAATGATCACAATCTGAAAGTCATGACATGGATTATATTCTTGCAGACAAATCATGTTATTAAATTAGTGCCACTTGAACAATCATATTAATTAAAAACTCGATAATAATGTTGTACTATATAAGTATGTTATAATAAAACGCAGATGTAACACTGCCCTAAGTGACTATAATATTGTCAAATTATATAAAATCAAATGTAATATATTGCATAAATCAAATGGGATTTCACTTATTCTCAAAAGAAAAACAAGGTCATCCGTACTTATTGAAAGAAGATATTAATTAACCTCATAATTTGATAATAATTTAATGGAACTAAATGTAAAAAAGTACATGATTTTTTTAAGATCATATCTAATGAGTTGATTCTATACTATGAATGCTGAAACTCTTTACATAGCTGATTCCTTGAACGATCTAGGAGTTCTACTAGGCAGACATTTGGATTTCAGGAGTCACATCATATCAACAGCTAACAAAGCTAATGGTATCATGGGTTTCATAAAACGAGTATAACCTTGATTCGAGCAATACCGTAGTATAAGACACAGAATATTTCTTTTATTCAAATAAAATTTAATCAGTTCAAATACAATTTTTATTATTCTATACCCGTGGCTTGGGTTGGGTTGGACTCACTCTTCATTGAAGAGTCGTCCGCAAATGTTAAATGCTACTTTTCTGCTAAACCTGGTGAATGGGACTCGTAGCTCAAAAGTTGAATATGACTCGCAGTATAACAAGAAGTTATAGTTCCTTGAATATTATACATCCAACTATGCCCATTTTTATATGTTGACATTAATAAACTACGCCTCATATAGACTAAAAAAAGTTTAGATATTATATGAATAAACTAATTGAATTAATTTGAAATTTACTCTGTTTTGTGGTGTTGTTGTGCTCTATTGCTAGTTCCTATACTTACTTTGTTGTATATGTTTAATAATATAATATATTAGTCTATAAGGATTCGTCTGTTGTGTGGTATTAAAAGTACAGTAGGTATGTATTTTCTTAAATCACGTATGAAATAGTTCACTTATGAACGAGTCGGTCATGATTTTAAGCAACAAAAAAACTTAGATCATAAAAGAGAGGGATGCTCTAAGAAAAAATGGCTTTTGGCGTATATTTTTTTCCAACAGACATGATGTAACAACTTTTAATACTCTTATTTTTATATTGTTTCTTTTATTTGCTATTTTTTTAATTTTAGCTATTGTTAATTATTATGTATATATATATGGGCCAATTCCAAACTAAATGCGTTTCTCGTCCCTGCTGTTTCAAATCTGTTTTAAGGCAAAAACAATATACAACAAAGAAAACAGGAAATAGCAGAGTAGTAATTCAAGATCATGTCACAAGGAACATATTCTTGTATCTCAGAAATCTAAAATGTTGTCAATATTTATTGATAACAGTATTTTATTGATTCCTTATATGCGTTTCATACAAAAATGCTTGTCTGCAGCTGCGTTTTTGGGGGAAAAATACCAAAAAAAAAGAAAAAAAAATAAATAAATAAATAAAAGCATGGTATACTGTGAATATATAATAATTGTTTTTAAAATATTTTAATCATATTTGTAATTAGCTCCGGTTTTATTCCGAAAACATTGCGAACGTGGACTGAGAAGCTTAAGATGGAGGTACATAACACGCGTTGGCACAACACGCTTCATAGTCGTTCATATTCAATCAGCTGGTAACAACATTTCCTTCATAATATGAGCTGAATAGCTGCCATTTTAAACATGACGTGTGAAAAGTTAAAGAACTTTTTGCGGTAGACGCGTTGCCGGCTTTTTTATGTACCTCATTTGAAAATACTCTAGTTCAACTTTTTTGACAGGAGTGTACAACACGCTGACGCGTGTAACGCGTGTTATGTACCTCCACCTCCACCGCCACTCATCTTTATTATTATTATTTTTTCAAATGTCTAATATGGTCATCGTATTGAACTGAAGTGCATTACGCTGTTTGCTTTAAGAAATAGGAACTTTAAAGAATTAAAAGAATACAATAAACTGAAGTGTCTGTATGTAAAGGGTGATTTTTTTAGAGCTTTCGGATTTCATTAAAAAAAGACATAAAATTGAGAGAAATGTATGAAATCTTTATTAAATTCCATAGACCGATTTATATAATTCAATGTTTAAAGAATATTTCATGTAAATGTTGACCGCACCTACGCGTCAAATGGTTAATAATCTGGGTCCAATTGTGGCATTCTCTCTCTCTAACATATCGGCCGGTTTGTCAATATCGACATAAGCCTTAACATAGCCCTACAAAAATAGTCTAAAGACTTTAAATCGCACGATCTAGGCGGCCAATTGACCTGCTTCCAACGTGAAATAAACTGTTTCACCGAACTCGCCTCTCAAAAAAAGCCATTGTTTCTCATGCTATATGGCATGTGGCATCGCATTGTTGAAACCATATGTCGGCCAAGTCCAGCTCTTCTATTTTGTGCAAAAAAAAATTTTTTTGTAATCATCACACGGTATTGTTCGGTATTCACATTAACTTTCCTGCCTTCGACGTTTTTGAATAGATGCCACCGGCTCATAATTCATACCAACCGGTGCATTTTTCGAGATGCAATGCTTCTGGCTACTCATCACACCAATTACGGCGATTTTGCTTGTTCACGTATCCATTCAAAAAGAAATAAGCTGAACACAAATTCAATAATCTGCAAGTGTTGTTCATTTGTAAGTCGATTGGTGGTTAAATTATAGATCAAACTGAACATGTTTAACAGTAACATGTTACACGGAACCAGCTGAGTTGCCAAAAACAGTGTTGCTAAAAAAAATCACTCTTTATTAAGTACGTGTAAAAATTTGTTAAGCATCACGCAAATTTTCGGCAAAGCAAAAGCATATATAACAAAAAAATACATTTTATAATTATTGCTTAATACATATGTTTTAGTAGATTTGAATAATAAGTTTCTTAAAAAAATAATGTAGTGGTAAATTTCTTGAACGCCATTTTTAAGATGTGTCGGACCAGCATGTAAAATATTGGTTTCGTATATCTCTTCTAACTTCTTAAGAACAAAATAACAAAATTAATGCCACATTCCCGAGCTATCGACTTGAACATGACATGAACAAAATGTTGACAGAGCAACGGTATTAATATGTTCATGTTCCGGTACATGGCGAACACGTGTTGATATTCATGTTCAGACATGCCATTAATAGTTTGTACGTACATATGTTTAATTCTTTTGTACGTTCGCGTCCATTTCTACTTTGATTTGCGTTTGTGTTTGCCAGTTTTCTGCTACATGGCGAACTTGGTTGTTCGAACATATGTTCGGGCAACGATGACAGCAGATGAACAAACAATGATCATGTGCGGTCTCCACGAGCCGAACTCATACATATGTATGTTATGTTCAGTTCATGCAAAATTCATGGCTGAACGATAACGAAGGCATAGAGAAATAATAAAGGCCGGTAAGAAACGTAAAAAGTCTATAAAAAGAGGCAAAATTAGATTTTCGAATTTATTCAATAATATGAATTTTAATAAAAATTCTAAAATAATAAAAAGGGATGATGTGCCCAAAAAGGTACTTCAGCCTCTACGAGTTAAAGAAATGAAGTTTGTCCATACTGTTGTTTCCTGGCATTCCTTATCCAAACGTGAGAAACAATAATTGACTCTTGACTGAAAGCCACTACGTATTTTTCATTAGTCCTCTCGTAAGTCGGCCCCTCTATCGGTAAAAGTTTAACAATTTTTAAAAACAAAACAGCGAAATGTGGTCCTTTACGTTTTGATTGAAATTGGCCCAACATCTTACATGTTACCAATTTACAATAAATTTGGTAAATTACCTTTTTTGATATGTTTATTCTGTAAAGCCATATGGGTTCAGATCTAAGATATCGTAAACAGTCTGTCTGATATTTTTTGTATAAAAAAATATTTCATCGAAGCTAAATAGTTGCCTGATAAATTCACTACATATACAGAAAAAAAGTGAAAACTAGATTTAATTACAAAATTCATTGATATGCTTGAACAATCCATATATTTAGATATCAAGTTATCGAAAAGAAATATTTATATTAAGAAAAGAAGTAAATACAAAATTTTAAAAACTATAAAATATCCACACAAAAATAATTTTATCGAAAAAAAAAAATTAAAAATTTACTAAAAATTAATTAAAACTAATGAACATAATTTATGAAAGACCATAAAAAAATTTAATAGTGATATCAAAAAAATCTAATATATGTATGTTGATTTCTTAAAATAATAATTAATAATCCGTTTTTTAATTAATGTTTATTTAACTGATTAACCCATTAATTAAAAAAAAATTTGCGAACAATTTTTTCCAATTTTCCAAAGAAATTTTTGTGTATGTACATATGTATGTAAATGTTCTCGTAAATGACATGTGTTTCACATAAATCCTTTATTTAAATCACATACTTACAATCCTCTCTTTATTAAAATTATTTTAAATAATTTAACACGTAATAATTTTTGCTTTCCTTTTGGCACCTGTTTGCCAAAAGTTAAAACAAAAGCATGGAGAACAAAAGCTTTTGATCTACATAAATTTGCTAAAATTTTATCATGGTATACTCGTACATACATACAGGCATACAGTACGTCAGACTTTAACAAATCATTTTTATCAGCTGTTGGGCAACAAATAATCTACATACTGGAAATTAAAATGGCGCCATTTGTAAAATTTTGAATGATAATTGAGCCCTTGATTTTGAAAGTGGTATAAGTCAAAAATTTTAAAAATCTACTTTATCTTCTATTTCATATTAAATTCTAATAAAATAACATAATCTGAAGAGATTAGCAGTTAGCCATGAAAATTAACTCGATAAAATATCATTATTTTTTTGTAAGTAAACAAAATACGGTTACTGTTTTTTTTTTTTTTTTTTTTTTTTGATAGTGGTATAAGTCAGTCTGTTCACAAAGTTTGGGAAAATAATTATTAGTAATTTTGTCATGTCTTCAGATAGCGGTTCAGGTATGATCAAATAATCCTTTTAATGTAAAAACGTACTATTTATAGTTAATTGTAGACATTATACGGCGAAGAAGTATAAGTAATGCTCCCAAGAAATGGAAACGAATAAGACTAATATCGTCTTCAGATGAATCAGTTCATACTTTAGAGTTGAATTTCGAACCCTTACAAATGGAAGAAAGCAACTTGAAATCAAGAAAGAGGACACGAAATTCACATAATTATGCATGTCATAGCTTACAGTGATACCTGTTCAGGACAAAATCGTAACATTAACACAGCTTTAATTTGGTTAAAAATTGTTCAGTCATCTGATAATAATGTTGAAACAGTTGATCATAAATTTATGGTACCCGGCCATTCTTTTTTGCCAAATTGATCGCGATTTTGGTTTGATAGAAACTAAAATAAGAAAATTGAATTATTTATACATACCTGAGCATTATTATAATTTAATAGAAGTATGTAAAAAGAAAACCCCATTTTTGGTAGTACGAATGGCTCAGAAAGATTTCATTTCGACACAACAACTAAAGGAATCAACGAATAATAGAAAGAAAAACACCCATGGAGAAGCTGTGTCTTGGCTAAAAATACAATGGATCAGATTTCTAAAAAATGCTCCATATAAGATGTTTTATAAAATTTCCTTGGATGAAAATTCCGAATTCAAAGTATTAGACCTCTCAACTAAAAGAGGAAGACCTCGAATATACGAAAATATTGATTCGCTTCCATTGTACACAACCATCAGACCAATAACAGAAGAAAAACACAAAGATATGATGGATTTACTACCCTATATCCCACCAATTTTTCACAAACACTTTATTTCCATAAATACTAATGAATAATTTACTTTGTTTAGTTTACTTGAAATGAATAAAATGTTAATTACTAATAAAATTGTTCCTTAAGTCATTCATGAAGTGATGCAGTTAATTTTGAAAGTGGTATAAGTCATTTCAACCTTTCAAAACCACATTTCCTTTTAAAAATGGTTATAAATTTCACAATTATAATAAATACTTGTTTGTTAGCACTACTTTACTATCGAAAAATCATATACCATAATACAATTATATTTTATAATCCTTTAAAATGTAAAACTCTAAATTCCTCGAAACAAGGAAAATATGACTTATACCACTTTCAAAATCAAGGGCTCAATTATAAAATTCCTTTTATACATTCAATATATACGTTTGTATATATGTATGTACTCGTATTTCTCTCTAAGAAAACAAACTTTGAGAAATTTATTAACATATTTTTCAGTGAAGAAATTTTTGATTGATGATGGCTGGCCGAAATGATCTTAAGAAATGGCCGGAAAAATGTTTGAAATAAGAAACACACCAAGAATTTATTTTCGTTTCAAATGATTAACAACAATCAGGGGAAAACATCATCAATATCAACAAAGCAGAAGCAATATCAGTAAATAACTTTTTTCCAACCTTAAGGAAGAGAAGAAAGAGTCTACAGAAACACAGCAAACTTCAAATCGGACAAACCTTAAAGAAATAAAACTGAATGATGCATTCTATAAGTGCAAGCAAAGCCAAAGTTCCAGGAGGCAGGCAGGCAGGCAAGCAGCCTATTGAGGCAAGCCGATGGTGTTTTAGTGCGAAACATGGTATGAGGCGCCTTCTAAATTACCACTTACACGTTCTTAAAGCACACTCACACTCTCTTGCGCTTGTTTATTTCTGATTTTATTATAATAGTCTGTAGAATTTTTACTTTGGGCCTGGCCATTACTTTTGCTTAAATTTTTTTTTGGGCGCCACTTTTTTGTTATTTTTGTTTTATTTGTTTGTTTATTTGATTCTTTTTTTGCAAGAACTTGGATTAAAAAAAGTTCCTTTTTTAATCCCATCATCCATTTTGTATGCCACAGACAATTTGCATACGCAACAATATAATCCTGTCATCTGTAGCATAGTTACTTTGGGAGATTTAACAGAAGTGGTTATAAAAAAGGCACACTGTAAAGGTAATACTCTTATAATGCCAACACCGAAAAGTTTGAAACTCTAAGGGCAAAAATCCCTTGAAAACTCTGCTGTACTTTCCTTGAGAGCTATTCCGCATTTTAGGTTATTTTTTCTTTAGAAAACTAAGTGTCCTGTGTTGGCATTTAGCATTCTATAACTACTGTTGTAATACTGGGCGTATTAAAATTAAAACTGAGACCTATTTGCAATACATGTAATGGGCGAAATTTAAACTATTCAAAGAAAATAAAGTTACAGTCGAAGCTGGCACCTGTTGTCGTCCCTGTTTCGCAGAACCAAGTGGAGTTTCTACTAGTACACATATCTAGTGTACAATGAAATGTATTTTATATTCGGCTACGTACTTTGGCAGGATTTCTTATGTCAGATACTCTTTATTTTCTTGAAACTCAGACATGATTCCCATATTGCGCCGGCGTAATTCAAAAGACTTTTTTTAAAACGAGTCCTCAATTATTTTGTTGAATATGAATTTGAGCTCAGACCTGTGTTGCCAGAAGCTGATCACTGAAATATCCTAGATTTTGTTGCCAAATATACTAAAATATCTTTAAAAAGTGCTAACAAAAATATAATGACAGCGGCCGCCTGTCTGCTCTATTTAAAAGTTGCAGTTGTACTACAATGTACCTTACAAGAACCGCTATATCTGCTACTATGGGAACCACTAAGACCTTATGATTATTTTGGAATTTCCTTTTGGGATGGCTTTTCCTTAAGTTCAAATCATGTCTAAAAAGTTAATAATAGTGTAATAATAGTAAAAGAATGTTACCGACTAGGTTCTCTGGAGCGTTCGGTGGTGAGAGGTGACCTAACTCAGCGCCTGGATGAAGCCATTTCACATTATACAGGCAGCCATGTATTAAAGCTGCAATCTGTGATCAAATTCGAATATTAATGTGGCGTCAGTCAGCGTAAAAGTTAGCTGTAGATATAGGTCTATTGTAAGAAATTGTTATGCAGCAATAGAGTTCGTAGGATCGCCTGTTCATACCTTAATTTACCTGGAGCAAAGAAAATGCAAAGTTTGGCATTGTTGCCGCAGATGATCTCTACAGTAATATATAGTTGTAGTAAACAAATTATTTATTTAAATTTACAAAAATTAAATGATTCGTTTGTTATTAAAGTACGACTATAATAGCAATCAAATAAATATTTATCATAATACGCTGTTGAAAGACATCAACTGAATAATGTCTACTGTACACCTAACTTATATACAAGTACTAATGTTTGCTAGAATTCCCATTTGGTTGATGTTAAACATTAACAATGATACTCACAGTACAGAACTTAATACATTGATGTTAAAATATTATACTCCGAGTCAATTGCGGAAGTTCAAAAAATTTGCCACATTTTATCAATATACATATTTTTTGTAATAGTAAATCACATATATCCAACTCCTGATAATATTCTACATATGTTTTATGAAGGTATAACAAAATATTATTATTAAATTAGTCTGAGAGTATTGTTACCTGTTTGCCACTGATCATAATATATTTTTCTTGGAATGTGATCGTATGGCGCAATACGTATGCCGTTTCTTCAGAAACCCCGCACAGCTTTTACGTATTCAATATTGGATCGACTCCTATATAATGATTCTTAGTATATGGTTACTATATAATTTTGCTCATCTATTCCGAACTTTAAAAACTTTATTGCTTTACTTAAGAAGAAATAAGTAAATACGTCCAACAAATTTCCATACTCCTGTTTGAAGATCTTTACAAAAACTTTTATTAAAGAAAGAAACAAATTAAATAAATATACGTAACTTCAGATGAACTCTTTTTGTGGCGATAAGCGTCTAGAATATATTTTGTATGTGTGTTTTTTTAAGTCGAAATCTTTTAGCAGCTGCAATCTCGATGTACGTTCCGGAGGTGAGATGACTGTCTAACCTGTCTGTCTAAATGTTGCATACACTCCTCTCCATTTACGAAAAGAAAAAAGGCTTGAGAATAAACTAATACATAGACAAGCAACAATCTCCAAGTAAACCAAGTATAAGAATGAAAAAAATCAAAAAGATAAATAAATTTAGTTAAGACCAGCACACACTAACACACCCATACTTTTTAAGCATCTTCTCTGTTTTTGTTTAAAGTGGATCGTATATAAACTTGGCTTAAGTATTCAAATGCATGTGTACATATGGATGTATGTATGTATGTCTTGCCTATGCGCCTGTTGATAACGAATAACAAGGGAATACCTTCTTGTGGTGATGCGTTTTTTTTCGGATTTCAATTCTTCGAATTTTATTATTTTTTCCTAGAATTTCGTTGAGATTTCTCGGAATCGAATTAAAAGCAAATGATAAGTGTTTCATAAGATTGTTAAAAAATAAAAAAAATAAGGGTAAACATGTTATTCATCTGCATTGATATGGAATTCCCTTTAATATGTACGAGTATGTATGTGTTTCTCTCAAATCTTTGTATTTTGTGGCATATTGTTATTAGGTTTTTGTATATATGTATATATTTGTTGTCGTTGTTGCATATTTAATGAAGTTGAAAGATGTGAATCAGTCCTCGTTTTATATAAGAGATACTTTTGTAATGTTAATTTACATTTTTTATACAATAAAAAAGAGGAGATTTACAAAAAAGTTTGTTTAATGCCAAAAGCTATTAAATGATAAAATACCGGTACAAAAAATTGGTTGAAATCAATTTTCTAAATACTATTTATTTTTCGTGCTTAGAATAGAAAGAAATGGTAAATTTTAGGGCAAATCTTTCTCTGTTCAAAATTGCCTTAAAACGAGGTATTCATCGATTATTGAAACCTTGTAAAAATATTCAATTCCTTTTACTATAAAAATGGACAGTGCCAAATAAATATTCCTTTATTGTTTTGCTAATGAAAGTAGTTACCATTACTTATATCTTCCATAATAAATAAATACGAGATTAATATTTATATATTAATATGTATATATATATATATATATATATATATATATATATATATATATATATATATATATATATATGTATACATATATTTATTTATATATATAAATTTGGTTGAAAACTCTATGCGTACGAAGTTTAACATTTTCACGGACAGCCAATCGTCAATAAGCTGATTGGGTCTTAGAGGATTAATTCTAAAACAGTTAAGTGGTACGTAACAGCCCGGTGATCAGTGACAGAGCAATGCAGATAGTGATCAAGCAAAGTCTTTTGAGGCTACGAGGACCAAGTTGAAAAATTTAACGAAACTTGCTCACAGGACACTGTGGATAATACGACCTATGGAGCCAGATGAGACACTTGATGATACTACGTATGACACCTTACCAGACATTATTCACTTCTATAGAGAATTGGTGAACTACCTTCAAGGTACTTAGTTCTTATAGCATTTTATGTGTTCAATTTTCCATTTGCAAGCACACAACAGGTATTTTAACGGTCCATATGTGTGTTTTTTTACATTCGATGAGTCTGCTCCTCTCTTCAACCCAACCTAACCTCATCTATAGACAAATTTAGCAAGGTTACAAATTGGCGATATATACTTAGTTAAAGTGAAATATAAATGCGGTAAACTAAGTGCGTTTTTTGCTTTTTAAAGAACAAACTACTAGTGCTTGATAGCAAAAATATTAAAACAGAAAATAAGAACAAATAGTTTTGACAAACATTGGTTACTTCTAACATCATGCAGCCCAAAACGGTTGATATATTGATTTCAATAGGAAACATTTTTTTAGACTTTTAACATTAAATTATTTTATCATTATCCTCGCTCCTGGGTTCGGGCTAAATTGTGATAATTAAAACATTTCCATTTCGAAATTCAAACTATTTGTTCAATAATATTTTTGAATAAGAGTTTCCAAAATTTCTATTATTTGTTGTGTCTTTAAATGATCATATGCCGACATTTCATTGGCCGCTAAGCCTAATAGTTATTAAACTTTGAGCAGTTTAAAAATATTTAACCTCACATGTGTATGTCAAACAAATCAAATATAATATGAGAATTCTTTATCGTACATGAATATTACAATAAACCTAATCATGTTCTGCTTAGAACAACATGTTCAAAGTCAAATGAATAATCCGATATCTTTGTGCTACATTCTCTTCATGCTGGTGCGTGAAATGACGAGTTGTTAAAATCAATGGCAAGCCACAGCAGACACATTTTCGTCGGTATGCATCCTAAGATGATGGAGGCAAAGAGTGTTGCCTATTACCAAGCCATCATCAAAAACTTTTTTGCACAAATTTGAGTACATCACTGGCGGTTGCTGCTTCATTTTGGCCAAAACTTCTCTTTAACAAACTGACAGTTTGGACAACACAGCATTCGTTTCGGAAATTAGTTCGTAGGATCTCCGAACTTTATTCAGGCGTAAAGAGAATCATTTCAGTTTGTGGAGGTATGATAATGGCTGATAGTAATTTTTCAGTGTGAAAATAACACATGATATAAAAAGATGAGTACTTGGGTCATCCGGTGCCTTTCTCTCCACAAATTTTGAAAATTACGCTTAAAATTTTTAGATTGTAAAGATATCTAGCTTGCTTTTGGCAAAATTATACATTTTCGAAAATAACAAAAAAAAAAGTTACAATGTGGTAATGATTTTCATATTTTATTTTAAAAACAAACTTTAAAAACCCATATTTTTTAAAATAGTTTCGGTGTGTTACATCACAGTACTAATAATAAAACGAAATTATGTATTGAATAAAAATTCATGAATTAGAAAATTATTAAAAAAAAAACAAAAATAAAAACCAAAAAAATATTAAATAAATTGGAAAGTCCTCAAATTCAAGACCTCAAGAATGAGCTTTTCTATATAAATTAATTACATGCACTTGAGATTGCAGAGCAAGGTAGCAAAAGCTTAATGTAATAAGTTAAAAGAGTAAATGTAATAGTTTAGCATAAATAGGAAAAAAATAAGATTGAAATGAGGAATCACACTTATCCCTATAGTGTAACGTCGCATAAGAATATTTATAATTATAGCTTTAATTGCTCATATTCGCAATACTTCATAATCTTACACGTATGTTTAAAAATCTAATGTTTTATTAAAGTAGAAGCAACACACTACTGAGACGGAAATAAATTATTCCTACTTATCAGCCCCAAATGGGAAACCATTTACGAATTATCCGTGTCGTTAATATAAAAGAAAACTATTTAACTTCTGTTATACTTTGCCACTAAATAAATATTGTGTTTATGTATTACGTACATATCACGCCACATAATGGAAATAAAACTACTAGAAAGAGATAGAGAAAAAGAGAATGAAAACAGAATTAGAATGAAATCATAAAATAATAACTTATCATACTTGCCACACACTCCATGGGGTGATAAAAATGATAACAGCCATTTTTATTCACGCCATTTTTGTTCTTCTTCACTTCTCTCAAGCAGAAAGTTCGAAGGAGAGTAAAAGAAAATTTAAGTTTAAGAAAGAAAAGCTGGCTGAATGCCTTTGTGTTTAATCTGGAGGGGGAGAAAGCTTAATAGAATTTTGTAGATACAACTTATTTAGTTGCATGAAATGTAGCTGAGTTGTTTTTTCTTTTTTGTTGTTGCTGTTATTGTTATGGTTGTCTTTTTTTTCTTTTTTTAACGTGTGCCACTGGTTGCATTCATTTACTTTATGTTGCATACTACCCTGTACCGGTATGAATAAATGCAGTCATGTATATTTAAGTTTCTGTAGAATAGAATTGATTGTGACATTTGGCGTAGCTATCTGAAATTATGATGACATGACAGCTGTGTGACTATACACATGAACATTCCAAATGGGCTCTTAAATGTATCAGTTACGAGTACTTAACGAATGAGTAGCATTTATTAAATGTTAGATAGAAGTTTAAGTCTCGCTGCCTGACCAGTACATGCAATGTTTAATCACCTTTTTCTTATTTCATGCTTCAAATTAATGGGGATATAATTTTAAATGTGTTAAAAAGTGGCAGTGTTGTATGAAACTTATATTCAATGTATAAAAGAACACGTAAAGCTTTTTTTAAGACTAACACAATAACAACTCATGGACATATTTAATAAATGTAGTAGCAAAAGGAATAAAAATATAATTAAAGTTTGCTTTAATGAGCAGTACGTATGAAGTATAGAATTTATAATAAAAAGAGGTAATATGTTGTCAATAATGGTTGCGGCAACTATATCGTCATCATTACAACTATATATTATTGTTGCCTACATATGTTTACATACCGTGCCTTTAGTGCAACAGAAACGTGTCTCAAAAAAAAAAAAAAAAACAACGAAATTGGCAAAATCTTGTCAAAGTTTTTAAAGTTTTCGAAGTTTTTGTATATCGACTTAGCTTCGAATGTAATTCCAATTTTTTTAATACAAACAAAGATGATGCTGCGGAAATTTTTTTTCTGGGTGATTAAAAAATTTTGGGTTTTTGCATTTGGAAACAGCTTAATTTAATTGCCATATCGATACTTTATATGAATGTTCAAACATTAAATTATTAAAATATCCATAAATATTAATATGGTTGTGATACAACCAAAGTATTTATTATGATACAAATATAATTATATACGTTGCTGATTGAAATTTACTCGTAAGTAAGATGCAAGCAAACTTGTAGTTATCATTTGTACACACTAGTTTCGTCTAATATAAAAGGACACACTCCTATGACTTTTGAGAACCGGCAGGTCAGTCGGTGGCACACACATATATCTTTCAAGGCAGTGCAGCCGCCAATAAATTGGTAGACCGACTATTTCTTCCCATATTCGTTTTAAGCAGCTGTTACATGTCCACTATACAGAAAATATAGTGGACATTGGCCCTCTTTTATGCAACATCGAAGCATTGATGGACATCTTACAATTGTCAATTGTAAGATGTCAACGGTTTTCCTTCGAATTCACTCCTCATAACTAAATCAAAGCATGTAAATATCTCCTTGCGAGCTCTTGAGCGCAATCCTGACATGCAAACGCACACTTCAGATTACACAACGTATATGTTGACGAAGGTCCCATAGTGAATAAAATTTCTATGGTAATTTGAACGAAAAAACTTAAATAATCTCTTACGACGAAAATTTAAATCAACCGGATTTTCTCTCTAAATCAACACGAAATCTACTCAACTACTCGTATGTATTTGCTACACAACATGCATTAGCGATTTAGTAACAATAATCGTTAATAAGCTGGTTAGATTAAGAAATTTTTGGATTAATTCGATGTAAGGAAAAGCAGGAGCAAATAAAAAACCTGTGTATTGATATGGTGGAAGACAAGTTTATAAAATTAAATTATATATTTACATATCGAAGGAAAAGATATTAAAAGTGTTGTTTATATAGAAAAAAAAAAGAAAAATGTATTGTTAGTTGCGCTTTTAGCTGTTCATATGCCGACATTTCATTGGAGGCTAAACCGAATCGTCAGTGAACTTTACCTAGTTTCATTCAATCTCATGTGTTTATGGCAAACAAATTAAATATAATATGAGAATTATCTATCGTAGATGATTACAACAAAATACCGAATTATAGTAGGATTAGAATGCTTTTATACAAACGCCACAACAAACAATTATACGCAACCTGATTCTATTTTATTTGTCTTGCAACGTGTATACAATTAAACACCCTTTGATTGTTAATGATTGTATTTAACATGCAAAATGAAAAACAAATTATTTATATTTTAATATTTATATTTAAATACTTACTGCGGTATTCATAAAAATTATTGTATGTTTATTAAGGGCTTATTTGACAAATTTCTATGGGATATTTGTCAAATAAACCTTTAATAAACATACAATATTTTTTATGAATAAGGCCGTTAGTATTGAAATTTATTATTTTGGGATATTCTTCCCAACTAACGTTTAAAAAGTTATAGTTAAAAAAATTTATTTTTTGTTGTGGATTTTGCTGTTTATATGCCGACATTTCATTGGTCGCTAAACTATGTATATCGTCAGTGAACCTTAAAATAAAATAATTTCTAAGCGCTTGATTGTATCTGCAAGGGGTATGTCTACTCCCTGAGAAGAAAGTCTAATACAGGGTTTTTTTCGGGGGTATTGCAGTATTAGTTGAACGTGTTTTTATTTCATACTTTTGGAGTGTCTAACTCCCTTTTGAAGTATATTTTACATGTGTATTTTATCCTCCAAAATGTGGATGTTCTTTGATGAATCTGCTACGTCCAAAGTCGAATCGTTTCTTGTGAATTCGTTGGACATATTATTGACACTGTTGCTTTCATATCTGGATGGTTTTTGATGGAAATGCTACAAACCTGTCCTATGACTAATGACTTTTATTTATATTAATTCTATATAGAAATACAAAAACGTAATTTAATATCTTACCTAATATAAAATTAAAAACTACAAATCAGATTTAATTGCTCCTAAGCTAAATTAATTACTATGATTTTTAAGTTTATTTAAATTCGTTCACATCAATTTTACTGTATCTTTGTATTGCGAGTAGTTTAAGTGTTCAAGTTCAATGATCTTCACACGTTGACGTTTTATTATAAGTGACTTTCACAGACTCTTACTGCTTAAAGCCCCGTTCGATAAATTTAGGCTGCATTGCATTTGCTTAGAATTTTTGATAGAGAGAAAAAAAAGACTGATTTGCATATAAACATTTTTTAGATACATGGGTCGATATCGTTGGTGACTAGGCGCCACTTAAGCATCTTTTCCTTTTTTCTTTTTCATCTTTTTTTGTTTAGAGATTAAGGCTTAATACCGCCGTCACGGTATTAAATAAACGGACACACAACTCGTTGAAACATCAATATCAAACTTAATTAAATAACGATGATCATGGAGATGATCATCAATTTCCCTCTCTCTCTCTCTCTCTCTGTCAATCTCTCTCTCTCTCTCTTTGTCATCAATGGCCAGCAAAAAGCAACAAGTTTTTTAACAAATCGACAAATGACAAGAAAATGTGCTTTATAATCTTCAATAAAAAATGATAAAAAGTTTAAACAAAAATAATAAAGTTGATGCATATGCAGTCCTTTCCAGTGCTGCAACCTCAAATACACGTAGACAAATGTATATTTTAATACAATTAAAAGTTTTTCATTGCTTATTTTGTCCTTTTGGTTGACTAATGGCAAACGAAAAATTTAGTGGATAGAAATACTGCATACTTTTAATTTATAAAAATAATTGCTTCAAAATATTATAAATACTTTCAGAGCGCTTTAAATCTGCCGCTTGGGAGTTAGAGAACAGTATGCAAACAACACCAATTTCATTGTGAAAGAGTGCTTAAGTCGGTTTAGTTTATATTTCAGGAGACTAATTTGTGATCTTTAAGAATATTTACTCGCATAAGTCGTATCATAAAAGCTTTTTTCGTTCGCATTGCCACGATTGGAGGATTATACGTTTTCACTTTCCTTTAAATCACATAAAATTTTATGAGTTTTTCAAAATAAGAAAATAAAAACTCTTAAGAAAACTTAAGCAGGTATTACTTTTGCCAAAGAATCATTCTTTTCATTTAATCAAAGTTTCCTTTAAATTAAAAAATATATATTTTATCAAAGGAGTGTCATATTAAAACATCGTAGAATCTGTTTTAAAACGTGTAAAACTAATGGGCGTTAGATAAGAAATTTTCCTAAGATTTTTAAAACATAGACTATGGGATAAGGAATATGGAAGATAGGGTACATAATATGATATACAGACCGTAGAATATGCATATTGGCACACAGCAAGCAAAATATAGAATTTTGAATATAATATAGAATACAAATATAGAATAAAAATATAGAATGTAGTATATATAATTTATAATGAACCAGTATCTCAGGGGACGTTCCTTGTTCATACAATGAAAGCATTGAGATGGAACTAGGAAGATTGATTATGGGAAGGAAGGAGAGAGGAAGTAGTCTTTGTGGACATTCGATTTAATCTTTCCGTCGCTGAAAGTAACAGGAACGACCTTAGCATGGAGCTTAATCCACATATGAATCCTTCGGCTAAAAGACGAGTTTTCTCTGTAATGTCAAGTGGGATTCATTGACATATCTTACACAAAGAGACGTGCTCTTATTGAAAAACGTGCCGGTAGTGAAAAAACTTTGTTGCAGGAACAATTGCCCTGATTTCATTAGAGCATATTCCATTGTAGTAACGATAAAAAAGCGAAACATACCCTATATTGCACCGATGCTCCAGTGAGTCCATAGAATTTATCTCACTATTGTTACTGATGAGTCAATTCACCCACCTTCTCCTGTAGCTTCAAAACAGACATTGAAACACCGCCCCATACATGGAAATTGTATTCTATTTTCGGTAGCTTAGATGTAGGTGGTAAACATTAATATCACCAATTGTATACCCTCGACGTTTAAGAAACGGTTTTATAGTTGGAATTGAACAAGTGTGTGGCCCTTGAATACGAAATCGTCTTCACTTCTCCATTGCTTGCTGCTGTTGGAATCAAAAAGTATTAGTCCATTCCAAATTATATGCGCTTTGTTTTATATTCTCCTCTTTGTAATGTCTAAATAGACAATAAATTCCAAATTGCATGCTCTTTCAGCTGTCTTTCATATCCATATCAAAACTCCGGATGCAGGGATATCTGCAAAAAAAAAATTAAGGAGGAAATTCAAAATTCATTTGCTGCTAACGGCAAGGAAGCTGAGTTAGTTCTTCCAGCTAGAACTTATTTTTTATATGCAAATGTGCAGGTATACAAAGTTCACTTAAAAAGGACTTTGAAGAATAATTTAAAAAAATTTAGGAACATAACTTCAAAATGCCAAAGCTAATAGGCATTTATTTTAAATGTGCAGGTATATAAGGTGCATATAAAAAATTATATATAAAATTTTATTAAATGAAAACAGATAATGAAGATTTTGTGCTGTTAAGTCGGAAGTGCTCTTAAGAAAGAGGCAGCTAAATCAAAAATATTGCAAAGGATAGAATGTGGTATATAGATTATGGAATATAAATTTCAGAATAAATAATATAGAATAGAGCAAAGTATTTAGAATATATACAAGAAAATATATTTGATATTATTGAATTTTGTTTAAATAAACAATAATTTCAAACTGGAATTTTTTAGTTCTTTGGCTAAGTTTATTTCCATTTACACGGAAAGATTTTTAAATAATTTTTATTAATCTAGCCATGACAGGTAATCGATGTGCTTAACTTCGTTTAGACGGGGAACATTTACTTTGCAACTCCTTGACTTTGTGGGAGAGAGGGTAAGGAATAATACGGGAAATGTAAACTTTTTTGTAAAATGGTTTTGATTTGTATGTTCTTGTATGTTCCTTAAAAGAAGAGAAAGTAAACTTTTCCTGTCTGAACACGATACCAAGTTTAAAAAAGAATTGAGTAATTTTTGTCAAAAGAAAATATTTGCCAGTCTAAATGCAGTCTTAATACTTGTGTGTCTTATATCCAGTTGTTTATCGATATTTCTTTTAATTTTGCATTTTATTGTTAATGAAAAAATCGAATTCCTGCAAAACTAAACATTCCTGCATGAATTTTATTCTCAAACATTTCCTAATAACGTTGTTGTTTTTAAATATGTCAACTATATTGACAAAATCAAATCATTATGTCATCAATTTTTAACATCAAAATGTCGCACAAAAGTCAAACAACTTTTGCAAATTCCACAATTTTCGCCTGGGCATAATGATTCCATACTACGTTGGTAGGTACTGTGGTTGCACAATATTAAGAAATGATGATGAAACTTTGCATACGAGCAGAATGAAATAATTATTCGTACAACTTATCCTGTATATACGCTGTTTTGGCGTTAAAATATCTGCAAGATGAAATTTTATATACTTTGTCAGTGAGGGTTTAAAATATTGGTCGATGAGGAGTACATCAATATATAATAATTATATGCAAATGACACAACAACTTTGGAAAAAGGCGCCAAAAGACAAAAATTGCACATCCATACATACACATACATATGACTGTTTTACGACTGGTCCTGACCTTCGTAGACTAGTAGGTAGTGTACTAGACTCGTAGTGCGAAGGTCCCAGGTTCGAATCCTGCCGCAGAACTCTGGCAGTTGTGTTTGCTAATTAAAGGGAGCGCACAACAAGCCTTCACTGGCTGAAGTGTATGTCGTATGACATGGGCTATCACACCCTTCCAATCAACCTAACTTAACCTAACCTAACCTACGACTGGTCCAAATACAATTATTTTTTCTCATAATATTTTAATTTGGCACTGATATTTTGTTTGTGTCCGAAATATTGACTATCAGTCGGTATCAGGCTACTGTGGACTAAAAAATCATATTTTCTGACAAGGCTCGATTTCATATCAGCGGCTGTGTCAACAAACAATATTGTCACATCTGATCGGATCGGAAAACCCCCACTTCCACAGTTTGTTGTGGATTTTGGAGTGGTGGCATTATTGGCCCATTTTTTTTTTTTTTTGTAAATTATGAAAACGGCATTTCAGCCAACGGCGACTGCTACATAGCCATGATTGTGGAGTTTCTCATCATAATATCAACATCCTTTTGTAAGCTATTTATGTCTCATGCTCCCTCTTGCTTTTTTTCAAGCCATTGTGTGACTCCAGATATTGTCTGGCTTGGGACCCAATATGACACGGTGTCGTTTGAGTAGGAAGCATATCAATACATAATCATACGCGCAAATACTGAAAGCTTTGCCCCCTAAAATCATATTTCAACTTCGGTTATTCTATGAAAGGTGGGGATTTTCAAGAATATATCCAATTGTTAATCTACCTAGCATGATGTGACGGCCATGCCTTCTGTTGCCATTACTTCATTAACGTATATGCAGATCTCAATAGCAAATCTTACGAAAGTTTTCCTGTTCCTAAAAAAAGTCGTTCGTTTGTTTGTTTCAATTTGATCGTTCGTCTACGTCATACATTTGAGTGTCTTTCACTTAGACTTGTCTTAAATTTCCTTAGCTAAGAAAGTGCCCTGTCTCTAAAATAAAGAATGGAGTTTTGTTTTGCTCAGTCTTGATTTGCTCGTAGAAAGAGTTTCTAGTGTAAAAGCTCATAAAACTATATATGAAAAATTGCAAGAATACGGCGCAAAGTCGGCAAAACTTGAAAAGAATAACAAACAACGCTTCTTCACATCACCTCACAAACAAAAAAGTTCGGACTTTAATAAAAATGATCGTAAAACAAGTTTGCCTAATTGATCGAGCGTACGCCAAATGAAAATACAACAAACAAATAAACAAAACAAAAAAAAAAACAAATTAAAAAAATACCTAAATCACACAAAATTTTCGAACGATCTTTTAGACGGGAAGAGTCCCAAAACTAACTATAATCGCTCAGTGCTGTGGCACAACAGGAGTTGAAGGGGTAAGGGAAATTCAAGTGGAACCTTTTTGTGAGTAAAGTGCCATGGTTGTTAACAGGCCATTAAAATGAAAACAATCCAAAAATAGGAAGAAAAGCCGAACAGTTTTTTGTTGCTGGCTTTGTTGGTGGTGGGCAAAGTTGATTTTAAGTGGCGTTATGAGTTCAAGATTTAACTCTAGACTCGCTTTTAAGGCTGAGTAAGAAGCAAAAGAATGCAAAAAATAAAATAAAAAGAAAGACAACAAAAAGCTAAAGAATTTTTTAATTTTAAGATCTTTAAGACGGCTCAAAGAAGGCTTTTAAGCGATGACACCAAATTGCTATTTAGCTGTTCTTTATTCGCTACTCCAACAACAGCAACAAAAAGGAGGAAAATAAGTTGTTGTGTGCTTTGTTTTGGCGTAAATCCTTGATCCGAAGTGAGGCGAAAAAGGGTCATTAAAATTAATTTGATTCAATTTAGTTGCTGCCAAAATGTTGACAATGAAATATCGCCCAACGATCTCCATCACCCAAGAATGCACTCAGTCATTCATTCACTTCTCACACTCATACAAAAAAATTTTATATACGCGCACAGTGGTTTAAGCAGAACTTAACATTTCATTTTGCTTACACATTTATTAAATGTGAAAGCTCTAGATTTTATGAGCTTTATTTATTTCTAATATTTTGCTGCTATTGCTTGTTGATTTTGCAAAGTTGCCGTGTGATTATTTTTAGGCTACAAAACGCTGTGAACATTAATTAGCCAACTAGTCTAAACTAAAAAAACCAATATACGTTCGAATAAAATTAATTAAACACAATTAATTAGCTACTGGCTTGGCCTTAAAATAAAATCGAACCAAATAAGTTTGACTTAAAAATAGAGTATGCGGAAACGGTAACCGAAAACCGGTTTCGAGTATTTTATATTTACGAATAATTCGTCACGCCGGTTCTTATGTGTTGATTAACCGATTTTTCGCTTGAAATAATTTTTCCGTTTTTTATAAAAAACAAAAATGCTTGTTTGTACAAATGGTTTTTCTCAACAAGTTTTTCATCGCAAACTCTTCCTTTCTTACATTTGTCATATTTTTGCACACATGCCAAGTCCGTAAATATGTACATATGTATGTATATTGGAGCGTATGCAGTAAACATCTTATCTACTTATAAATGGTCGCATTGTCTCTTTGTCAAATTCAACATAAAAAAACATACACTGAATTAAAAAAGGACAGTAAAACCAAGCAGTGTGTAGCTGTAGAGATGCATGTACTTTGCTACCCAATGACAAAAATGGAGGTCAATCTTCAGCAGCGATATTTCCATTGCTTCAAATTATCCAATTTTTTCAAAGTCAAAAAAGAATTAATTAAAAAATTATAATTATGACGTACATACATATATAAATTTAAGAATCTCGAATAGAAAATATTGAATTGAATTGATGCTTTAAATCTACATGAAACATAATATTTTTGAACCAATTAGAGATTTCTTTCATATAGAGAAAAAGTTGTGGGGTGTGATGGCAAATTTGTAGGCTACGCAGATGTGAAGTTTATTTCTAATGGTAAATAACCACTCATATTTTAATATATAACGATTATTAAAAAAAGCAGGTAATGTATCCGATTTGAAATATAATGAGGATAAAAATAAAATGCTTATGTAAAAATCATTGAAAATATTTCCAATTGACAATACTACGGGATTAAGATTTCAAAATTTTCGTGTTTATCTTTTTGAAACCTCTTTTTTACTGGGTACTTGATAAATACCTTTTCTTACCTTCCACACCTGTTTTAATTTTACCTTCGTTTATTCACTCATAAGTACATCTAAGCGTGACAAGAAGTTTATTCATTTATTGTTTCAACAAAATTATTAATAATAAAAACAAAACAATAAACGTTTTTCCTCAGAACCGTATTCGAAATTTGGTTTTTGAAAAAGCCATTTTTCTAATAGTTCGCAAAATAGTTTTTTGAAAAAGTAAATTTTTGGCATACTCTATGGTGCTTAAAACAAAGTATTAAAAAAGAAAAACAGTCTACAATGATCTCGCTATTTTACTTAGAAAATTTAACGATAATTAAAAATGGCGTAAGTCTACTGCTTACAAGAAAACTCATCGTAGCATTAAATTACTTACAACCATACCGAAAACTGACGAAAGGCACGAAATACACATGAGCCCTGAAAAGAGGATGTTGTTGCCTCGTAAAATATCGTTGTTATGTTCTGCTCTGTGGGCTGGGATTGAAGTTAAATTTTTTGGTTGGATTTGGATTATAGACCTATGATTCATAATTTAAGTCTTCTGACTGGATTTGTTTAAACTTGGAAAGCATTTCCATCATCCTATGTCAAATTATAAATTGATTTATGAAAACAGACCGCTTAAGCGATTTACTAAGAAAAAGGCTCCATGAACATAGAAATTAGATGGAAAGTCGTCATTTAAACAATCTACACGTACTACACGTAATTTTGCTCGATGAATATTCAATTTTATTGTAGGAAACATTTTAGGTGAAATTTGATTCCTTTTCCAGAAAAAAATTCGATCGATAAGTTTGTATTGTTGTTGTCATTTTTTACTATTTTGTTGAATTTTTCCAAACTTTTTGTTCATGAGAAATAAGTCTCATGAAAGATTTGTTCGCATTTTATTCACGATAGGGACGATTGTATTTGAAAAATTCATCTAAATATAGTATTTATTTTCTCTAAAAAATCGCTGTTGGAACATTTCGCCTCCAGATTGAAAGCAACCGCCATGAGAAACAACCAGCAAATATTGATGAAATATCTTAGTTAAAGGAATGACATTTTTAAGAGAACAATAAGCATTTAATTCTCCGCAATGTGGTGACCTTTGTCACGAACTCAAAACCAAAGACAATGTCGTTTAGTTGCAGGGGAACAACACATTTTGGTAGGAATAGATATGTTCGTAGATATTTTGTCACAGCGCTTGCTTAAAAACGATGTTACTGAGATTGTCAGATCCGACAGTGCCAATAAGGCACTAATTAGTGCACCACAATCAAAAATCTATGAATGCGTTCGTGTTAAATTTGAACTCATACTTATTAGCAACTTTCTAATATGAATTTACATGTGAAACTGTCATAGGTGCAACCATCAGAGCTCCATGAGTGTTGTATTTTGTGACAGGGATGTTAAAGAGTTCACTTATTGTAATTCTCTGCCACAGATAATTGAAATGCAGTTTTAACAGATGGATCTATGTGTCATATACGAAAGTTTTGCATAAACGATTTCAGGATATTTTCATCTATCGCGGATATGAATTGAATAGAACTGATTATGTCTCGCTAAACGATTTTGAGACACTCGCTGACTAGAGCAAACGAAGTTCTTAAAATCAGTATAACCCAGCAATCGCTCAAATTCAGACGAATTAATGCAGTCAAATTATTCAAAATTAAACTTACCAGATCCTTGATAATGTAGATGATTGAACCATGTCTTATTCGATTCGTGGCAACATTCGTTGATCGTAAAAACCTCATTCACTGTATATTCCATTCCATATCAATCTTGAGCACCCTTATAAGTAAATCCTTTTGTATAGAAATTTTTCCTTATAGTAGTTAAATTAGCGATAAACAATGTATCATCCATTTAATAATATAATTTTGTGTCCGTTTCCCGTTCTTGTAAATAAAGGACATGGAATTCTTAGGACCATTTTTCAAATCTTTTGAACCACTGTCTTTGTAACATAACGATGAAACACTTACAACAACCGACATTAATAAATTATATCATCATTAGTGCTTAATTTGGCTTATAACTCATTTATTTTATTTTGTCTCTTTTTTATTCATTTACAAACTGTTAATCTTTGGAATTTACAAAACAGACACTAGAAGATTTACTAAATTAAAAATTTAGCTAACTTTGCAAATTAGTTATAATAATTTGATTAATTAAATTATTAATAATATAAAAATATAAACAAAAAAATATGTATATACTATATTAAATTAAAATACAGTCTCATTAATTATTAAAATTAAAAAAAATAAATATTAAAAATATATTAACTAGGATTAAGTAACTAAGATAAATAGTATTTAAAATGGATTTTCTAGAAAATTGTTAAAAATAAAAAAATACGAAATCTTTATTTTAAGTCGATAGAACGGTCTACATAATTCAATGTTTAAATATGATTTCATGTATGTAAATGTTGACAGCGGCTACGTCCCAAATGGTTCATACTCTTTTGCATACTCTCTCCAACATATTATCCAGTATTTCACGAATAAATTCTTTAATATTGTCTTCCAGTGCGTCAACCGGCGGGCTTGTCCTTATGGACATGAATCTTAACATAGCACCACAAAAAATAGTCTAAAGGTGTGAAATCGGCCCCGAACTCGCCTCTCAATTGGGTCATTGTCTCGAGAGCTGTGTGGCATGTGACACCGTCTTGTTGAAACTACTCTTCTATTTTTGACAAAAGAATTTGCAATCATCGCGATGATTGAATGTCAAATGTGGCACATACTGCTGTCCTGTTGAAACCACATGTCGTTGGTGTCCATATCATACTGATCGCGAACGTTCTCCAAGAAATATGGACCGAATGTAAAAAGTGTGAAGCGGGCAGAACGTTTTACGAACAGAATATCTATTTTATTGAAACAATTTTATCTTTTGCACTTGTTTTTGAACGCTATATTCGTTCACAGATGAAATAAATTTAAGCCAATATGACAGATGTAGTTTCAATCGCCATCAACTGTTAAAATTATGAAAGTTCTTATTGGAAGAACCTTAATTAAAAAAACAGCTCGAGCATAATAATTCCACCAGATAATCAAGGAAAATGTCCAATAATATCATCAATTTATATTGTAATAGGCAACCTCATACGCTTTCAATGGAAAAATATTGACCACAAATAAGAAAATTTATTTCATAAATTTCTTTATGGGAATACTTAATCAATTAAACCAAAGATTACCGTTGGTTTAGCGACCACTGAAATGTCGGCACATGACAATCTAAATACGCAACAAACAAATTTTAATACCTAAGTGTTCATAGCACTATCGGCTCGCTTTAATCGTATTACATAAAACCGATAAAATCTCAGTTCACAAATAAATTGTTGTTCATAATCGGTAAATGGTATACATTATTTTCAGTACGTATCTCTTATTCCAAGTCCTCTTAGACTACAGTACAGCGTAAAGGAAAGCCAACCCCTGAAAATCTACAATTTCGTTTATCCGAACTCGACTGTACCATAAGAATACGCATAACCCGCTTCAATTCTATTCTATGTGGCCGAGGTGCAAATTCCGTCATTCGATATCGGTAGAAATTTCAGTACATTAAAATTTGTTTTTTAAATTCCATTTGATATCGAATGATGCAATTGGACTCCTAATTACTACCTGCGAACAGTTTCTTACCCGATCTGTGTTGACCATGATTCCCTCACTCTCTAGCTCATTTAAGAAACTTTAATCAAATATTTTACTCAATTAAAATTCGCTGGCGTGGGTAGATGAGGTGATTGACTCTGTGAAGGCGGATTGCTATACGGCGAGAGATTATCTGTGGTCACATGGGCCCTTGACATATTCAAAATTATGTCGGTATGACCAGTAAAAGCAGCTCGCGTAGCTGTTGTGCTCATGTCTTGTAATTCAGCTAGATATGCTGGTTGAGCATGTAGGGCCAAGTCTAAGTATATAAATTTGTGAAGGACGGCTAGAGTGGATCATTAAACTACCGCCTCCTGTTGGCATACCTAGGAAACACAAAGTTTTACACAGTTTACTAAACACATAATCTATCTGTAAGTCAATGAGGCTTGAAAACTTACTGGGTAATTGAGGTCTCATAGGTGGTCCACTGTTCTTTGGTTTTCGTTTGCGCTCCTGTATGCCTTCCTTCTTCATCGAAAGTGGACGATTTATGTTGTGTAGTTTGTAATAAAGGCCGCAAGCATTGCAAACTGGATTGCCATCGTTGTTGCGGTGCCATAAGGTTGTCGAATTTGTCTGACAGTTGGCACAGGTTACACCAGTCCGTCTGCTGTTGGCCGCAACTGCCGATGCTTTGGGCTTTGTCTGTCTAGGACCAAGCCGAATCGTATGACGCATGTTGCTGCCATAGCAAGAAGAACAATAGCCCTTCGCTTTGCTACCCAAAGGCGAGTTTCACTGACCACACTTGTCTGCTAAGGGGGGTGGAGCTTCATAATGTGTAATGGAGCTAGTGTGAGCCCACGACCCAGCAGTTATGTTGCTCGGAGGATATTCCTCAACCACCTGCTGATGATAATTCTATATTAAAAAACAAATTTCGCACAGATTTGTTTTGTAATTTATGGATAGAAGAGAATAAAGAAATAGATAAATGATAAGGAAACAATTGATATTAAGAGGAAAAAACTGATTCGCTTAGGGATACATTGTGGTACTTACAAAGGCCATATTGGAATAATCCACTCCAGTCGTAAGCCATATACTCTGTTCGCCTAATGGCGCATTGACAGAATCGAATAAGGACATTGGCTTTTATTGTACGGGCTGACGCAGTAGGTTTAAGCTCGGATCATTTTTGGTTAACAATTGATTTGGATTCGGCGAAACACTGTAGATGGTGTTATTTTGACTAAATTGATACGAAGACGTGGAGGAATAGTTGAGATAGTGGGCATTACCCAAATCTGTAAATGTTTTCGATTCATTCGGGTCAATGCTGGGATCGACTACCGCTGTTTCGTAGTACAATGTCGGAGGTTCATTGCCATTATCGTTAATTGTTTGACTGAAACGATTGTCATCCTCGAAACGCAACAAGTGGGTGGGATGAGGCAAGGCTGCATGAGCTGAACTGGACAAATTGTGGGGATTTTGTTGATGTAGAGCCGATGTAGAGACCACCATTGATTCAGTGTAGTTTCCGTTTGGAGTGGGACATTGTTGTTGATGTTGTTGCTGCTGTTGAAGTTGTTGCTGTGCAGCATCACTTGGCAGCTGATCTTTATCTATTGACCCTAGTTTAATAGTGCCAGTCGCAGTATCCGCTGTGCATAAAATGGGTTGACGGTGGTCCCTGGCGGTGGCTGATGTTCGTCATTGCGCGGTGCCATTTGTACGTACTCGGGTGTTGAATTACGCTGACGCTGATATTCACTAGCCGATTCCGGATCTTCGGAATCACGATGAACTCTAAATATAGACAAGGAAATGATAAGTGTGAAATTGAATTTTAAAATCATAATTCACATATTGCGAAAAAAATTTTTTAGTAATAAATATTTTGGAGGAAAAATTTTTAAGAGGAAATTTAATAGTAAAACTCAAAGCTTATCAAAATTGCAGCATGACCTTATTAGGGCCAAAACTACAACAGTAAAAACAACCGGCATAAAAATTTATACACTTTTGACATCCAAATCGCTTTTGGTGCATGTGCTGGTGTGCACACCCCAAGTATTTTTATATGTACGTTTTGAAATCCCAACATCCAAATTTATATTTGTTGCTGTAGTTGTCCTAATAATGCAAGCTTGAGAATTGAATTGAACTTTGCAAAGTTTTATTTTGTTAAATTTGTCATTCAGCGATTATAAAAAAGTTTTATCACTTTATCTTTTAGCAAATTTCACTGTGATTTTAATTTTTTGATGTTTTGATTCTCTACTAAAACCTTTTATATTTTTGGGATTTGTTTTGGTAAAGCTTTGAATGTATAGTAATATATGAAATCTTTGGTGAATTTGCATTCTTAATAAGAACTTTTAAGTATTGGCAAATTATCTACTTCATGATCTTCCAAATTCTAGTCAACTTTTTATTTCCGGATGAGATTTCAATATTCCTCTGTTCTCTGTTGAATTCGCGATTGCGTTTTTAGTCTTATTGTTTAAAATTTCGCTTTTTTGTTTTTGTTTAATATATGCTTTTGGGTGTCATGGTACACTGGTAGCTTGTGTACTAGACCACTAGTATGAAGGTCGCAGGTTCGATCCCTGCCATGGACCGGGGATGTTTTCTGCTTTCTGTCTTCTTCACTCTTCCGTTTCCAATTTTTGATTCTCTATCTATTTCGGGTATCACAAAGGAACCAAATTGTGGACCCAAGTAAGCGAAAACTGCCTGTTGAAAGTAACTTAAATAAGATTTTATATTTTGGTCATTTATTTAATTGTGTACTTGTCAAGTTTTTATTTTATTTCGAAATTTCTAATTTTTTATGTAAAATATAAAATACGAAAGATATTAACGACTTTGGAGTTTTATTTTTGGATATCTGAGCAGGATGCTTCTTTGGTAAATTCAATTTAATGGAATGCAATAAGAATTAATTAAAAAATACAGATTTTTTCAAAAGAACTCCTAGTTTGTTGCAATTCCCTAATTGCTCAAAGCTTCTCTTAAAACAAAAAAATCTTTTAGTGTTTTTTTCTAAAGTTCCGCCATCTTCATTAGTTTTTAATTTTTAGTTTTTTTTTTCTTTCAAAAATTAAATTTCAGAATGTTAGTGGCCCTAGACGACATAATTTTCGTAAAGTTGCAGCGTAAGAATTATTTCATCCTACAAATCTTAAAGTCGAAAATTTCACATATAATTTTTACCAATAAATAATGGTTTAGTTTTACTTGAAATATTTCCTTAAGTAGGATAAAAACATATCTAAATTAATAAAATAATATTCAATAATGTGCAACTGCCACAAGCGAATATTCACAATTTGCTATTATTTACGTTAAGCGGGGCTGCACAGTTTATTTATTCAAATTTATGCTGGTAATAGAGCTGCATATTTTCAATTTGAAACGTCCTTAAAGGTACATATTTTCTAAATACTCATATTAGTTAAATATCCTGACTAAAGGCTGGGGCACATAGAATCCGTCATCCGTCATCCTTCGACTTTTTCAACTGACGTTAACGCAATGACGGATGAGGTTGGCACAATGAGTACTTTGTTAACGTGTAGAAAATCAGTTGCTTTTTTACATGTTTGCAACATTTCTTTTTATTAAAGAGTAAAAATTTTCTATGGATTTTGAAGAAATTACGGAGTTTATTTTAATTATAATTTTGCTTTATAAAGCTCAAGCTGTCTTGATATAATGGATAAAAGTCGTAGATTTTTGGTCAGACCCAAAAAATCAACTGTTAATTAAAACAAAACGTACCAAAAAATCAACTGATAGTTGTCAAAGTACTCAACGTACGCCAAAAGTTAAAAGTTGCCCAACTTTCATCCGTTGCGTTGAAGGAGACGTACTGTATGTAACCAAGCTCATAACAAAACCTGTATTTTAACTTAGCTGTCAGTTGAAAAAGTCGACGGATGACGGATTCTATGTGCCCCAGCCTTTAGTGTGAATGAGAAAAAAATCTTAACTTACAATTCTCCTGATGTTGTTATAAATCTGCGTTGTTGAGTCCTTTGTATGGGTACATATTCCTCCCGATTAGAATGTTGTTGCTGGGGTTGTTGTTGAGATGATTGATGCTGCTGCTGTTGCGGCGTTTGATTACTTTGTGTTTGTATCACAGCATTAATAGGTTGCGATTGTTGCGTTTGTATAATGGTGGTAGGAGCTTGTTGTTGTTGTTGCGTTGATGTTGGTTGGTGAGTTGTTGATTCTTGGGATTGCTGTTGTTGCTCCACTTCGGTGCGTTTTAAATGTTCTTGACTGTTATGTTCGGTTTTAATTTTATCCAATAAATGTGTATGATATTTTTCGGGTGATCGTTGTTGCACTTGTTGTTGTTGAAATCGTTGGTGTTGTTGCAGTTGCTTTTGTTGTTGTTGTTGCTGCGATTGTGGTTCCATCTGCGGTGAAGCACGAAATCATAATAACTTGTTAGTATTTTAAAAATTGCCCAACAAGTGGTATGACTAAAACACAACGATTTTTTCCTTTATGTTTTTTTTTTTTATTTATTATTGTTTATTTAACGAACTAATAAAAAAGCGACGAACTATTTTGTTTTTAATAATAACTTTTGCAAGTTCCGGTGTTGAGACCGGACATTTATTCAACAGCGAGTGCGAAACATCTGCCCTTTACTCACTTATTTGCTTTTTAAATTTCCGTCATGATTTTCTAGTGCTGTGGAATATATAAGTAATCGATTTCGATTAAAAAGACCATAAAAATTACTTCACTAATTTTCCAAAAATTTCTAATTATGTATACATGCACACGTCTAATTATGTACATATATATATTGCAAATGGAAGTGGTATAAACAAAGTCGTAAATCGTAACACGTTCAAAATATTTAAAAATTTTCAATCGGATGGAATTATAGCAAATTTACAGATCATATATTCCAAAATGTCTAATTAGTATATATGTATATGCAGCCCTTTTTAGACCATCGGCGTGTTACATTAGCTAGTCTCTGGCCGCTCACTTGGGTGCTTTCAAGTCAGTTGTCTTCCCCCTAAGAAAAATACAGAAAGACATCTGGAATAAGGATACCAACTAGATTGCTCGTTTGAATATTTCAAACCATCAAGAGTCTAAAAAGAAAAAATATTCACAATTTTCGCTTAATAACAACTAGAATGCAGCTATTTTCTCAATCGCACAACCGAAACCGAATCACATATCAAAGTCTTATGCGTCACAAACTTAGCAAATATTACGAGGAACAAAACAAATCGGCCTATATGAAAAATGAACAAAAGTGTTAAAAATTTTGACATCACAATTCTTTTTATGCGGTAAAAGATCAAAAGTCTTCAAATAGAAATAAAAATTGTCACCTACAACCAACCTCTATTCAGAACAACGAAAACAGCTAAAGAAAATACATATCATTTACTCGTATATAAAATGAGAACAAAGTAAATAAATCAAAAATAATAAAAATTATAACGTCATGAGCTGTCTTCATTGTAACGTTTGTTACTTTAACAAGACGTCAATGCTACGAGTACGTTTCGTTAAAGTCAATAAGAGACAGCAAACAACCAATAACTAGAGTAACAGGAAAGAGCTCATTGCTTCTATCTAACTTACATACCGCTCTAGAATTCCCCAAAAAGCAACAACAACATTAAAAAAATTACAAAAAGTAACATTTGCAAACAAAAGTGACAAGCATTACTTGACGTGATTTTTTTTCTTTATAGTTTCATTATAATTTTTTTTTTTGTTATTGTTTTCTGGTTACAACTTGTAAAATATTTTTTGGCCTTAAAAAACAGAACAACACACATACTTTGGCCGGCATTTACATATGTATGTATGTACATAATTGTTTGTGTTTTGAGACTTGATTTGTTTTTGCTTTAAATTGTCAGAAAACAAATATGTATGTTATTGTCATAAAATGGCATGTGTGGGTGTAAAGAGAATGAGTAAAATTTATTTATTTATTTTTTAAATGTAACAATATGTGACAAAATATAATCTAGGTTAATTAAGCGACCTTAATTGCATCTACCTCTACTAACTGTAGGGTAAAAGATGAAAGTCCTTACCGGAAATCGAACTCAGACCACACATGCCATTTTTGTTTCTAAGAAAAAGTTCAAGAATTTTTGCCTCTACGAAGAGATTAAGGGGAAAGTTAGCGTTCTCTAAATTATTATGGCTGTGTTTATTTTAATTTGAACGGTAAATATATTTTTTAATAAATTGATCAAAAACACGTTGCACTTTTATTTTAAAAAGAAAAATACCGTCAGACTCATAGAATACCGTACTGCCAATAATCGCAAGGAAGAGCACAACATGAATGAACGTAATTTTAGAAAAACAAATTTGTTGCAAATGGGAGCTTTTATACCTGACTTGTAGCCTTGTACCAAGACCTCGACGACTGTATTATGTTATCTGCAACAGTTTATGCCAGTAGCGAAAAAAACATTATTTTTCTAGGAAATAATTGATTCTTGATTTAGAAAATGAACAAAAAATAAATATTAAAATTTTTTGGTATATAAAACAGTAAAATCGTTATGATATACTTATATCCAGCTATGGAGCTATCCATTAAAGAAAAGTACATATTTACCAAGCATTGACCCTCATATAAATACATACATTCATATGTACACATACATAAATTGATTAAAAACCTTAGGGCTTATAACAAGGAAATGCTTTTAGCCCTGTTCTCGTATAATATAACCACAATATCGTTTTTAGATGTCGTTTAATTTACTTTATATCTGTTCAATTTAAAAGTTGTTGTACGAGTAGTAAGTCTTCTTATTCTATAATAGTTGTACAAATTTTGTTTTTTGCTTAAAATGATTTCAATAAAAATCTAATAATCATCGACCCATGTCTTGTGATTGAAGCAATTATTTTTAAGTCCTAAAATGGCTTTAAAAATAAGCCTTGCCAAAGTACCACTACCGTCTACAATACCAAAAAAAAAAAAAAAACAATTTATGCTTCGTTACGAACAGATACTCCACCACCAGATGGACGTAACCGAAAGAACAGAATTTTCAGTTGCAGCTCGATTGGAAGTTGTAACATGCGATCTTGTTTGAAGAATGGTTTCTTAACACCTTTCGATTCCATATATGTATGTATCAGATTTTAGCAAAAATTACCATCCTCATCACAAATTTCTTGTCTTGACGACATCAAAGAATTTTCCTTTTTCGAATTTTTCAATCAGTATTAATGAATGGCCCAGAATTACATTTTTAATCATAGAAGCAACTCACAGTTGCACAGACAAATTTTGACATGAAATAACATGGAGTATATAAATTATATTTCTGCAACAGGAGTCGTTTAGAAGTTTGATTTTTTAAAGTTATCTATTAATGATCTTGGCATTAGAAAGCGAATACTTTCTACACTGCACTCAAAGAAAATAAACAATTGTTGTGGCCATAATACAAGAGCAGTCACTTGATTGTCAAACTAAAGCCGAAATTAAAATCATATTTCAATATGTCGTTTTGCTATATTTTTTCTCTATTATAATGTAATCAAATGCAACCATAATATTGTGGTTCACGATTATAATATGGTATAAGACTGTGTTATTATTATACATATGTACATATGTTCAAAATATTACTGCTGCAACTTTTCAACTGACATAGAGAAGTTTTTTGTTTGTTAATTGATTTGATCATAAAATGGTTATATCTAGTTGCTCTGCGTGCTTAAAAAACTGCATTCATTATTATCTGCAGAAGAATGCGAAACAACGTCTATACACATAAAATATGTATACAGTCTTATATTTTAACTAATACTATCATCCAAAAATTTTATAAGAAAAACATTTGAAACGTCATTACATGCAAGATAAACGCAGAAGAAACGTCATACAGTACAAAAAACTCGTACAGCATTTTATAAAAATGATCACCTAAAATGTTGCGTTTATGTTTTTAGAGTCTTATCATTGATTGTGATAACAAAATACTCGTACAAGATAATCGATAACAAACATGCAAAAAAAATATTCTTAATATGGCTACTGCTAAGAGACAATAAACAAAACTACAAAAGAATAATAATAACAAATAAATATTGAACATTTTATATAGTAGTTTGTAAATAAGTTGGAGTTCGAAAAAAATCTGCTGCCAGTCGTACTTAATCTTGTTAAACTAAGTCCATGGCCAACACTACTTCGAGAAAAGCAAACAAAACTTTTCTTTATCAATCAGCAGTTGGCAGATTATTTCTACGTTCTGTAAATATTTAATACTTTTAAGCGATGCAGTCGTTTTGGAGAAAACGTGACAGTGTATTTCAACAGATTTGATAATGTACTTTGGAAAACCAAACGCCACTTATCTCACGTGAGTTAAGGTTTTATCTATAAATTAATATTTGCATATGAAAAAACAGGGCCAAGTGAAATAAAGCAAAACCAAAGTCTTAAAAGTTGCAGTCAGTTGTATCGTATCCAACACTTTCGTTTTCATTGATATTTACAAATCGGTGATGCAGAGTCTTTAAGGCTGCCAACTATAGGAATATACATCGATTTTTTTTTTCTTTAAATTTTTTATATAAAATACTAGTTGTGTTTGTTTAAAATACATGATTCGATAAGAAAAAGGATAATGATGATGACACATCACCGAAATCGGACTATTTACGAACCCAATTTGATGTGTGATGTTGGGAAATCATTCCAAATTAAAGTGAATGTATTTCCAAAAGTATAATTGACACTGAAAGTATAAATATTCTTAAGAAATATGTGATATATGCAAATTATAAAAACGATACACTGAAATCTTTAAAATATACTCCGAGAACGCTTATTATATATTCTTATTATTATTTTGATTACAATATTAGATCTCAAAGTCCAATAGTTGTAACAAAATTAATTGCAATACTTATATATTCCAATATTTCTCATTGTATGAATTCTGCTGAGATATTTCAAAAATGTTTTAAAAAATATCCAAAAAATTTAAAAAATAGTTACACAAACAAACAAAGATTTTTTATTATATTATATTACAATATTATAAAATTATTTAATTTCCCATTGTATTCTTATAAATCGAATGTCTACAATCTTGAACTACACTATCTGTATCGGCTCGAAAGATAATTCTTGAAATAATTCTTTCCTAATAAAAAGTGCCTTTAATATTGAAATTTATTATTTGGGACATTCTCTGCATATAATCTGCTTCAACGGTTATAGTTTCAAAAATATACTTTTTGTAGTGGCTTTAGCTGTTCATATGCCGACATTTCATTAATCCCTTACCAAATCATCAGTGAACTCTAACCGGTTTGTAAGCATTAATCTTCGTATGTTTATACAAAGTCTCACATATATAATACTAGTGCTAATTGCGCAAATTATTAATAATGAGTTGTGTTCTTTGGTGGTAAATTTTAGCTCAATTAAGACCTTAGTTGCATAGATTTCCGAATTGCACAATTAAGATGCATGTGTGTGCATAGTATACTACTTCCCATGCAACCCTTGTCAAGTATGTTCAGTCAGAAGTAGGAACTCTGACAATTACAAAATGAAAAATTTTTATTCGAAAAAATATTTTAAAACAGACATCTTAGAAAACTGTTTCTAAAATATGTTGTCTATAGCCAAGATAATCAGATAAATTTTTTTTATTAAAATAATGAGACAGTTTTCTTTAGTTACACTAATTGTATAAACTAAATTGCATAAGTGTGAACTCCAAAGTCTATAGCTTAATTTAAAATCATCTGGGTTTAAATAACATTTTTTATGAAATTAAAACATAAATATTAATTTGAAATAAAAGAACATATTTTTAAACTTCAATGTTAATAACGCACAAATCGGAACAGTTTTATTTTCCCTAGTTTTATTGAAATGTTAATTATTATTTTTTTAAAACAATTTTGAGGAAATGTCTTTCTTTGCCTGCTGGCCTTTTCTTTTCTGAAAAAAATGTAAAACCTTTTAGGCAAATTAGTATTTTTTTAATAAGCCCAAAGCCTATTAAGAAGTATAATTTTTTTATTTATTTATTTTATTTATTTATTTATTGATTTATTTTTTTTTTTTTTCAAAAAAGAAAACGACATAAATTAAAACTTTTTCTTCAGTTTTGTGCCTGATTTTTGAGTGAAAATCATAATTTCCAACTGACTTATAAACAAAATGAAAAGAAAATCGAAATAGTTCTAGTGGAGGCTTATTAAAAATTTTCAATTCAACTGATTTTTACTGTAGATCTTCATATTGAAAACATTTAAAAAAAATTTTTTTTAATCTCATAAAATTCTTTATTATGACTATTTTTCTTATTAAATTGGCATCTTAAAATATATAGTAAATTTTAGTTTAAAAAAGTAATATAGTCTATTTTAAGAAGAAAAAACAATCTAGAACTCATTCATAAAATTGTTATTTCAACATCCTTTCGAGGTTGTCGTAAACTACCTGTCATATCTATTTCAATATCCTTTTAACCATTTTATACATTGCTTTTTATAAAATTTTTTCTGTTGTGTTTTTTAGTCAAGGTGATAAAATTGTCAAATTGATAAGTAATTTAGTTTCCAGTGTTCCTGTTTCACATTTTTATGAATGAATTTTTTTCTTATTGATGTAATGACATACTAATGGATTTAGGGAACAGAAATTCCAATCATTTTTATTCCTTCTTTTGACCCAATGCCATGTGTTTTTTTTACTTTCTAAAGTATTATAATAGTGTGACACTTGAAAGAAATTAATTGACTACTTTTTGCGTTCAGTATGTCTTTTTTATTGCATGAAGTAGTGAGGAATTTTGACGCCACTTTACCTTCGGATTTTTATTTTTTTATTTTAACTGCTCATATAGATAATGGATCTTTCAGCTTTTATTTTCTTTTCATCTTATTTTAATATCAGTTTGCCCTGTTTCAGTTTCAAAATTGTTTAATCGATTTTTGTTCCTTGTCTCCTTTTTTTATAGACGTTCGTCTTACCTTTTGTTGTTGATTTATAGTTTTATGATTTTTCTTCGGCTTAAAACATTTCTTAACTGTTGCCTATTTGCGATTGTGATTCAGGTTATAAGTTGAGCTCTTATTGATATTTATATGATTAATATTCAATTGTTAATAGTAAGTATTTAGCCAGCCGGAAATTGTGTCATTATGCCAATATCACAATTGACGAAATTTCAGGTCCAATTATATATGATATATTATGACGAACAAAAAACATAATTGCCAATTATAGGTCGTTGACTTTAGTTATAACTCTGTATCTTCATTTCAATTCAAAATGTTTCCACTAACCTGCAAAATATTTTATTTACAATAAAATTTCGTACTACAGTAGACTCGCGAAAACATGAACCAATGGTCTCCACATTTTTAAATTTGTTCCTGTTGTGAAAATTTTAGGGAAAACGATTACTATCAGTGATGAAATTCTAATTAATTTATTGAAAATCGGACAAAATAAATTTAACAAAAGCATAATAGCGTAAAAAAACAAACAATAACGTTTTTTAGACGATTAATGTTTTACGGAAAAAATAAATACAGTAACTTATTTATTTTTCGATATTTTTTGTTTGGAAGAAAAGGATGCACTAATCTTTAGAATATCCTTTTCTTCAAGATTTCTCAAAACGCTAATTTTTTCATTCTCGGTGCACATCGAAATCTTCTCAAATGCGTCCACATTTACCTTTGGTTTTATTATAATTTCTGGCTCATCTTTAATGCATTCACTATCGTCGTCATCGTCGGTTTCATTCTGCATATCAATCCTTTTATACAAGTTTTATTTTTAATTTTTTTCTCATTATTGAAGTCTCAATAATTTTGTCATTATAAGCTATTGCTTTTTATTCAACAAAATATTAACACTTTTTGGTTTTGTCCTAAAAAAAACAATGTAAACTTATATTAAGCACATTTAAAAATTTTCTTTTAATAAGAGTGCTACACGAAACACTGTGTTATTCATAGGAATTTGTTTTCCTAATGTATTTATATATCAAGGCACTAATTTTATAATTCACTCACGCTATTGTCAACGCAAAACAAAAAATGTTACGTTTTAATAATCACTACGATATTGCGTTTAAGGAACGTTGATATGCCGCCAGAATGGCGTAAAGATGATCAAGGAGACCAAACACGTTCAAAATATTCATCCAGCATTGTGGTAATATTCATGAAAATTTTCTATTTATCCGTTAGACACACTATGCTGGGTGGAAATTAATTTTTCTTTTTTTATTTTTATCATGCTGGATGTCGAATTTTGACGCGTGTATTGACTATAATCATTCATCAAAGCGGATAAACATTTTAAATAAGACTTCAAAGCGAACTCTTGTTGAGGATGACGAAAGAAAAAAAGTCGAGCGTAATATAAACAATGAATAGTACAAAATTTAAAAAAAACAACGTGATATAAAAATTATATATACTTAATATTGAAATTTATTATTTGGGATATTCTCCCCAACTAATCGTAAAAAACAATTAGAGCATTTTGAAAGCATTCAACCTCGGTACCAGTTGTTGACTTGGATGTTTAATTGACAACGTTGAGTTCTGATATGGGTTTTCCATGTGAAAACCAATAAATAATATTATAAAATAAATAAAAATTAAATAAAAATAAATATTATTAATTTCATACATTTTGTGATTGCGTTTCATTGGATTCTTAGAGCGTTAGAAAATCTATATAAAAAATTTCGCTATTGTGGGAGAGAGATGCAAGAAAAATTAATATCTGTAGCCTTGTGACACATCTATATGCTTCGTGCCACCATCTAACCGAGCCAGACTCATTATAACTTATCAGAGGTTTACAATACAAAATTTTCATATAAAACTGAATTTATAATCCTTTGATAAGTACGAGCATTGTGAGTAAGACAATTTATGTTTAAAATCTTATCTGAAACGTACTCTGTTGCAGTTGCTTTCAATTGCAGCAGACAACAGCCAACTGTACTCGTATTTATTTCCTAAAAGAATTTTTAATTGAAACCATCATATGGCTTTTAAGGAAATACTACCCTTCATCATTATCGCCATCTTTAGATATGAGTATCAGACACTCGCCTGCGTTTTGAACCATTTAGATGACACCTTTCATTATTTCCCAGTCTAGTCAGTTGGTTCTCTGGTTACAATAAAAAGTGAATCTTTTCAGTTACAATTATATACATATTGGGATATTTATACGTAGTCGTATAAGTATATACATACAACTAGACGTGTATGTAAGTATGCACTTTTCTATTATTTGGTGAGTTTTTCTTTTTCTTATGTGACTTTCTTTCAAACCTTTTTTTTTTGGTTAATGTTTTATCAGTTTATAAAATGCCGCTTCCTTAATGCCTTCATTTTAATTTTCCAAAACTCATAAGACCTACTTTATTTACTTTACTTTTTATGGCTATTTTTCCCCTACGTTTAAGTTTTAATTATTTTTCAGGGTTTTTTTGTTGTAAAATTTTCATATAATTTTATTTTTAATATATGGCTTTTATAACGTGTTAAATTATCATTAAAGGCTGACAGACATTTAATTAACTTTATTATTTTATTGTTCATTTAATATAAAAGAAATAAAATTGTTTACGGGTGTAAATAGTTTAGAAGAGGAATGATTAGAATTTGGAGTTTTAATATGGCGTTATCGAAAAATCTTTGAGAAAAGCTACGGAATATGTAAGCAGAGTCGAAATTGGGGTGTTGTTGTTGTTGCCTCTATGTGGAGGTGGCAAATTCAGTGGGTGGACTGTATTTGGACTCTGGCGAATAGACTTATACACAGAGAACAAAGAAGAGATAATTTACTGTTCGTACTGAGAGTAGCAAAATGCAGTTATAATTGCAACTGAAATTAGGATCCTTTGCTCAAGCTTTTGCAACATTTACCAAAATACACCTAGTATTGAAAAAATTCGGTTGCAAGTGGTTTGCCAGATATTAGTCTTTTTTGGAAACTCTTTTTTACCGCTTATAAGTTTACATTTTTAAATAAAACTTCTTTTACTTTTTGTGACGCTTTCCTGTATTTCGCATCAAGGTCTTTTTATTAAAAAAAATTATTCTAAATATACCTAAATTTATATGAAAATATTTTTCAATTCATAACTGAGATTCTAACTGTTACATAAGGCAAATCAAATTATGATCGATAGCCAGATGCTTATAACTTTTCGCAATTTCAAAGAAGAAATTGGAAATTATTTCTCTTGCAAAGAACATCAAGAAACCAGTGGGTATATATACCCACTACGGTTCAGTGGATAAGGAAGAACAAATAACTACATTTGAAATCATTGGAAGTAGTACGATTTTTTTTTTAATTCTGCATTTTGTAGAATTTTATGGAAGCACCTAGAATCGGGATGTAAATACGTCTTCAACCTAAAACTCTCAAAATTGAGATGACGGTTAACAATCAATTAAATTATTTTAATAAAACAACCGTAATATATAATTCACTAATTAAGAATTTATGATTACTAACTGCTTTCGATTACAGACAATCAAAATATATACGGAATTACTTACGATTACGATAAAATAATAAAAAATCATCAAATGTAATCGAAAAATAATCCGACTGATTTCATGATTATTTTTAAGGTTCAGGGATAAACACTATTATACATAAAAACTTTAACCAGTATTTGATTTTAGCTACAATTTTCTTAACAAACACATAATAATTTCTTATTAAAATAAATTAATAAAATTGCGTGACTATTTGCTGAAGTTGGCATTCTCTCAAACGGCAAAGAAGCTGATGGTGACTGACCATCTCTGTATATTTTTTGAATTCCCCATAATTTCTTTCATACTTATGAGAAAATCGCTTAAGGCATTTAACTATTGCTTTTATTATGATTATTATAATCCTAAAAAACCTAAACAAATACTCATAAAAATTGAAAATATGCTTAAAAAAAACATCGTCATTTCAAATAAAAGGTGGCAGTTTTATGGCTTAAATACTTGTAGAATTCAATAATATTTGCATATAAGATAGAAATAAAATAAATTTAATAACCATCAATTAAGTTAAGTTTAGCTTATAAACACCTTTCGAAAGCGTGTGCGACAAGGAATCAAAGTTATAGTCGATTCTTCATGAATAAACTCTTTTGTAGAGTTGCAAACATCTAATTTTGATTTATTTGATGAAAATAAATATTTATGGAGGAAAATTTAAAAAAAATGTGAAGTAAAGGCAAAAAAAAAGTTTTCTTATATGATCAAAAATAATCGCAAAAGAAGTCCGACTATTTTTTAATTACTTCTGATTACTTTGGATTAAACTTGTATTATATGGTAATCCCAAGTAATTCCGATTGTTTTTGGATTATCTGTAATCATGCAAAACTTAAAATGATCGTAATTGAATCCATTACTTTTGAAAGAAGAAAATTTATTTATAATTTTAATTTTCCATGCTTTAAGTAATTGATGTCACAATAATAAATCAGAATCAATATGTAATTACTTATGTAGTATCAAATTCCACTTCATAAAAATTATCTTTTAACGCAAAAGTCGCAGCGACTTACTCCTTTAAATTTCTAATTCCCATAAAGTTTATATTAAAATGAAAGTCGTCCATAGGGAACTTTCTTAATATCTGTTTTATTATTATATTTTTGTTTTTATTCATTTCTTTCTTCCTTTTATCACAATCTATGACAACAAATCTCAGATAATTTATCTATTCCTTATTTTACCTTAAGAAGCATTTGTGAATGACCAACAGCACTTTCACACACCATGGAACTAAATATTTTCATATATAAAGGCGATTTTAAATTTTTGGATGCTTGTTTTTTTACGAAAATAGTAATTTGCCTTGTAATTCGTGTTTCACTTCAACCGTTTTGTTTCCGTCTAATGAATGCTATTGAAGACACGACGCATTGCGCGTTTTAACATCTATTTTTGCCACAAAAACCACGGAACTGACGAGGATCGCTAACCACTACAATCGTAAGCAGACAAGTTGTAGGGTTGTTGGTGTTTTTAATTGTTTGGTGTGAGTGGATTTTTAGATCTGCGGTTAACCTGAACAACTGAAAGCGGGAATTTAATGGAACCCGAAAAATCGGCATATGTGTGTGAATTATGATTTATTTATTTATAACAAATACAAACGCAATCACTTAAATGAGTACAAACAACTTCAATCCATCTTCACCTGTGTTCTACTTGTTTTTATTTTGTTTGTTAAGTGTTGCACTTATTTGTACACATATACACATACACACACACACACAGAGATATAGAGTTTTCTGTGTTAGTGTTTCTTATCTTATCGCTTGTTTTCGTTAAAAGAGATAAGTAATCGCTCATGAAATGTCGTGCTCTTACCGCGGAAAAAGCTTAACTAACATAATTATTGATTTTCACTTTTTCATTGCAATCAATAATTTACGATCATTAAAATTAAATCTTAAAGTTTGATGGTCGTTAGAAGTGTCATCACAAGCTAAATCAATTATGAAGTTGGCATACAACTTGGTGCAAAGGAAGTGGATAAAAACATTTCTCTTGTAAAATTTTGTGTTTGTCCCTTAAGCATTTTTGGCGGTTAAGGCGCGATGTATATAAAACAGTGCAGACTGATTTTGATTTTTACAAAGTTATATTTTTGCTTTGTTGTTTTTTTTTTTGTTTTATTCATTTTCTACCGGGTTACTATTTTTTGTTATTAATATTGATGTTTATGTTTTTTAGTACGTATTTTTTAGCTGTGTTTCTGATAAGTATCGGTGTGTTACAAATTACACATGCGTGTTTAGTTTTACTATGAACAAATTTGTATTGGTTTATTTATTTATGTATGTATTTGTAACGACAGATCTATAAAATTTGATTTCCTTGAGTGAGAATTTAGAATACTTAACGGTCAATTTAATAATTCCAATACAATGGCCTGTTGGACACAAGTCAAAGTAACATCATTGTAAATTCTATGGGTTTGAATTTGGGACGATTTTCCGTCATCCCACGTCAAATTTGGTTTGAAAACAGACCGCTTTCGGCTTTGTGCCATCTTCAGTGTTCTCTTGAAATGGGTTTGAAATCTTGATTGCAATAAGCGGAGCTTAACTAAATTGATCTGTTGGTCACAGCTATACAGGTTTAACCGCGATAGGCTAAACATTTCCCAATAGTTATATGTGCTTTAAGTACCTCAATTGGTTCAGTCGTCAAAAGGATCAAGTTTATTTATAAAAACCAAACTAGCCAAGCTGATATTTTAATGTTTTAAAATTAAATCAAATAGAGGCCTTAAACTTTGTTGGTAGAAAAGTCAAAAAGCCGGGAATGAGATGGCGGACATCTGTGCGAGAAGAGGGGCTGAGAGGAACTTCATTGGACCCACCCCTTCTTTTGGGTTCAACAAAAGTCTCCTTAAAGGGGAGATTTCGAAATGGACATCGTCCAGGATTGCACAACATTGGAATGACATCAATGGATTATGTCAATCCAAGAAATTGCTACGCTTTGACGCTGGGAGGGCGGATCTGGCTCTAAGACTGGGCAGGAAAAGCCAACGTACGCTGGTACACCTACAAATCCCACCGATACAAAATGGGCTTTTCTGACACGGACATCTTCAGGTTTTGCGGTGAAGATGAGGAGTTGATGGAACACTTGATAGCAAATTGTGGGGCATTGTGCCACAGAAGACACAGGACTCTACATGCATATACGCTGAGTGAAGAGGATCTGCTAATGCTCCCACTGAAGGAGCTGATCCTATTTGCGAACGTATTAGACTGCTAGGGACAGGGGATGCACAGTATATCAACAATGGTCGCAGTGCAAAGGGCCATCCTGGGCCAAACACCCATTACATTACATTACATTACTCTCGTCAACAACAACAACATCCTCACGAGATGGAAAGAAGTTAAGGCAACCAATTTTGATATTCCGGAAAGTATAGAGCCTGTTATTAATAAAAGTAAAACTTCCGTACTAAGGAGCCATTTTAGTAATTTATATGAGTATATGGCAAGATTATAACTAAACTAAATTTAAAAATCAGTTAACACACAAATTGGTATAGATCCAAAAATAATTACCTGATGAACAAAAATTGATATTTAATTCGAAAAACCCACATTCATTATTAAAAGCTCAAAGGTTGTTAATAGAAACAGAATATTTCTTCGCAGGAAAGCCTTAAAATACCGCAATCGCCATTACTTATTCAACTTTAATATTCCGTTTTTATAATTATGTATTTTATGGAATTGTTTGATTTTTACTTGGTTGGTTTCAATAAAAAGAAAAACGTACTGTTATAAAATATTTTATAAAATGTTTTTCTATATATTGATATTAATTTTCATATGCCATAATATAAAAATGTGTCAGAATTAAAGGCCGTAACAATGCTTTTAGAGTTTATAGAAACAGGACACGAAATCATTTATTCCAACAAAGTCAAGCAAACGTTTTTTTATTTAGATATACATACATACTTATATCAAATTCAACACAGCGGCAGACCGCTTAGCACTAAATTTTGAAGTATTTTTTATATTAAAACTCTTGCATAAAATTTTCCAACTGATCAAATATTTCGTGCCACGTGGCGCAATGAGTAAATCAACTAAACAATCCTTGAGGAACGAAAGTAGTTTGAAAGCGAGCGAGGGTAGTAGAGATCTGCACAAATTCCATCATAATAAGCGTACCACAATTGAAGTCCTTTAATTCTCTGATTTGTTTGCATTTTAAAATATACTTACGAGTACGTTCCATTCTATATGAAACACACAAAAATTTAATTAAAAAAAAAAAAAAAAAAAAAAAAAAAAAAAAAAAAACATTTATTTGGTTTAGAAAAACAACAATTTCATATTTGTTGAGCGTCATATGTCAAATTAATATTTTTTTTAATTTTTTTCGTAGTATTAGTATGCTTTTTCCAAGTATTTTATTTTACATGCATACGGAAAACCACACATACTCGCACATACACACATACATTTATACGATGTAAGTATAGGTATCGTTTGCTGGTGGGAATTTTCATATTTGTTATTAAAAGCTCTGGATATTGGGAGCAATTGAAAATCTAAATATTGACATTGTATATTTTAAGCAAGAGCTTTTTAAGTTTTGTTCTCCCTAACCTTTTCTGGTTGTGAATTTAATAAAAAAGATCGGCATTGAGACGCCTTATTAATATTTTATTACTAGTATATTTGAATTAAAAAAGTGATTGTTCAAGCCAATAATACCACGGTTTAGAAGTAATTTATTAGAGCAATAAGTTTTCTCAAGATTTTTTAATTTTTTTAATATAAATAATTTTTTTCAAGCACATTAAGATACTCGTATCGTACTCATCGAAGTAGCAAGAATATACATATTTTGGTGGAAAAAATATACAATAAACGTACTCATGAAACTGCTTAAATGCCTAGCAAAAGCCCAGATTTCCTAAAATACTGTGATTTGCACCAGATCCTAAAACCTTTTCGATAATAGACAGGAAAACACTTGTGTTCTTGCCAAATTTTATGCAAACAAGAAACGATTATCACAAATTTCCTAGAAGCGTATCCAGCTCTGTATTAGGTAAATTAAATATGGTCACATTGATAGCAAAGTTCCAGCTGTCAATTCTAAAGTGCAGTGTTATCCAAAATCAAATGTAAAATTAAATAAAACACAATTAAATAAAACACATATCAAAAAAAAAATTATTTCATTATAATGCTTGGACTTTGTCATTACGTACGAAATACAATGTCAGTTAAATCACCGCCTCTGGATTGGTTGCATCAGTGGATTCGTTTGGGATAGGTTTCTACCATTTCTTCACACATATCGTCCAGTTCATAATCGTTCATTGCAGGCAAAAAAAAACTTATCATGCGGCTGTAGCGCTCTGAAGAAATGCGATCCAATGACACCTCCAGATCGTAATGCGCACCAAACATGTACTTTTTCCGGATGCAATGGTTTGTCGATAATCACTTCACCGCTGAAGAAAATTTTCCTTGAAAAATCAGGGTGCAAATTACGGCATTCGATATCGATCGAAATTTCAAACAAAATTTTCTTGAATTGTATTGAAATTTCGATCGATATCGAATGCCGTAATTTGCCCCCAGCATTGAAAGACTATTGCTCTAGCACCCAATCAGCATATCTACGTATGTAAATACGCCATAATGAGCCGTAAGATAACCCTAACAGCAGAGCCGTAGAATCGACAAACTCGGATTATTCGTCACATTTTCACTAACAGAAGCGATATTTTCGGCATTGGGCACATTGCAGTGATGCACAGGCCTGACGAGATCTGTAACGCTTCCAGTCTCTTCAAACTTCCTTATAATCTTGGCAATTTCCCGCAGAGTAGGTCTTTCATGACGTAGCAGTATATGTAAGAGTCCAACCGGGCATGCCAACTCAACAAAGTGATGATAAAGAATAATATTTAAATTAAACAGAATTCCAGGGTCGTACAAGCGTATTTATTGCGACGTCTTTTCGTATGTAGCAATCAACGATTTGATGTTTACATTGTTAAAATTATAATGGAATATACGTAAAGTCATATCAGATCATTTCGTCTGTCATGTGTCAACAATCGGTAAAACAATGTGAGCTTCCCCAGTTTTTTTCGAACATTTCTCCGCAGTTTATATTGATTTATTAGAATATCTGCCTCTAAGTCAAGAGAAAATTTATTCAGTCACCTGTATAGGCAGATTTAATCGATGGCCTGAAGCAATTTCAGTAGGAAACACTTTAGTAGAAATATTATACGAAGCATTTAGCAGCTGCTTGGAATCGAGATATGGATGACCCAATAACAGAGTTTCGGGCTGTGGACGACAATTCACACTGAATATTTTTGGAGAGTTGCCTAAATTTATATGTGCTCAACATACTAATATTGATTCAGCCTGTCCACAGTTCCTCTAGGAATGCGAATATCACACAAAGTAGATGGAAATTTAAAGCTTCCTGTACAATTTCTCTCCAAGAATAATGATAAACAATAGCAGCCTAATTTTTTTAATACTATTGAAATCTTTAATGCGGAAAAGGCTTTTGGGAACAGTGTACTTCCACTGTTCCCAAAAGCCTTTCACATTTATTTATTCACCAAATTTACATGGTCATAGAGAGAAATGAAAAATAGTTTGAAATCAGCAATGGGATGCATAATTATAGAGTTCCAATCGATGTTTATTTAAGGAGTCTTTCGTCCATCTAAGAATACAATAAATATTTCGAATTAAGTCGAATCGATATTGTCGAGTAAAGAAGAAATACATTGTCAAATATTTAAAAAAATCAACTCCTAAAACACTTGGGTGCTTTTTATTATTAATTTAACAACATAACATAATTCATTTACAATGATGAAGAATCCATTTTGGTTATTATTCTAAAAATTGTTTCATATCATTTGAACAAAAGTAGACATGCTTTAATTTAATTTGAAGTGATTCGATTACATGTTATCGATCTTCTAGATATAATTCATTCACTCTTCTCATTCGTTTCTGTTGAAATAATTTTGCTATTTCACTTCGTTGCCAAAGTGCCTGACCGTTCAGTATTCTCATATGTTCATTTCCCAATTTAATAATTTTTGTACATATTTTGCTTATTTTCTTGTTTTTATATGTCATCATAAAATACGAGTACTTATGCCATTTAATTTTTTTTTAGTTTTTTCTTGGAATTAGAATTTTATATTCGAGTGTTTATAGTCTAGTTAAACGTTTATTATGACATCAATAATAAACTGGCATTAGTAAATACAAATGTAAGTGAACACATACATATATACATACATACATACGTACATATAAATTATTTTATACACCGGCTATAAAATGTATAGAAATATTTTTAGTGATGATGTGCTTTAAACAAAAATTTAAAAAGTTTTTAATCAAAGTGGGTCTTCAGAAAATTTACACGAAGCGTTTAATTGTTACAATTAAGGCGTTTTTGAATAAGTGCGAGTCGCTGTGGCGCAAGTGAATGAACATTACTTTTCTTTAGCAGGAATGCAACGTCCGCCATAATAGAGAATTTGCATTAACAATATTGATATCAAAAATTTTTATATTGAAATCAATTTAGATTTTTTTCTGATAGAATATACAACCGAGAAGTCATATATGGAAAAATCGACTCGTTCTAAATTTGAGTTTTTTCTTCTTACTTTTAGTGAAAGTCGTTCTCAAAAAAAGTTTAAATTATTTTAGGTGAATATTGGCTTTGTGCTGTTGATGTTCAAAATGTTGTTATGGCTGAGGTGTGTAAAGATTTTTGTTATGCATATATTTATTAATTTTATCAACCTTATGGTATGTAATTTATGGTTATTTTTATTCAGCCTCTAGGTCATATATTAATTTAAGTAAAATTCCTTTGTTTTATAAAATTTTATTTTTTATTCAATATTTCGATCACCATCGATTTTTTTCATCGGGAATTTGAGTAAAGCCGCATTTTTCTTTTCAAATCAAAAAGCTTCCTTTAAGCTTTTCGATTTATAAAAAACATCTTTACCCAAATTCCTGATGAAGAAAACCGATGGTGATCGAAATATAGAATAAAAAATAAAATTTAATAAAACAGAGTAGTTTTACTTAAATTAATATATGACCTAGAGCCTGAATAAAAAAACCAATAAAAAAATAACCATAGATTTTTGTTATGAATATCCGATAGATTTGAAAGCCTAGACATAAGATTGATATAAAAAATAGTGTAAAATTAATTATAAGCAAATAAAAGAAATTTTTTGCAGGATTGAAATAGAAAATATCAAATACGGAGCGTTTTACCTTCACTCAAGTACGAATGACTTAATTTTTCTTTTGTTTCCACTAAAAGAAAAACCACATTAAAACTGATCTAGAGACTTATGAGCTACTAAGACGCTATTGACCAAATACTAGCCCTATACCTTCTTGATTAGGTACTAAAAATATATAAATCATTAGCACATGTAACGCAGAATCTTCTCAGTGACTTCTGCGTGGTTGGTATATGGCATATTTCACGCGAATTAAAAATGGACCTCTTTAATTTATCAATCGCATAATCTTAAACTAAAAGAGTTAGTATCTTCATGATTCGCTTTACCACTGTTCCTTAATCAAATATCGAAATCGAAATTGAAAATGTTCAAATAAATTCATATCGATTAATCTAAATCAATTCACTTTCGGACAACAAAATTTTTAATAATTCCTTAATTTCTTTATTATCTTTAATTTTGTTCTCCACAAAACACCTTATATAATACTTTCATTTCTAATTTTTCAAATAAAGTGCACACAAGTTCAGATTTTGTAGAAAATATTAAATATTAAAGAAATTGAAAAAATTAATTGTTATCGGCACTTAAACTAACAATTCAAATACACAAAGCAGAAAAATATAGGAATATAATCATACTCGTATATTTTTCTGCTTTGCATGTATATGAGTATATATATATATATATATATATATATATATATATATATATATATATATATATATATATATATATATATATATATATATATATATATCTGATTAAACATTCGAAATATTTGTAAAATATAATAACAGTATCAATAATAATACGATCGGTCGATATTATAAATTCATCAATAGAAGCTTTTTTATTTCAGGACTTCACAGCATGAACCCCTTTTCGCATGATCTGCTAACAATATTATATGAAGCAGCCCATTTTACTGATAAGAGATTAAAGTTTGCAGTAGAATAAAAGGTAAGAATTTTCATATGGAATAATAATAACAATAAAATATCAGAAAAGCAGAATTTAAGTTTTTTTCCCGTTTACTTTAAACAATTAAATATTATTCTTATATAAAACTAGCAAGTCTTTGCTTCGACATTAAAATTATAAGCGAATTGACGTTGTGCCACTAAATGGAAAATTCGCCCCTTTTTGGGCACCTTACGCCCCTATGTACCATTTTTTAAATGACTTTTGCATATATTTTATTTTGTCCCCCTTCGATTTTATTCTTATTTAGTTTACGCAGTTTCAGCCAATGATCATCCAATACCAATTTGTGTATTTTTTGACCGTTTCTTGTGTAGACACATTAATTGGTCGTCATCACAGTGTTCATCTTGGTAGCTCTAACGACATCGCTTAAACTCTGGGATCTGCTATTTTATAGTCGTAAACAAGGGAGCAGGCTCCCCCAGAGTAGGACCCGGTTCAGCTGGATTGAGACCTTTCAAATGAAAGAGTTGTATCACATAATTGTTGCCACTTTTCACTAAAGTGAAAAATGCCGCCTTCTATACGTCAGTTCCTCTAACTTTAGGACCGCTCTCGATGAACGAGTCATTTCAAAATTAGCTTTACTAAAAGATAAATGATCAAATAAATTGAAAGTAGACACTCAATTCTAAATTGGTTTTAAAATGATTTACAAAATTGTATTCCAAGCAAGGAACTCGTAATAAAATTTTTCTTATTGTGTATTTCAGTAAGTGACGTTATGTAATCTATACAACTCTGAGTTCATACGCTGCTGGTTCGATAGTTCTTGAATTTTGTAACCCATTCTTGATTGTTTTTTTTTTTTTTTTTTTTTGGGAAAATATGTATTTCCTTCTTGTATGCATATGATATCGTCCATATATCGTGCATAGAATGACACCACAAAATTGGCCTACAGTTCTTCTACGTAAATTCCATGAGAATTGCTTATGTGGGATTTCCCTTTCCTAATCCGTTGGTTTGCCGAAATATGTTTCTGTTGCTTTTAGCGTAAGTTGTAATGAAAAATTCCTTGCCTTTTGCCCTCTCGAGTATTGTCTTGTTTAAAATATTTGTGTATATCGACACTTACTACACCTTGCAACACATTAATAAGTATAACGTTTTCTTAACTAAAATAGTAGTTAAACTTTAGCCCATTCAAAGAGCAAAAAAAAGAAACTTAATACTCGTTAATAAAACTTATTAGGAACTAGCACACAATCCGGTAAAGGAGTTGAAATTAATAAATTAGAGCGATAAATAATTTTTGTTTTAATATGGATAAGGAAACACTATTAAAAGCCATATATTAAATACTCGTATAATACATTTAGTTGCAAAAGGACAGCTGACAATAAGACATGTTTACTATGAATACAAACAAATAAATTTGCTTTTAACCAAATGTACATAAATTTTTGTATTCTTATTAGTATTACGACTACATCATATTTATTTTGTATATTTGTAATTCAATTTTTTGTTATATGATTTATATCATAAAAAAATATTTAAAAAAATCAAAAAATGTTTGTTGTGGCTTTAGCCCCTCATATGCCGACGTTTCATTGGTTGCTAAAACCAAATCGTCAGTGAAATTTAAGCAGTTTGATTTTTTCTATGCATTTTGCAAATGCTCTAATTGTTTCTAACGATTAGTTGGGGAGAATATCCCCAAATAATAAATTTCAATATTAAGTATAAAAAAATATTATTGGTTTAATATTTAAAAAAAGTCTTGAACTCACGAAACTCCAAAAAACCCCACATTTCAATTATACACAAAATAATTTATTTCTAATGCTTGAAAAAACAAACTCCACGAATACAGCTACAAATTTCAGGGTGGGTTTTTCTATAAATTGCTGCAATCAAATCATGATGTTTATTTGCCATTAGCCTTAGGGTTGGATTTACAAGGCAGAATAATGAAGAAATCCATTATTTAGAAATATCTTATGGCTGGCTGGCTGTTAAAACTAAAACAAAATTATGAAAATTAATGGAGTTCTGCCATTATGTGTTTTAACCTGTAATAAATAAAAATAGAACAAATGGAATATATCGTAGCATTCATGTTGCAAGCAAATAATTTCATTTACATTTATGCATCGTTCTTCTCTGTTGTAATTGTAGGTGACTTGCATTACTTTGAATCATAACAATTATATTTTATGATTGTGCTCTACATACCTGCAATTAATAAAATTTTTCTTAAATGCATTCACATGATACAAAAAAGCTTCTTTTATAATTTTATTTACATGTGTATAAAATGAAAGCAAAGGAAAACAAATCATATGAAATTCTACACTTTAAGAAAACAAAATGTCCATGCCACCAAGCGTTGCACGTTAATATATTTGAGATAAAATTAATTGCGAACATACATCAGGTGCTATTAATCAAATCTGCATGCTGGTTGCATTAAGTTTTCTACAACATTTCTGTGTAGTAAGAATTTTAATGTTCAGAGCTCGTTTGTACTGACATTAAAAATTGTTCGCTGATCATGCAGCCTAGAGAAATTTTCTTGATCACAAAATGTATTAAGATTGCGGAAATGTTAAAGAAACATCGCATACAAGCATTTAGCATTAGTATGATTAATTTGTTTTATTAAATTGCTATAGAATTAATAGAAACTCACCCTACAGATACCATATGAAAATGCATGTTGTTCCGTATTCCACAGTTGCTTGGACTTGATTTGTAGCAAATTTCATTAAGATTTTATATCCATTTTATAGATGCGCACACCTATTCACAGTAATTCGCACAAAATATACACTATATCACGCAGGATCATGAATAACTCACGCAAAATCATAAGCAAATCATACATGATCATGAGCAACAGGCAAATATAAAATCTAGCTCTGAATGGGCATGAGTATCCTACACACTATGATAAGTAATTCACGTATGATCGAAAATATCTCACTCACAATGATGACTAGCTTAAACAGTAGCAACTCACACATGATCATTACAACAACTTATAAATGATCTTATTAAACATAATAATAACAGTAAAAAGAAATAGTTAAAGAACGTAAACTAGTATGAGTACAAACCAAAAACTTAAATAGCTGTTGCGCAACAGCAGATCATTAAGTTCCTCTTGTTAGAATTTTTTTACGTAATGCCTTACAACTACGTGTAATATACGAACTGATAACTGGAATCTGAATTTGCGTTAGCAGCTCGTTGGCACGAAGTTTATTCTTAACAACCTTTTATTCATCCGCTATCGAAAATTCGAAAACTCAATTCTGAAATTTAATGACGTCATTTCAGTTTTTTATATTAATTTCGTGTTTCTTCCGTAATTTAAATTAAAAATTAGCATACAATTTATAAAAAAAATATAAAATTAAAAGTAATTTTATTTATTCTAATGCATATATCAGCTCGTTAGAAAGAACTCGAAAACGTATTATGCAAAGTTCCTGCCAACTTGTCCTTTTAATTAAAATTATTAGTGACTGCTAATAGAGGGTCATAAGAGCCACAGGGTGCTCTATGAAAAAAGCAATCAGTTGTGCTTTTTGGTATTTCTGCAGCATCGATCATTTGCTAACAATGCCTTATCAGTCACAACTTCTAAATATATTAGAAGATACAATATTGTACATGGACAAATATTCATGGACAATGAATGCCTTCTCGGAAATCTTCTTATATTTGATGCATACGTGAGTGTGGTGAATATTCATTTGCTTGATTAGCAACCGTTTTATTAAATAAAAATATTTTGTATTCTATTTAAAAGTTTACCTTTTTATTTCAATCATTACACATACTCGCGCATACAAATCGGCAGAGTTGGCGCTGCATAGTTGCCTCTGCAGAACTGCAATATCTTTTGAAGTTAATAAATGACTACCATTTGCTGGTATCAAAGCACATTAGACATTAAGCTAATGTATCATGAGTTGGCCACTGTAATAATAACAACAGCAACAATAACTTCTATATACTCACCACTAAACCAGCAACAGCAACAATAATAAATAATACTGGCAATAAAAAATAATGGCAAACATTTAAGTTTATAGTTAAGATAATATAATTTCGAAGAGAAGATCGCTTTCGCTGATCGTTTAAAAGCAGTAAAAAAGAATTTTCTAGTTGAATAAAAATGCTTATTGTAAACATTGTTAACGTAAATCCTAGAGTTGAGCGATTAAAACGGATATTGTTTGAGTAAGGTTTTTAGTTTTAACTTTTTTTAAATTAAATATGATTGAAGATGTTTTTGTGTTTTTGTCAACATGTATTTATGTATGTGTATATTTTTAAAGATTTTGTTTCAGTTATTGTTAGTGTTATTGTACTCATTTATGAGTCGTACACCACAATTTTTGTATTAATTTATTAATTATTATTATTTTTTACCGTCTGCCTTGTTTTTGTTGTTCTTGCACGAATTCCATATAATAAAGTCAATCGTTATTGGTAAAACCAATATACAATTTTATTCAATACCTTTGTTTTTTCCTGTCACTTGCTTGGGTTGTCATTTTAATAGCGAAACGGTGAACACACACACATATACATATATTTTGATACAAATATACAGAAACATATATGTGTATGTTTCAAGCACATGACAACAACAATGGTTAAAAAGTTCTTTTATTTAACTTATTTCTTTTATTTTTCATTTCATTATTATTTTTATGTGCCATAAAAACTCCATTTTGGTATTTATAAATAGACTAGGTATAATAATATTATTAACTTATAAATGTGGTCAGGGGGTAGTTAACGAAATGAAACAAATAAAACGAGAAATGAAAATGTTGTAAAGCTTTTCCGCTCAAAGGATTGAAGATACTTCGCTTTGAAAACCATTTCTGAATTAATAAAAAAAAAACTTAAAACATAGTTGAACTAATAAAATTTTTCTTATTCTATAATTATCGCTACTACATTTTAAATAACTTTATAGGGTAATTAACAGAGCAAATACAGTCCGGGTATTTGTTTCATCAGTCCGCAACTAACAGCTTTGGGTCGTCAGAAAAGCATTAATATGGAACAGAAATCGACAACAATTTGTTGGCAATGGGCACAATAACAGTCATTAGCTGTTATCTAATACCCAGCGACCACATGACAGACCTTCAGAAAAAACTGGACGATATAGAAGATTTTGGACGATAGATTCCGAGACATATCATAGTGGCAGGCGATTTTAATGCTAGGGCACAAGACTGGGGCATGCAAACCACTAACTCCAGAGGAAGATGCATAATTCAAATGATAGCCAGACTAGGCATGATAGCAGCGAACGTAGAAAACGTACCTACGTTCAAACGACCTGAAACAGAAATCGACAACTACTAGTTGCCAATAACCATCCGCAATATATTTTTCAGAAACTTATCATTCAAATTATGATCTGTAATTAATCCACTGCTTTCTCACTTTACAAATTATATGTAAAGAAGACTTCATGTTTCAACCACCTGTCATAAATTTATCATTAATCATTTTCAATGATTTTATTATTGCAGGATGTTGTGTATTTCAATCCCTATTCACTTTTGAAAGTTTTCCTCTGTGTTGGGAAAACCAAACTCTTTATATTTTTTAGGCCAAGTAAATAATTTTAATTACTTAATATTGAAATTTATTATTTGGAATATTCTCACCAACTAATTGTTTGATGTGGTTTTAGCTGTTTATATGCCGACATTTCATTGGTACATATACATGTTTCCATACACAGTTTGTCTTATTCCATCCTAATATTTATCCGCTCTTGTTGTAATACCCTTTTCTATAATACGCTTGTAATTCTGAAAGTAATCTAGATGCCTGCATTTCACTAGTATATGTGCCAACACATTAGTAGACTTTCAACCACATCTTGAGAAAGTTAAGAACCTTATATACTTATATATACATATCAAAAATATTTAAATATAAATGGGAATTGTTATCAACGATATTTAAAAATGTATCTAGAGAACACAAGAAACAAATATTTTTGGGTTTTATTTCATTAAGTTTTTCATTCAAAATATGATGGAACTAAAATTTGAGATAATGTAGTCTGCTAAAGAATAGTTTTCAAAGGCATTTTTCTAATATTTAGTGAAATCACGTTTACGAGAAAATTATACTTAATTTTAATGTAAAGAATTTTGACGGAAATTCACAAAACCTTCTAAGTTTTATTGGAATAATTTTTCAATGTAGAAAAAAATGCAACACTGTAATTATTATTTTTATTAACTGTTATTGTTACTTATAACTGACTTTTTGAAGCAGGTATACCAGCAATCTTCTGTTCAATAACGTTGCACTAGCCACCTCCCATTGAAGTATTCCACATGAAAGAGCAAATGATTCATTTTCGCTAAAGGCCATTTTTGCACCAGAATTTATTTCCAATATTGTTTGAAACGAGGGAGACTTTACAGTTTCATATTTAGTTTTATCTGAATTAAGCCTTTAGAAATTAAAAAAATTTATATTTTCAAAAAATTTTTTCTTTATTCTCCGAATATGATTAGAAATTTAATTTAAATTGAATTTTATTCACCAATACAACTTTTTTTTACATACATATGACAATTTCATTTGGTAAATGTAAATGGATTTCAATATAAGGGAAATCTAATCGAACTTTAGGTGAAATATTAATTATTTTATTTGTAACATTTCGCCACTCCGGTGAGAGGTGATCCAAGATTTGAACATAAACAATTTTTCTTAATGGAAAAACTATCAATAATTTTGTTATTATTATTATTTTTTTTTATAATTAACCATTTTGCTTTAAATTTAGTAAGAGACAAATCAGTCGCAACGATTAATAACGAACGATTAATGTTTTAAACCACTGCACATGTTTCACTTCTTTAAAAACATTATTAAAATTGAAAAAAAAAATATTTCTTTGAATTGCAAATGTAAAAAAAAAATAATTAACTACTTTAACTGCTCGTTAACTTAAGATTAAATCCGTTAAAAAATATTTGCCTGGACTTTTTTCAACAAAAACAAACTTTTTAAGAAATTTTCTTTCACATGTCATTTATCAAAAGTTAAACACTTTAATTTGTATTTATTAAAATTATTTTCTCTCTTGCAAATTTAAACTGATTTTCGCATTAAAGAGGAATTTGTTTGAAAAAGAAATAACGTAGACTCAACAGATCTTTTCGTGAGGATGGGAAAGTTTTAAATTTCTTCATATTTTTCCCAACAATTCGCTTCTACTTTTCACGCGTTCACAATTCGCCGTCATCGTTTTGTGAAATGCATATCGTATTTTCATTATACTGAAAGTAAAAATTATTTTTTGATTAAATTTCTTCAACAGGGAAATATCACTCTGTTCTACTTGTACGACTATTTCAACTGATATTTCCTATCAACTATTTTATTTTGTTGTATTTTCGTTTTTCCTATCGTACCCTTTGACGCAATGTTGAATACCAATATATCCGATATCTGAGAATAGATAGTGGCTTCAGATAAGTTAACGTATCATTTCAGAGATTTCGTCCACAACAAACCCCTACAATTTTTATCGTGGTTTCACTATTGTTGTTGGTGTTGCTATTTTCACGCTGTACTTGTTGCTGCTGATAAAAAACATCGTTGTTGCTTCCTTAATATATTCCAATCCACAAGTGATAACTCCGATAAACTGCGTTTATCTATTGCCGCTGACTTTCAATTTTATCTCAAATTGGCAACTTAAACGGGTAATTTTTTATTACGAAGTATTTAATAAAAAAATTTATTACGTTGCATATGGCATGCAGATATTTACTTATTTACATACGAGTATATTACTAACAACAGCAGTAGTATGAAAATAGAGAAATCCTTTTTTTCGCCAACAACAATAAAGGACAATACGAAAAAGGCTTTGTTCACCTCACCTCACATTTTCTATTTTTATATTTTAGAATAAAATTGTATATTTTTGTAAAAAACAATGTGCTGTTGTTCGCCATTGATAGATTTGACTAATAAATTTATTATCGATTATAATTGAAAAATATTCTCAAAAACGCTCTTTATTGATTGCGTTAAAAATTATTCTAGAAAGTTTTAGTAAAAAGTCTTATCGAATTATTGTTTGAAATTATAAAATTGATGACATTAATTGGAAAAAATGTTATCACTCAAATGGTGATAAAAAAATATCTAATCTTCGTTTTTTAGCAATAAATATTTTTAAGATAATGAAGATTTGCTATCAATTCCGTTTTACCATTTCTCGTTTTAATTTTCGTAGGATATCAGCTGGACGAAAAACCATTTAATGCACATATACAGATGCACATACATATACTATATAATATATACTCGTACATAAGTAGTGCGTGCTCGTAGGTTTATTTGTGATTTTAGTTACTGTATCTCTGTAACGTTTTGTATCAGTTTGTTTGAACTGATAATGGTCCTAAGATAATAAGCGATAATAATTTGAATTTCAATTTTTCATTTCTTAACTTTGGTTTGTGTATCTAATCACCTTCAACAGTTAATATTTGTAATTGGAGTTTGAAACATTGAACTGAAGGAAGAATCTTTGAAATTTATAAAAAATTTTGACAAGAAAAAATTAATTTGAATTCAAAAATTCAATAAGAATTCAGATATTTAAAGTGCTTCGTTGCAGTTATGAGTGCTAAATTTGATATCAACTGGATTGAAATAAGCACAAACTACTTTTACATTAGAAATAACACCAGACAACTCTAATATTAAATTGGAAACAGGTTCAGCTGTTACAACAGATTTATTCCCAATTTAAAAAGCAATTGGGAATAGGTTTGTTTATAGTACTCGGAAGTGGTTATTTATAACACAAAACTGACCTTCGTAGACTAGTAGGTAGTGTACAAGACTCGTAGTGCGAAGGTCCCAGGTTCGAATCCTGCCGCAGAACTCTGGCAGTTTGTGTTTGATAATTAAAGGGAGCGCACAACAAGCCTTCACTGGCTTAAGTGTATGTCGTATGACATGGGCTATCACACCCCTCCAATCAACCTAACCTAACCTATAACACAAAATAAATATTAAATTTTGAAAGTGCAAAAAGTTGATATCATAATCTAATATAATAATGTAGATTTGAAAGCAAATTCAATGGAAAATTACGCAGTAGTCCCAGGGAGAAAGAATCTTCAAACAAGCAATACAACCTGTGATACGGAAGTAGCAACAACTCGATTATTTCAAAACAGACTTTTCATTGCTTTTTTGTTACTAAAAAAATACCTTTTGGAAGTTATTCAAGTTGTGATTTTATTGACGCAGAGAAAAATGTAAATTTATCTAATTTGCAATTAACTTTTTCAAGGACTTGCCTTAGTGCCGTCTTTATCTTAATTATTCGTATAAGCCATTTTCAACATGTTGAGAATAGATAAATTTGTGTTTATTTTCTTAAGAAAATTATTTCAGATTAAGTAAAGACTAAATTACTAACCACTAGAAATAGAAGTCTTGACAGGATAAAAACTTGCCAATAGTTACAATTCATAGTTCTAGTGTGGAAGCAATAGTTAAAAAACTCCTGTTTGTGAGTGGCTCCAAGCCACTCACAACCAGTCAAGAAGTTGCAAGAACTAAGTTTTTTGTGTTGCTTTAGCTGGACACATATATGTACGTATGTATATGATATATATATTTTTAAATAGGTAGCTTTTATGAAGAGGTAATTTTTAATAAAAGCAACTTTTTAAGAAAATTAAATTTTATAAGACAAAGTAAATTTTCAGAAAAAGTACATATTAAGAAAATGTAGATACTTCTTAAGAAACCATACTTTTCAAGAATAGGAAAATGTGCTTTTTGAACAAAGTACTTTTTAAGAAAATGTACTTCTAAAGAAAATGTACTCATGAAAATGTACCTATTGAGAAAGTCGGAACGTTCAAAACGTGTGAGTTCCTACGGTTCAATAATCAAAAAGGCAGTAAGCTCGATTCCACAAAACCAAATACTTGGTGTAATCTCAGCGTCGAATTTATTTAGTATCACACTAGAGCTGTCACAGTACCAAAGACTCCAGCATCAAATTACAATCCTGTCCGCTTAATTTCATCATATATATTGTGCTATCTGGTAGATTCCAAATCTGCTTTGGTACACCTACATATATATTGCATTTTCTCCTGCATCAATAAGTATTCCTTGCATATTGTGACCAATTCGATATCAATAGCAACATGTGTAATTGTAAAATTTTCCTCTATATAATTTTTCATTTCATAGTGAAAAATAATTATAATTAGTTTTGGTTTATTTTGACAAATCAAAGTATTGTCAAGGAACTATAAAAAAAGTTATCCAGTCGATTACATTGATGTTTAGTGTTAGAACATTTAACCACAAAATATGAAACGTACATCAATCTAAAAACCATCATATCAAACTCGTATACGTATGTATGTATATAATAATTAACAACAAATTATTATGTACGTATACCAGTATAATATGGAACAAAATACTCGTATGTATAAAAATAAATCTCAGATTTATGCATATAAATATAAACTCTTGTGACGGATATATCGCTGACAAAACATTTGCCTTTTAAAATACCAATAAAGCAAAGGCATTCTCGTATCAAGATGTAACTAACAAACACAAGGACCAACAGTTTTGGTGACATTTATTGGAAGGTACTCGTACATCAGAATGGTTGGAACTCTTAAAGACATACTTTTGATTGCTTGTTAAACAAACAGATCTACATGTTGAAAAGTATAAAATAAACAAACGACAGGAATTTCACAACACGTTCTTATCAGTTTTGTTTCTTATGTATACGAGTATATATGTATGTATTTATATATACATATATAAACTTTTTTATAACTTCAAGTTGCTGTAGAAAAGAAACAACAGAGTAAAAACTAATGCAAGAACAATTGATAAAGAAATGTAATTAATATTAATTAATAATAATGAAGTGAGGACATACGAAATCGGTTGAGTACGTTGAGCATAAATACTCAACAACCAACAAAATACTTCAGAATAAAAACGATGCGTGGAACTGACGATTTGACGAACTGAGTTACAAACAGACTGGCAATTTGATGCCTGTGGCAAATTTGAAAACTTCACAATAAAGCACTTAATTTTTTTTCGAATGAAATGAGAATGTAAAGCACAACACTTAAAATTTTCATGAAAAATCTTAAAATAAAATTCGAACGCTTGGTAACATTGCGTTTGACAGAATTTTCCCCACAATCTCGTTAATTTTGTAACCTTTTAGATATTCCCGGAATCTCTGATCACAAAATGTTAATGGATGTCGTCTGATTACTTTAAAAAACGATTCGTAATACAAATTTCTATCGTAAAATTAATGCATTATTATTACCTCAATGTATTCTTATAGCATGTTTTCACGACGACTTGAATCTCCTGTTTCGCTTTCTGAAGCATGTTTATGAATCATGCTGTTTACACGACTCATCTACCTGCTTCGATTTTATAATTTTTTTTCTCTCCATTGTTTTTTAACTTTTATAAAATTTAAATAAATTAACTTTTCACTGAATTCAAATTAATTATTACGCCTAGGAAACACACCCAAAAAACAATTATATTTTGTAACTTTTCACTTTTAAATTTGCTTTGTTTACAAAAATATTTAATTTTGACAACTAGTGCAGATAAACTTACGATAAAAATTAGAGGAGAGAGGATTTTTTCTTGATTCGCAAGTAGATTCAATATGAATCTACCTGCTTCGCTCTCAAAATTTTGTATGGCGAAGCAAGTTGATTCGCTCATGATTGGGGTGTGAAGCAAGAATAGAGAGCGAAGCAGGTGCCGTGGAAACATGCTATTATTATTAACACTCAATGTTTTTTTTTTTTTTGACGGATAATATTCACTTGAATTGGCAAACACTAATACGCAACCGAAAGTCCTGAAATATGCGAATATTCGAGAATACTAATACGAGTACTCTTTACACCACTAATACATACACACATATAAAATTACATCAATGTATATACCATATATTAACACAGTAAAAAATAGTTAAAGACATCAATCATTGCAACATGTTCTGCTTTATTTTAGTCTTGCTAATTAGATCGGGTGCCTCCGTAGTCCTATAGGTATCATAATAAATTAGTAGTCCTGCCAAAAACTCACGAAATTTTTGCAGATATGCGAAAATAGTATTTGTTAAATAAAAAAAAATGTTCTTTGTATTAAAAAAACTGAAATTTAATGTATTTTGAATTGTTTAACATAAAAACAATTTAAATTTTTAATCGATATTTTATTGAATATTTAATAATAAAATTTGTTGGGATTGTACCAAAAAAATAATTGAAAAATTCACTGTGCATATGCCGACATTTCATTAGTCGCTAAACAAAATCATCAGAGAACTTTAAGCAGTATGAAAACATTCAACCTCATATATTTATACCAAAACATTCAAATACAATACGAGAACTATCTACCGTAAATTCAGACAATTTATGTTCGATATGAATCTTCTTTATTTTTCTTGCAACCTATATACAATTACATGGCCTTTGGGTGTCACAACAAACAAATTTGAAAAGTTAATTATTTAAATATTTTGCTAACTTAACTTCCTAAGAAGTAGAAAAAAATGCACCAATGGAATCTTTGGAAGTAATAAAAATGACTTCCGTTTTATTTTCTTAGGGACCTGTATAAAACGATTTTGTAAAAGGTAGCCTTCACTGGAAAATAGTTAAATACTTACTTTATTTTTAATTGCTATGAATCTGTCAAATATATTTTTTAAGAACCTTAAATTTTAGAAATTATTTTTTTATAATTTATTATTTGTTGACTTAGCTAAGTGTATGCCTGTATTTCTATACATATAGATCTTGTAAAGTATATGAGTTCAAATGCTTTTCAAACATGATTAGGCTAAAGAGTACTGATGACAAAAGTTGTATTAAAAAATATTCACTCCTGACTTATCTGATTTGAGAAATACTGGTATATCCTCAATATCCTGAATACTGGTCTGTGTTCATGCTATAATAGATATTCAACTAAAAAAGTAAATGTAAACTAAAATTGATTTCGAACTGAAATGTTTTTTGTTTTTGGTTTTTATTTGATTTAAACTTTTTCGATAATCACATTTTATATCAAATACCAAACGTTGCCTTTGCTTTTGCTGGGTAAAAACCTCCAAGAACGATAAACAATGCGGCAGAAGTAGACAGCAAATTGTTGACTAAAATGACTGTTGAATGTTCTACAAATAACCAAAGTTAAGTACAGTTTTGATAAGTTTTATTGATGTTATAATTTCTTCTGCCTTAAATCATACATACATACACACATATACGAGTGTGTGTATACTTTTGTTCTCTTGTTTTCCATTTTTATTCACGTCAACACAGGTGAAGAGGCTACATGCATACGCACTCATACATACAGTTTGTCATTCTGTTTAGATTGGCCAATATGAATGACAGCCCTCAATGTTGCCGTTTTTCATGTTGTTGTTTTTTCCAAGCTTCTATTTTAAAAGAAGTGTATTTATTTAATAAAAATTATTCACGTACCATAGTTTAAAAATGGAGATTTTTTTAAACTCGTAATAATATTATTAAAAAAAGAAAATTTAATTCGGTTGAGGGGGAGGGACACTCTCGCTCTTACCCGAATGCGAGACAAACTGCGGGAACAATGTTCGGCAGTGGCTGGCCGCAAATAATTTAATTCTTAGATTAAACATTTGAATTCTTATTGTTATTTCAATTTATATTTAAGATTCAATAAATAATATTTGATGTATCATCCAATAAATGTAGATTTAACTACAAAATTCAAATTTAATCAAACCGTGGAAATATTATATAAAATTAAATATATGTATAAACAAATCAATGCCCGTCAGGCCGGATCCACTAGTGGTCGCTGAACATTGTTACTACGTTTATACGCACGTCTTATTTGCAAATAGAACTATTTGCAAATAACTAATTCACTGTTTATACGAGAAATTGCATACAGAACTTGTATTATTGTTAGTGATGCCATGTGACGAAAATATGATTGTTTGGTAAGTAAAACACAAAAAACGTTCATGAAGTGGCAACGTCTTACTTTTTATTTGCAAATAGTGTCGTTATTCACGACTTATTTAAGTGAGTTAATAAGTTACAATAAAAAAGTTATACGGCAACATTCTTCTTTTTTATTTGCAAATAAGACGTGCGTATAAACGTAGTATGTGCTTGTTTAAAGTTTAAGTTGACCAAAATTAATAACTCCCGCACTGAAGCAGATATAGGAATGAAATTTGGTACATATAACGTTCATACATTAATCCCTATATAATAATGGGCATGATCCGCCTTCGACTTATAGCCGAATTTTGTGAAAAATATTTTCGAAGGACAATTAAGCGAGCAATATCGCTATTTAAGAAGATGTATTCGCTCATTTTATGAAAAGCATTAAGAAAGGCCATACATCGAAGATGTAGAGGGATAAACATGTTTCTCGGGCGTTGTACATAAAATTTTTTAACCTACTTCAAAAGTAAGGGTTGCAATTGGTGCTACAATTGTGAATAAGTACGAAATTAGTGCTTGAACACGTTTTTACTTTTGACTTATTGCTGGGGCTCAAGTTGGTATATTCGATGACTTACAGGAAAATTTTATGACAGATAGTTGCGTAGGAGATTTCTGCCTGCTATTTCACCCCTCGTCTTCCTTCAAGAAATGTATTAGAGATGGGACTAAAAGTATTCCGCGAGGAGTTAGACGATTGAAATGTTCCAAGAAATGTTCTTCATAGTGTTTTTTACACAAAAATTGCTAAACAGATGTTATACATGAAATGCAGGGCCTACAAGGTTTCCTATGTAACAATGTGATAATGGAGAATGCGCACCTTAAAATTAAGGCCAGAAGCAAACCCTCAAAACACCGATCTACGTATATTTTTTGGTCTCTGCTGCCAAAATCAGCCGTTAGAGCTTTTTTATTTTGATTTTCTTAAAAAGTTTACTTCGGGAGGTTTTTTCTTTCCGATATACGGCTTTATTACTGCTTCTGGAAAGCCAATTACAATAAGATAATTAGAGTGGTTTTTGTTTTCTCATCTATTTGCACGGTTTGTTGCGATTTGAAGACAATGAAAAAGGTTTTTAAATTCCAATAAAATTGTACATGAGCATGTCTGAACAATTGGTGAAAAAACCAAAATGCCAAGTAGGGGTAGAAAGTTTTATTTGTTTCTCAAACTAGAGTTTCTACTTGTTACTTTGTTAAGCTGCATTTGGTTGAATAACAGTTCTAGTTCATCAAAGATTGTATATAGGTATATACGAGTATATCTTTTGTTTCTTTCCTTTTAGTGAATTTTTACTTCAAAAATGGTGTATGCCTAATGCTCAGGCTTACACCATTTTTAGACATCATTATATTATCCAACTCAAACTCAAACATCAATGCCAACTGTTTTTCTTTCCTTCATTTTCTACGATACTTAACGGAAACATATATTTGTAAAGCTCAAGCCAATAATGTTAGTTACATATTTAACGCTTTTATAAAATAGGTAGTTAAAGAAATTTTTGAAGAACTTATAGCACTTTTAATGATATTTTCCAAAATAAAGGATTATTTTGTTTAGGTTTACGCATAGAAACATTGGTAGGAAAACAACTGTCGTGTTTGTATTTTTTATGTTCTCTTCCTAATCAAACTAAACCTGAGGGATTATTAAACGACACGTTTCCAAAAGCAATATATTTAAAAGAATATAAACTAAATATACTTTATCTAGATTAACTTGTGCAAATTGTCAGTCTTTATCTTGGAAATACTTCCCCTTGAAGTTTGTTATCTTAATAACTTTCATTCTACGGCCATTATCAAGGTCGCAACCAAGACTTTCCCTTTCTGAATCATACAGTACTTGCATGCAGATAAAGTTATCTTATATTTTTGGTCACCCACAGACAGCAGATACCAGATACGATATACCAACCTGCTACTGTTCAAGTGTAGTAGTTTGTCTTTTATACCTTATCGTGTTCCCATATGATTTCCTTAATATCAGTTTGCAATATATATGTACATATGTTGTATATATAAGCAAATACATACTATCTCAGTCAAAACATTGATAGTGGAAATTACAACAAAAAAATCTGTTAAACGACCGATTAGAAATCTAAATACCACCAGCACAATCTTCCAGCTGATATCAAACCATATACGACTCTGTGTACAACTAAATATCAAAATGTAAAGACAGATATACTTCAGATATCCTGACGTACTTGAACTATTGAAATTTAATAGATTTTGTTTAAATGGAGTCTTAATTTGCTATTTTTAATAATATTTGCGGATGTGAATGTTCATTACACTGGGATGTACAAATGAAATCGTGTGGAAGATCGTCACACTTGCGTGTGCAAATGAATTCGTGTGGATGATCAGTATACAGTAAACGATAAGATTGGTAAAATAAATTATAAATAAAAATACTTAATGCTGTACACCCAATGAGGGCGTGGGAATTTTCGCTATTTGTGTACAATTAAATATGACTGATAAAGATACAAATTATAATCCAACAGCAGGTTTCCTTTAGAAGCTTGATAACGAAAAGATAAGTTTCGAACTTACCAATATTATTGATATAAAACACTCAATCCAATGTATCACATGTGTGTATGTATATCAAGTTTGATGTTTGCTTTCGCTTTTCACAGGGTTTTTTGAAAGTTTTTTTTTATTTGTAAGTGTGTAAGAAGTATGTTTAGAATCAAAATATATTTTCTATATATTTGAGTTCCTGTGTAAAAGACTAATCAATATCTTAAAACAACACACTATTACTGATTGTCTAAAATTTCATGATTCTCACATTAAAAATATTTTTGGGTTTTTTTTTGGCATTTTTTGATTAATATATAATAATAATAAATTAATATCCTTAAGAATATTTATTAAAAGGTATTCATGATATTGTTCCAATAAATTCGGTAACAAATATTGTTTGTTGTTGGTTTATTTGTGTATATGCCTGCATTTCATTGGCGCTAACCAAATCATCTGTATACTTATGGCAATATATATGTACATATATTACACAATAATTTCATGGAATTAAATCATACGAATATATTTCTACTTCAAAAAATATAAATGTAATAGTTTCAGAAAACTTTTATACAAGCACACCAAACAATTAAATTCGACTTCTGCCATTTTAATTAGAAAAGTTGCAAAAAAAATTATTTTTTTTAAATTCGGGATAAAATTTGAGAATTTTCAAGAATATATGATATATCATTTTGCTTGCAGTTTGATTATTTGACATATTGCTTGTCTCAAAACTGAATAAATTTTTCAGTATTCTTTGACTGTAATTATCTCATACAGTACAAGCTCCATCAGCTTCCTATAAACAATCTAAATTCTCATATTCAAAGCATTATCTCAGTTTTGTTAATATTTCAGGATTTTCAATTACAAACTTCTTCTCAATATTTTATGATTACTAATACTACCTGATATCTTCACTCGTTGTGGCAAAAATACTTATAGCACACTACATGCCAGATCGAATGATGTCTCTTTTAGTCCATACCCAGAAAAAGACAATTATAAATTGTTAAACAATTCTAAAATTCGAACTTAATTAAATGAATTCAATAATTTTTACTAAGCAGATTATTAAAAAGAAAAACTTACATTCTTGGAATACAACTAAATATTCTACGTATTAAAATTTACAAAGTTCTTTAAATTCGCTACTCAATACATGTTCTAATTTTTCTTTGTTGTATTTTTTTTTCTTTTTTCTAATTTGTTCACGAACAATTTATTTATAGTGGTATGAAAGAATAATAACAATTTCCTACATTCTATGGGGAATTTAATTCTGTGTGAATGTGTGTATGCAACGTTCATAAAGTAAATTTTTATCTTATCTTTTCATTTCAACGTTTCGTAAATAAATATGTGCTTTAATAAAAAGAAGAACAAATAAAAATCATAATTCTTTCATATAAAAATATTTTTGTAGTATAAAATATTTTGAATACACACGCATATATATATAGTATATATATATATATATATATATATATATATATATATATATATATATATATATATATATATATATATATATATATATATATATATATACGAAACGTTTCCAAGTGTTTGAAAGTTTATATGAAAAATACTTTAAACTCGTTTGATTTTAAGGTTTCTTCCAAATAAATTTCGAACATTTAGAAATGGTTCGTCTTAAAAAAAATGGCGTCAATTTTTTGGCGTTTTGTTTTCTAAAAAAGAACATTATTATCAAAATTGAGATTGCTTTTTATATGGGGACTTTTTCAAGCTCACGATAGAACAAAAAAATTTAATCTCCATATTTTATTTTTAATTTAATTTATTAATTTCTTAAAAACTTTTGTCACAAACAAAAACCTTGTTTGCTTAAACTATCTAACCCTGAAATAAAGTTGTGTGGAACACATGTAACACATTTAAATGTTATATTTAGAAATAAACATGTTCCTTTTTTAAATATTTCTTAGTTTTTCACAACAGAACACCAACGTGCAGAAGGTGCAAAATATGTTTAATATTTTTGTCAGAAAGGAAAACAGGAGCACAATTAATACTCATGACTGAATGCATGTGCACCAATTTTATAACATTTAGGATCTTATTTTGAAAGAGGAAACGTTTCTAGCGTTTGAAGTTTCGATCAGTAATACTGGGAATTCGCTTAGTATTGATATTTTCTAATATAAAATGCTCTTCAAACTTGATTTGGTTAGCGCCAATGAAATGCAGTCACATCCCTAGCTAAGCCAAAAAGAAATCATAAAATGATGAAATTCAACTATTTGGAAATGTTTCATTTGACAAAATGAAGCCCTTATACGAACTCATATTCTAATATTTATATGAAGATCTAAAGGCATATACAGAGCTAAAGTAGGAATAAACAATACATTTTTAAATAAATAAATATTTTATTCTGTTTCTAATACTTATCACCAATTTCAAAGTGTTCATTCCTGAAACTCCCCAAATTACCATTAAGTTTATCCCCAAGCACACACACTAAAATAAAAAGAAAAACAAATAATTTAAAATATTTTAAAGTATTTGGGTATACACAAGGTCTATTTATAGAAGTCATCGCAGGAGCCATTCCAGTTTTATTTTATATTTATATACATTTTTAAGCGCCCGTGTGTTTTAAAATTAGCAAATATTCGAGCCTAATAATTTTGTGAAATATAAAATGAGAAGAAATAATAATGACTGTGAAGTGGAGAAAGGGTACTCGCAATAAGTGAAAGGTATAGTTGTGCCGCTCAACTCCGATCTAGATCAACTGAACGATTCAGTAAGCTAAGCGAAGTGAGCGCTCATTGAAATTGTCGATTTTAACGCAGTACTGAGGATTTTTACTTCAAAGCTGAACGCTTTTCATCTTTTCATTTCACATTGTTCTTTCATTAATATTGCGACAAGCAAAGAAGTTTTATAAGCGATTTTCTAAAACGATTTTACGATATTTATCATGTAAAAAAAATTTCCGTTTTTAGTATGGACTTTGGTGTTTATTTGATAGAAACTTATTATAAATAAATAATAAAAAAATAATTAAACACTTTTTTATATTAAATTACAAATTTGTAATTTTCTCTTTAACATCATCTGTGCTAAATAATTGTTTAGAACTAATTTCTGTGAGTTGGATAATGTCTAGTATTTATTTTGGTTATGATACCAATTTCTGGGCTTAAGCTTTTTTTTTCTTGTTACTCCTTAAATTTGTGTAGTTTGATTTAAATGCTCAATGAAATAAACCTTAAACCTTGTACTGAATTAAATACTTCATTGCTTCATTTAGTTATGCGTGAAATCAACCGAGCACTGAGCTACTGAACGAACTAGCTCAACAAAATGAGCTGAGCTGAAAATTACGAGTCTAAAATTAAGTGTTACGAAGTGTATGTTGTACAAAAATCAACAAGAATGAAGTGGTATTGTTGTTTGGTTGTTTTTTTTTCTGTATGTTTTTCTTCATTTTCAATGCAGCTGCTTTTGACAGTCCAAAAAAAATTTTTTTTGTTATATCGTGTTCGAACTGCCAGGACCTGTATAAATAGATATTGGTTATTTATAGTTATTCATGTGTATGTGTTTTAATTGTATGAACTTTAAAATCATTTGTGCCAACGGTATGTAAAAATACGTACTTATTAAGTTGAGAAAAATGTTTATTGATCATCTGAAAGTTTAGTCAATAAGAAGATCAAAAATTTCGATATCTAGGTGTTCTTTAACTAAATAAAATTTCTTTACATACCCTTAGAGTTGAAAAGTTTGGATATTTCAGGAGGTGCATTAAATGTATCACTCAAATCTTAGTGATAAATTCTCTTATCTGGCAACACTGTAGCAATTTTTAACATCCACCGAAAGACTTGGCATCCATATATTATTGTACTGCAAAAGTGCTGCTATTGGCGCATTGAAAGCATTTATATGTATGTATGTGTGTATGAATAAAAAAAGAACAATCAAAATAGAAAACTTGGAAAACGTAATTTAAGAATTTAACGAAAAACTAGTATAACAAATATACAAAAATCTCTTAAAATCCTTCGGCTGACCCTAACGAACTCCACAATCCACATATCAATTTTTGTATCCCTATTTCCGAAAAGGAAATCCCCTCATCTTGCAACACTGACTCAATCAAGTGTAATGGCCTGGTGAAAAGAAAACGAATGGCATTTGTAGTGCTTCCAAAGTATCCGTACATCTTTTCTCCGCTTTGGGGAGTTAAGGCGGGAAAGTCCTTATTTAATTGAAAAAGTTCTCATTTATTAAGATTTGCATGAAAAAAATTTTTCCTAAATTTGTAACTGAGACTATTATTTTCACATAAGAAAAGCAAAATTTTGGCTTTTGGCAGCTTTCAATATTTATATTTCTAATAATAAATACTTTATTCGTTATATAATGTTGAACTGTTGCCTTAACCAAAAATCTTTCTTAAAAATTGTGGAACACTTAAGGATCAATCTAAATCCAACCAAAAATTTAATTTAATTTAATCGGCCCTGACATCACGTCATTCATTAAACCGGGATACCACTTTAAAAATAAAAAAACAAAGACTTTTGTTAAATTAAATGAAATATATATGTAAGCAAGTAAAATTGTTTTGGGAGAGATTCCTTTTTGGTTTTTATTTTTTCTACGTTGTTGAGCATTGAATAGCACAACCACACCCTGTGTTTCTTGCAGAAACCCCTAAGGCAAGCAACACGTATTTTGCAGAAATAAATCGCATACAGGAAAGATGACTCTCATATATTTAACAAGATGATAAAAGTCTCCAAAACGTGGGAAAGCAGGGTAGTCCACAAGAACAGGGTGGTTGTGAAAAGACGTTCCACGTTGTGGTCAACTCATTATGGAGCGTAAACACAAAGGACGTCTACCAATGTTCCTAAAAATTCGTTTAACGAATTATATGAATGCTTGACGTTCTGTACTATAGATACAGAAAACTATTATAAGGACATTATTAAATATATATATATATATATATATATATATATATATATATATATATATATATATATATATATATATATATATATATATATATATATATATATATATATATATATATATATATATATATATATATATATATATATATATATATATATATATATATATATATATATATATATATATATATATATATATATATATATATATATATATATATATATATATATATATATATATATATATATATATATATTTATTTATTATGAATAAAGGAACCAACCAAAACGCACGATGTTAATTATAATTAACACAAAAAGTTTTCGGAGAGTTGTTTTAATATTTTTTATTATGATAGAAGGATCTATGAAAATTATGTGTGAAATAAAATATCGGTAAAACGCTTGCCACGGCTTCGGTGGCATACCGCTATCCCATGTTCCATATTTTCCATAACTCTGAGACATAATTGAGGTTGAATGTCGTTAATGTGCTGAATTATCTCATCCTTTAGCTCTTAAATTGTTCTTATCTTATTGACGTACACTTTTACCTCTTATATATCCTCAAAGAATGAAGTCCAACGGTGTTAATCACATGACCGTTGCGGCCAATTAACATCGCCACGACGTGAGATAACACTGCCATTGAATTTCTCTCGCAAAAAATTTTAAAGAATAGATTAATTTTTTAATATCAAAACTGTTTGATTTAGTAAGTTGGATATTTTATTTTCTTTTTGTTTTAATCTATTTCAAGAAATAAACTAATTATTAATTGCATTAGTTGATTTGCAGCACAGTGATGCATTCCTGAGCAGGCTTCCCTCTTTGCCATCATTTTATTTTCCTACCTTTAACAATTGGATGGTCTCCACCATTTGTTTACAGTGATTGCATTTGTAACGCGTAACAAAAAATAAATAATATGCCTAAAATTTTCTTAAAAACAGGCTATTTGTAGTTAATACTCAATTAAAAATTGATATATAGGTCAGTTAAACCACATGTAGGAATGCTCACTTACTGTTGTGCTGTTCACAACAGAAATGACAATGAGTCACTCATGATCTATTCGTTGTAGCATTTAGTTGCAATAGTTCAATTTATGTGTGTCATGAGTACTGACTACATTTTAAGTATCCAAGGAGGATCACTTAATGTCACACTCCATAATTCTTAATCAATTATTAGAATTGTGGTTTTTATTATGTTCCATGGTAAAATTAAAATCCTAATAAACCAAATTTTTTTTAAATAAGGCAATTTTATTTGAAAATACTCGCTTCTAAACTATGGAAGAATAAAAAGTGAAAAGGAAGTAATAATTAAACATATTTGTTTTTAAAAAGTAAATTAAAATTTGCAATGTTTTCTAAAAAATATAAAAAAAAAATAAGTATATAAAAACAAGTATAGAAACTGATTTGAAATGTGAGATTTTGTGCTTCGGAAAACTTCCTAGCTTTTTTATAATTTAATAAAATCATTAAAGAAAAATTACATGTTGTTGATTAACAATTCAATAAAAACAAATTAAGTTTTATTTAAAATTAATTCACAAAACATAAAAGAAATTTCTGAAATATAAAAAAAGTTTATTATTAAGAAATCTAATAATACATACATATATCTTTTTATTTTTGTTGGAAATGTTCTTAAAATTTTTTTGTTCCATTCTTTTTATTTCTATTTTTCAATCTGTGATTTTATATGTTGATGGGTGCTAATTATATTATAACTATTAGTTATTGCCTTTATCGTCTCACAAATAAATAAAATATGTTCATCATATTTAAAGATGTGAACATCCTGAGCTTTCAGTCCTTGGAGGATTAAATAACTAAACATTTGCTTATTTTTTTCTGAAACTAATCATGTGATAAATTTAATTTGGAAAATGTAAAGAGCATAGGGCCTTTATAATATATATGATATATTTTTATAAGTCTATAATTAGAAAATATTCTCTTTAAAAAATCCTTAAATCTACATGATACATAAGATTTTTCAACCAATCAGAGAATTTTTTCATATAGAGAATTCTTTTAAATAGGCCACGCAGATGTTAGTTTTATATCTATTGGTAAATAAACAATTATATTGTTTCAACTTGGAAAGCATTTCCATCATCCTACGTCAAATTATAAATTGATTTATAAAAACAGACCGTTTTACCGATTTACAAAGAAAAAGGATACTGAAGATGACATATAGAAATTAGATGGAAAATCGTCATTTAAACAATCTACACGTACTACACAAAATTTTGCTCCATGAATATTCAACTTTATTGTATGAAAAATTTCAATTGAAATCTGATCCTTTTTCCACGAAATTTCAATCGACAAATTTGTATTGTTGTTGTCATTTACTATTTTGTTGAATTTTTCCAAACTTTTTGTTCATGAGAAATAAGTCTCATGAAAGATTTGTTCGCCTTTTATGCACGATAGGGACGATTGTATTTGAAAAATTCATCTTAATATAGTATTTATTTTCTCTAAAAAATCGCTGTTAGAAAATTTCACCTCCAGATTGAAAACAACCGCCATGAGAAACAACCAGCAATTATTGATGAAATATCTTAGTTAAAGGAATGACATTTGTAAGAGAACAATAAGCAGTTAATTCTCCGCAATGTGGTGGACTTTGTCAGGAACTCAAAACCAAAGACAATGTCGTTTAGTTGCAGGGGAATAACACATTTTGGTAGGAATAGATATGTTCGTAGAGATTTTGTCACAGCACTTGCTTAAAAACGATGTTACTGAGATTGTCAGATCCGACAGTGCCAAAAAGGCACTAATTAGTGCACCACAATCAAAAATCTATGAATGCGTTAGTTTTAAATTTAAACTCATACTTATTAGCAACTTTCTAATATTAACTTTACATATAAAACTGGTAAGGCGAGCGTTGATTGTTGACTAACATGTGGAAATTGTCCAATATTTCACAAAGACCGAAGCTCAAAATCTTTAACTCCAACATAAAGTCAGTTCTATTATATGGATGTGAAACATTAAATGCCGCCAGCATTAATGTTGAATCTATGCACGCTTTTACCAGATACAATCTCCAACTCTTGAACAACTCAACAAATTCCAATACAAACAGAAATATGCAAACGCAAGTGTGTGTGTGAAGTCTTCGTAAAGATAATAATGATATTGGCAAGCAGGCAATCGAATGGAATCCCAAGGGAAACAGGCGTAGAGGCCGACCTTCTCAAACATGCAAGCTACAGATTGATGTGGAATTGACGAGAGTTTGTAAAAGCTGGAGGTAAACTAAAGCCATTACATCCAACAGATCAAAATGTAACGAACTAGTCACGGCCCTATGGTCCTTATAGGAACAAAAGGAATTAATATATATACTTACATATAGAGCTGTCATTGGTGCAACCATCAAAGTATACTCCATGAGTACCAGAGTGTTGTACTTTGTGAGAGGGATGTTATATAGTTCATTTATTGTCACTCTCTGCCACATATAATTGAAATTCAGATGGTTCTACGTGTAACATACGAACGTTCTGCATTAACGATTTCAGGATATTTTCATCTATCGCGAATTGAAATGAATTGAACTGATTTTGTCTTGCTAAACGTTTATAGGATACTCGCTGACTAGAGTACTCGAAGCTCTTAAAATAAATTAATTTCAAAATTAAACTTACCAGATCCTTGTAAAAATCGAATGTAAAAATCGCGATAAATAATTGAACCATGTCTTATTCGATTTAATACCTCATTCACAGCGTATTCCATTCCATGTCGATCTCGAATAACCATTTCTATATAAATCTCTCCTTACGGTGGCGATAAACTATATATATGGGTTATATGTTGAGTCCGTGTTCCCACTCTTCTATATAAAGAACATAAAATTCTTAGAGCGATTTTTACTTCTTTTGAACCACTGTCTTTGTAACATAACGATAAAAAAACTTACGTTATACTAACCAACATTAATAAATTTTATCATCATTAGTGCTTAATTTGGCTTATAACTCATTTATTTTTTTAATTTACAAATTATTAATCTTTGGAATTTACAAAATATACACTACAAGATTTACTAACTTAAAAATTTAACTATTTTTGCAGATTATTTATAATAATTTGATTAATGAAATTAAAAAATATAAACAATAGACACACATATACTATATTAAATTAAAGTACAAGTCTCCTTAATTATTAAAATTAAAAAAATAAATATAAAAATATATTAACTGGGATTAAGTAACTAAAATAAATGGTATTTAAAATTTTAAACTCTCTTTTCTTTGAAATACCAATTAATTTAATTAAATGCCAAATTCTTAATTAACGAAAATGATTGAATTTACACTTCTTAATGCTTTATTTATATTTATTTGCATACATATACATATATATTTGTATATCCACTTACATATACATATATGCATACGCATGGAATATATCGTGGCCTGAAACCCAATAGGCCATAATTAAAACTTAGTTTTTTAAAGGAGAAGCAAAAACTATTATAAATTTAAGAAGTATTTTGGCTATCGATAACATAACTGGTGGTTCTTGAAATAAAACTTTGTTTGTGGATTTTTTTTGTTTAATACATCATTAACACTCGACGAAACAGATACATTTTTATATATGGGAACATACATATATTCTTAATTTCAGAACCGAGTTTATTTGCTGCAAAGATGTCATAATTGCAAGCAAAAAAAAAAAACAATTTTACAAACAACGGAATCAAATTTTCAATTTATACAATGGCAAAATAAAATAAATAAAAACAATACGAAAATCGATATGATTAGTTCTGCACTCTTAACTAAAAATTCCCGTTGTTTGAGTTATGACGTTCATGTAACAAATGGGCCCTATAGAGACTCATACGGTAATACTCGCCGTAATATTATGAAAAAATGTGGACATACGAGTACATAAGTATATACTTATTTTTTCTCTAAAATTAGTTTCAATTATTCGATAGCCGCTCTGGTAGACCAGTGCGTGTTATTACACTAATCGGAATTTCGCTGCTTTGTGTGGTTCGGGGAACTTCGATTGGTGGCACTCTGAAAAATATATAATGGATGATTGTCTATTGAAAGTCAATTGCAAACACAGTAGACATAAAGTTGTACCATAAAAATTATATACGAATTACAAATGTACAAATAAAATAAATACCATAATATTAGTTAGGAATCATATATTAACTATCAAAACTAACAATGCCATCCCTGGTATGCACATTTCGTACTATTGTAACTTTTAACTTATTGTTTTTTGTACCTACATACATATAACTTATCGCAATTACTACTGTCGTCCCCATCGCATGTCAATTTACATATATACGACATTAGACGTAACTAACTTATATATTCTATCTTTTGTTCTACTAAATTACTTGTTTAATGTACCATGCCTTTTGCAAGTTAGAGTTGCAGGAGAAATGTAGGTCTGATCAAAGCAATAGGAAAAATAGTTCAAAGAGAACGGCATTGTCCAAGTGTCTTTTTGATAGACCAAATTATTTAGTTTCTTAAATTGTTTAATAATTGATTTGTTGAAGAATATTTATGTAAAGTATACATGCATACATACATATGTATGTACGAGTATATATGCATGTTTGTTAATTACTATTTATATGTGTATGTTTTTAGAAAAATATTTATTGTTGTGTTGACAAAAATTTTCTCTTGCATTATTTGAAATGTAAAGAAACTCAATATCCTGAAGGTGATTCTTAATGAGTATCGATATTTAAAAATAAAATTGTTTAACTATTAAATGAGGCCTTGAGCTTAAATAATATTTTAATTAATATTGTTATAAAAACGTTAAAAAATAGAGATATTACTATTGAATTATTTACTAAACTCGAGGTCTTATTTATAAAAACAATATATTTATTTGTATATTTTTGCTTCTATAAAAAAAACTAGTTAAAAACGAGTTTAATAAATAATTCAATAAATAAATCAAGAGAAAGGTCGAATAATATACCCAATTTATAATTTAATAGTTTTAATTAACGGCAACTACATACGTTTTCCATAGAAAAATATTGACCACAAATCAGAACAGCCCGAATACTTAAAAGTTTTTGTGTTGTACTAATAATATTGATCTTTCAGTTCTTATATCTGCCGATCCAGGCATTGTTCTTTGAAACTGATTCCTAATGAATCATCTTATAGTTGCACAGTATTATATAATAAAAACTTGAAACACCTTTACCATGCATTGATAAGTTCAAAAAAGTTACTATAAACCTACTTTCAGCGGATATATTCAACACCTTAAACCTTAGATATCTTTGTTGATGTAGAAGAAAGGAACTCGCGCTGCATCTTATAACGAAATATGAAGTCTAGCTATTGGTGAGGGTTTATTATTTAATTCATATGACGGAGAATATGACTAAATTATACAATTGAAACAAAATGGATAATAAAATTAAAGTAAATGCACGTATATGTATATACTTAATATAGAAATTTTTTTATTTTGGGATATTCTCGTTTTAGTTGTTCATATGCCGATATTTCATTGGTCGCTAAACCAAATCGTCACATGAATTTTAAACAGTTTGAAAACATTCAACCTCGTATATATATGCCAAACGAATAAAATACAATATGAGAATTCTATAGCGTATATTATATAATTTAAATCACATTCTATTTCGTATATAATGGTAAGGCCCAGGCATTGATGAAAAGGAAAAATGAATACTTCAAATATATTTTTTAACTAATTTTTGTTAAAAAAAATTGAACTATTAATGAATAAATATAATTTAAAAAGGACAACAAAGTACTAATATCGATTTTTTTAAGCCAACCAAACGCTTTTTTCATTACAGTTTTGTGAAAATCTTTGCTTATTTTCAACAAAATCTACCATATTATTGTAATTAACACTGATGCCAACTTATATACGATCCGAATTTTCTACCAATCTCAAATGTTCTACCAATCTTAAATACGTTGGAATTCAGATAAACACATCCCCCCCGCGTTTAAAGGAAAAAAAGTGCTTAATTCAAAATAAAAACTCTTAACTAAAATTGTTCTTTGATTCGAAAATGGAAAATATGATTCGTACTGAAAATAATATATATATACCACAAAAATATATATATACCACAAAAATACCAGCCCAGGTGCAAATGACGTCATTCGATATCGATAGAAATTTCAGTACATTTAATTTTTTTAAATATCATTCTACATCGAATGACGCAATTGGGCCCCTGGTGATTAGCTGCGAACAGTTTTTTTTCTTACGGGAGCTGTGTTGCTCTTGAATCTCTCGCTCTCTAGCTCATTTAACCCTTTCGACCCGGATGGTACACATATGTACCACTCACACCTTAAACATCTCTAAAAGCTTTAAATTAAATGTTATTTGGTTGTGCATTGTACCATGTCGTCTAAAAAACTTCGCTTAATAGATTCTAAAAAGTCCCGTTATTTTATTTTGTTATTTATGTTTGATATTTCAATTTTTGTGAGTCGCGACGTAGCCAAAGTGAAGTGCGTTGATAGTTTTTGTGCGATATTGGCGCGTGGAGCTTCGAACATAATCAAAATAAGGAAGAATTTAAGTTTTTGCAAGTATTTGCAATTGAAGCATGTAAGTATTTTTAAAAATATATGTGTTTTGTGGTTATTTTAGATTATGGTATATATATGTACCATTCGGCCGGTATGGTGGTACATATTTGTACCAGTAGTCCGGTGAGCACTGAATATTGTAGTTTCATATTTTGGGAAAAATTTGATGTTTTCGTAGAAATGGATCCTGAAGATGAAGCTGATAGCGCTCAGGAGACTTTTCCGGAGGATGCTCTGATGAGTTTGTACCAAGTTGTAGGTCTAGCTCCAGCGGAGGCGAAGATGAAGACGAAGTACAAAGTGGTGTCTTTACCTTCAGCGATAAGGAAGACATAGGAGTGGATGAAGTGAATGAGGTTACCGAGGAAGTCCTTGTCCATAATGGGAAAGCTTGCACTGGTTTGGTTTCTCAACCCGGTGCATTCGATACCAACTTTATTTGGAGTACTCCTGACGAAAACTTCGTACCTCAAATGGATATTTTTAATTCTGTTAGCTGCAAGATAGCAGAGCACATACCTCGCCATGCTCCTATAATTGATATTTTCAACAAATTTTTGCCTAAATCAACTTATATGTACATAGCCCAATGTACAAATGAGAGAATAAAAATTTACCAATCGTAACTCAATGCATCTTCCTATTGAAGGGACTACTCAACGCCGTTGCACCAACTGCAGCGCTAAAAAAAACAGAGGCGCACTAAGACAATGTGCAAGGAGTGCTTAGTGCCACTTTGCAAAATGTGCTTTGCATCATATCACATGTGAATTTTATGTGATAATACATTTTTATTATAACCTTCCTTTTCTTTTTCAATAAAATTTAAAAAATCAAGAAAATATGATTTATTATTGGCATAATTCTTTTTAATATAGTTTGTTGCACAGGACGGTTGGTACTTATTTGTACCACTTAACATCCCGAGTGGTACAATGGTTTACCACCACCACCTCAGCCACCCAGTTATTGATCCTCTGATTTTCGTTCGCGGATAGCTTATTTATTGCTTACTTAACCCATTGCCACCAACAATTTTATTGTAGCATTGCTATTCGAAAGTCGGGTTGAAAGGGTTAAGAAAATTTACTCAAATATAGATTCCTCAAATTCAAAAAATTACAAATATTTCGAGGCTTGTTTCAATATTTTACTCACTTAAAATTCGCTGCCGTAGGTAGATGAGGTGATTGACTCTGTGAAGGCGGATTGCTATACGGGGAGTGACTATCTGAGGTCACATGGGTCCTTGACATATTCAAACTTATGTCGGTATGACCAATAGATATGGCTCGAGCAACTGTTGTCGTCATGTCTTGCAATTCAGCTGGATTTGGTGGTTGAGCATTCAGGGCCAATCCTATAGTTTGAACTTGTGAAGGATACAATGGACCGTTGGAGTGGACCATTAAACTGCCGCCACCTGGTGGCATACCTAGAAAACATAAAGTTTTAAACATTTTATTAAACACATATTCCATCTATAAGAGTAAATGATGCATGAAAACTTACTGGGTAATTGAGGTCTCACGGGTGGTCCACTGTTCTTTGGTTTTCGTTTGCGCTTCTGTATGCCTTCCTTCTTCATTGAAAGCGGACGATTCATATTGTGTAGTTTGTAATAAAGGCCGCAAGCATTGCAAACTGGATTGCCATCGTTGTTGCGCCGCCACAAGGTTGTCGAATTTGTCTGACAGTTGGCACAGGTTACACCAGTCCGTCTGTTGTTGGCCGCAACTGCCGATGCTTTGGGTTTTGTCTGTCTAGGACCAAGCCGCACCGTATGACGCATGTTGCTGCCATAGCAAGAAGAACAATAGCCCTTCGCTTTGCTACCCAAAGGCGAGTTGCACTGGTCACATTTATCTGCTAAAGGCGGTGGAGCTTCATAATGTGTAATGGAGCTAGTGGGAGCCCACGACCCAGGAGTTATGTTGCTCGGAGGATATTCCTCAACCACCTGCTGATGATAATTCTATATTAAAAAACAAATTTCGCACAGATTTGTTTTGTAATTTATGGATAGAAGAGAATAAAGAAATAGATAAATGATAAGGAAACAATTGATGTTAAGTGACATAGAAACTGATTCGCTTAGGGATACATTGTAGTACTTACAAAGCCCATATTGGAATAATCTACTCCAGTCGTAGGCCATATACTCTGTTCGCCTACTGGTGCATTGACAGAATCGAATAAGGCCATTGGCTGATATTGTACGGGCTGACGCAGTAGGTTTAAGCTCGGATCATTTTTGGTTAACAATTGATTTGGATTCGGGGAAACACTATAGATGGTGTTATTTTGACTAAATTGATACGAAGATGTTGAGGAATAGTTCAGATAGTGGGCATTACCCAAATCTGTAAAGGTTTTTGATTCATTCGGGTGAATGCTGGGATCGACTACCGCTGTTTCGTAGTACAATGTCGGAGGTCCATTGCCATTATCGTTGATTGTTTGACTGAAACGATTGTCATCCTCGAAACGCAACAAGTGGGTGGGATGAGGCAAGGCTGCATGAGCTGAACTGGACAAATTGTGGGGATTTTGTTGATGTAGAGCCGATGTAGAGACCACCATTGATTCAGTGTAGTTTCCGTTTGGAGTGGGACATTGTTGTTGATGTTGTTGCTGCTGTTGAAGTTGTTGCTGTGCAGCATCACTTGGCAGCTGATCTTTATCTATTGACTCTAGTTTAATAGTGCCAGTCGCAGTATCCGCTGTGCATAAAATGGGTTGACCATTTTCATTGGTATAAGTGTAGACGGTGGTCCCTGGCGGTGGCTGATGTTCGTCATTGCGCGGTGCCATTTGTACGTACTCGGGTGTTGAATTACGTTGACGTTGATATTCACTAGCCGATTCTGGATCTTCGGAATCACGATGAACTCTAAATATAGACAAGGAAATGATAAGTGTGAAATTGAATTTTAAAATCATAATTCACATATTGCGAAAAAAATTTTTTAGTAATAAATATTTTGGAGGAAAAATTGTTAAGAGGAAAATGAATAGTAAAACTCAAAGCTTATCAAAATTGCAGCATGACCTTATTAGGGCCAAAACTACAACAGTAAAAACAACCGGCATAAAAATTTATACACTTTTGACATGCAAATCGCTTTTGGTGCATGTGCTGGTGTGCACACCCCAAGTATTTTTATACGTTTTGAAACCCCAATATCCAAATTTATATTTGTTGCTGTAGTTGTCCTAATAATGCAAGCTTGAGAATTAAATTGAACTTTGCAAAGTTTTACTTTGTTAAATTTGTCATTCAGCGATTATAAAAAAGTTTTATCACTTTATCTTTTAGCAAATTTCACTGTGATTTTAATTTTTTGATGTTTTGATTCTCTACTAAAACCTTTTATATTGTTGGGATTTGTTTTGGTAAAGCTTTGAATGTATAGTAATATATGAAATCTTTGGTGAATTTGCATTCTTAATAAGAACTTTTAAGTATTGGCAAATTATCTACTTCATGATCTTCCAAATTCTAGTCAACTTTTTATTTCCGGATGAGATTTCAATATTCTTCTGTTCTCTGTTGAATTCTCGATTGCGTTTTTAGTCTTATTGTTTAAAATTTCGCTTTTTTGTTTTTGTTTAATATATGCTTTTGGGTGTCATGGTACACTGGTGGCTTGTGTACTAGACCACTAGTATGAAGGTCGCAGGTTCGATCCCTGCCATGGACCGGGGATGTTTTCTGCTTTCTGTCTTCTTCACTCTTCAGTTTCCAATTTTTGATTCTCTATTTATTTCGGGTATCACAAAGGAACCAAATTATGGACCCAAGTAAGCGAAAACTGCCTGTTGAAAGTAACTTAAATAAGATTTTATATTTTGGTCCTTTATTTAATTGTGTACTTGTCAAGTTTTTATTTTATTTCGAAATTTCTAAATTTTTATGTAAAATATAAAATATAAAAGATATAACTTTACGGTTTTTTTTTTGGAAATCTGAGCAGGATGTCTTTTTTTTCGAAAAAGATTATTTTATAAAAAATTTTGTCAGTACACAGATTTTACTTATTTTTTATATAGATAAATTTTTATTAAAACTACAATTTATTAGCAGCTATAGAGTGTTAGTGGAAGGTTTTATTGAGAATCAGACTACTTTGCAAAATTTTATTTAATTGAACTCAATTAGAATTAATAAAAAATACTGACTGTAATAATTACAGAGTTCTTTTGTTTCTATTGGATAGTACCCAACTGCATTTGGGAATTGATTTTCTGTGCCATTTATTGTGGCTCTTATAGAAATATGAACGATAGTCCATTTGGAGAAGAGATTATTTGGTGAAGAAATTGTGACAGTGTTAGAAAAGAAGATAATTCTTACAACAAAAAAAATCCGTTAGTTATCACAACTTTTTTCTGCAGTTTCACCATCCTCATTAGCTTTTCACTTTTACACATTTTTTTTTCTTTCAAAAATTATATTTCAAAATGTTAGTGGCCCTAGACGACAAAATTTTCGTAAAATTGCGGCGTAAGAATTATTTCATCGTACAAATCTTAAAGTCGAAAATTTCACATATAATTTTTACCAATAAATAATGGTTTAGTTTTACTTGAAATATTTCCTTAAGTAGGATAAAAACATATCTTAATTAATAAAATAATATTCAATAATATGCAACTGCCACAAGCGAATATTCACAATTTGCTATTATTTACGTTAAGCGGGGCTGCACAGTTTATTTATTCAAATTTATGCTGGTAATAGAGCTGCATATTTTCAATTTGAAACGTCCTTAAAGGTACATATTTTCTAAATACTCATATTAGTTAAATATCCTGACTTAGTGAGAATGAGAAAAAAATCTTAACTTACAATTCTCCTGATGTTGTTATAAATCTGCGTTGTTGAGTCCTTTGTATGGGTACATATTCCTCCCGATTAGAATGTTGTTGCTGGGATTGTTGTTGAGACGATTGATGCTGCTGCTGTTGCGGCGTTTGATTACTTTGTGTTTGTATCACAGCATTAATAGGTTGCGATTGTTGCGTTTGTATAATGGTGGTAGGAGCTTGTTGTTGTTGTTGCGTTGATGTTGGTTGGTGAGTTGTTGATTCTTGGGATTGCTGTTGTTGGTCCACTTCGGTGCGTTTTAAATGTTCTTGACTGTTATGTTCGGTTTTAATTTTATCCAATAAATGTGTATGATATTTTTCGGGTGATCGTTGTTGCACTTGTTGCTGTTGAAATCTTTGGTGTTGTTGCAGTTGCTCTTGTTGTTGTTGTTGCTGCGATTGTGGTTCCATCTGCGGTGAAGCACGAAATGACAATAACTTGTTAGAAATTTAAAAATTGCCTAACAAGTGGTATGACTAAAACACAACGATATTTTCCTTTATGTTTTTTTATTTATTATTGTTTATTTAACAAACTAATAAAAAAGCGACGAAATATTTCTTTAAAAGAATAAGTTTTTTTTTTGCAAGTTCCGGTGTTGAGACCGGACATTTATTCAACAGCGAGTGCGAAACATCTGCCCTTTACTCACTTATTTGCTCTTTAAATTTCTGTCATGATTTTCTAGTGTTGTGCAATTTATTAAGTAATCGATTTCGATTAGAAAGACTATAAATATTACTTCACTAAATTTATAAAATTTTCTAATTATGTATACACGTCGTAAACAAATTCGTAAATCGTATAACATTAAAGATATAAAAAAAAATTGTCCATCGGATAGAATTATAGTAAAATTACAGAGCATATATTCCAAAGCATTTAATTAGTAAATACATGTAGCCCTTTCTAGATCTTTCTCCCTAAGAAACACGCAGAAAAACATCTGGAATAAGGATACCAACTAGATTGCTCGTTTGAATATTTCAAACCGTCAAGAGTCTAAAAGGGAAAAAATTTTTAATTTCCGTTTAATAACAACTAGAATACAGTTATTTTCTCAATCGCACTACAAAAACCGAATCACATACCAAAGCCTTATGCGTCACAAACTTAGCAAATATTAAGAACAACAAAACAAATCGCCCAATATGAAAAATGAACAAAAGTGTTAAAAATTTTGACATCACAATTCTTTTTATGCGGTAAAAGATCAAAAGTCTTCAAATAGAAATAAAAATTGTCACCTACAACCAACCTCTATTCAAAACAACGAAAACAGCTAAAGAAAATACATATACATACATTTACTCGTATATAAAATGAGAACAAAGTAAATAAATCAAAAATTATAACGTCATGAGCTGTCTTCATTGTAACGTTTGTTACTTTAACAAGACGTCAATGCTACGAGTACGTTTCGTTAAAGTCAATAAGAGACAGCAAACAACCAATAACTAGAGTAACAGGAAAGCGCTCATTGCTTCTATCTAACTTACATACCGCTCTTGAATTCCCCAAAAAGCAACAGCAACAACAACATTAAAAAAATTACAAAAAGTAACATTTGCAAACGAAAGTGATAAGCATTGACGTGATTTTTTTTCTTTATAGTTTCATTATAATTTTTTTTTATTGTTTTCTGGTTACAACTTGTAAAATATTTTTTGGCCTTAAAAAACAGAACAACACACATACTTTGGCCGGCATTTACATATGTATGCATGTACATAATTGTTTGTGTTTTGAGACTTGATTGGTTTTTGCTTTAAATTGTCAGAAAACAAATATGTATGTTATTGTCATAAAATGGCATGTGTGGGTGTAAAGAGAATGAGTAAAATTTATTTATTTATTTTTTAAATGTAACAATATGTGACAAAATATAATCTAGGTTAATTAAGCGACCTTAATTGCATCTACCTCTACTAACTGTAGGGTAAAAGATGAAAGTCCTTACCGGAAATCGAACTCAGACCACACATGCCATTTTTGTTTCTAAGAAAAAGTTCAAAAATTTTTGCCTCTACGAAGAGATTAAGGGGAAAGTTAGTGTTCTCTAAATTATTATGGCTGTGTTTATTTTAATTTGAACGGTAAATATATTTTTTAATAAATTGATCAACAACACGTTGCACTTTTTTTAAAAAGAAAAATACCGTCAGACTCATAGAATACCGTACTGCCAATAATCGCAAGGAAGAGCACAACATGAATGAACGTAATTTTAGAAAAACAAATTTGTTGCAAATGGGAGCTTTTATACCCGACTTGTAGCCTTGTACCAAGACCTCGACGACTGTATTATGTTAACTGCAACAGTTTATGCCATTAGCGTATTATTTTTCTGGAAAAAATTGATTCTTGATTTAGAAAATGACCCAAAAATAAGTATTAAAATTTTTTGGTTTATAAAACAATAAAATCGTTATGATATATCTCCAGATATAGAGCGATCCATTAAAGAAAAGTATTTACCAGACATTGACCTACATGTATTCTAATTAAAAACATTAGTCCTTATAAGAAGAAAATGCTCTTAGCCCTGTATAATACAAACATAATATTGTTTTATTTACTTTATATCTGTTCAATTCAAAAGTTGTTGTACTAGTCGTAAGTAGTCTTAATCTACAATAGTTGTTGTACACATGTTGTTGGTATTTTCTATGTAAACATTTGCTATGGAGCCTACAATTGAAAATCTCAATACAAATAAATATCTCATAATCATTGACCCATGTCTTATGATTGAAGCTACTTATATGGAATCTTTCTGCTTCATTCGGCCATCTTGAATATTTATTTTTAAGTTTTAAAATAGCTTTAAAAATACGCCTTGTCGCAGTACCACCGTCTCGAATGCCAAAAAAAGTATGTTTCTCTACAAACAGATGTTCCACCACTAGATGGACGGTTGGAAGTTGCTACACAAGGAATCTTGTTTGAAATACTTCGTCATCTTTAGTTAAGTTTAGAAAATGACTAAGCCCAGCTGGAAGCAATCACACTTCATACATCAGATTTTAGAAATCCCCAGTGAACACTTCGATGGTTTTCTAACAAAAAATTAACATTCTCATCACAAATCTCTCTTGCATTTCAACCTCCTCTTTCAAATCACCTAAAAACTCCTTAGTCTTAACTATACGAGTAAACTTAAATGTCTTGTACATCTACACTCTCGATTCAACCACTAACATTTCGCATAATGCGAAAATTGTATGTCTTTTCACTTATATTCATAATAATTACTTATATTATCGTTGTTTTTATTTTAATTGACTTTACTTCTTTCCATTACATTTTAAAAGTTTTACATTTTAAAGTTGAAGAGAAAAAAATCTGCAACTGATTGTTCACAAGCGCCGTAGTTGTATTTTCTATAACTTACGAGTATCATCCAGAAATCTTGCGAATTGATCAATTATATTTTGTATGAACGATACAAATACAATTGCAAATGTTATTATAACTTTGGTTTAAAGATCAAATTAACAAATACATTCCTTCTGAGGCACTACTTGTGGTTTTTTATTCATGCCTAAATTTAGTACAAGAAACTGTGAATGTAACTTCATCAGATGAGATTAATTAAGTTAAGTCTTTACAGCCCCTTGATATTTTGATGTTTTTTTCACGTACATATAAATATACGCTTATTGGCAAAAAAAAAGAGACCAAGCTTTCAAACAAAACACTGAATTAATAGACCAGTTTTCAAGCAAAAAGTCATATTTTCTTTACTGTTGGCTAAAGGGTCATTATCAAATCTAAAATAAAATACTAATCTATTATTACTAAATACTAATCTATTATTACCAATAATTAATATTATTGCCATAATCTAACAACACTGCAGAGGTCATAATATAGTTATCATAATACAGTTACTATAATACAGTTACTATAATACAGTTACTATAATACAGTTATCATAATATAGTTATAAGTCTGCTTTGTGTGCTTAACGCAAATTGCATTCATTATTACTTGTGGAAGAATGCGAAACCACCTCTAGGAGTGCCATCCGTTTGACTCATTGAAATTTTATGAATGAAATGTATACGTACGACCATAAATTGGCTTTAATTTTCTAATCTATTCCTTATTACTCATTGAGAATTGAATTTTAGTAAAATACACAAATAAAATATGTCATCCGAAAATTTTATAAGAAAAACATTTGAAACGTCATTACATGCTAAATATTGTGCGTTGTCATACGATACAAAAAACTAGTACAGCATTTTATAAAAATGATCACCTAAAATGTTGCTTTTATATTTTATAGTCTTATCATTGATTGTGATAACAAAATACTCGTACAAGATAATCGATAATAAACATGCAAATAATTATTCTGAATATCGCTACTGCTAAGAGACAATAAACAAAACTACAAAAGAATAATAATAACAAATAAATATTGAACATTTTATATAGTAGTTTGTAAATAAGTTGGAGTTCGAAAAAAATCTGCTGCCAGTCGTACTTAATCTTGTTAAACTAAGTCCATGGCCAACACTACTTCGAGAAAAGCAAACAAAACTTTTCTTTATCAATCAGCAGTTGGCAGATTATTTCTACGTTCTGTAAATATTTAATACTTTTAAGCGATACAGTCGTTTTGGAGAAAACGTGACAGTGTATTTCAACAGATTTGATAATGTACTTTGGAAAACCAAACGCCACTTATCTCACGTGAGTTAAGGTTTTATCTATAAATTAATATTTGTGAAATAAAGCAAAACGAATGTCTTTAAACTAGTAGTCAGTTTTATCTTATCCAAAACTTTCGTTTTCATTGACATTTACAAATCGGTGATGCAAAAATGTGGCACGAATACACAGATGGTATCATACACAAAATCTTTAAGGCTGCTGCTTTTTTTAATTTAATTTTTCTTATAGTTTCTTATTGTTATTTTTATTAAATTATTGGTGCTAAAAGTCCAAGAGTTAAAGTGTATTCAAATAAGGGCTTTCTATTTTTGATTTGATTGTGGCCGTTTTATTAAAGCTTCATTAACATCTAATGCATCTTGAAAAAGTTAATGCTTTGGAGGTGGATTTCCGGCTGGTGATGTCATTAAGAAAGACGTTGTCCATGCCATCACCATCAACGGCGGGCGATAGGTCGATGATAGCCTGAATCTTTTGGCTTGAATTGGACCATATGGACACCAAGGACATGTACTATAGTTTAAACAAGACGGCGCTATGTGCCACATTGGACATACTGCACGAGCGATCTGAGATCATGGGCCTCTCACGTGGAGGTGATATCAACTGGCCACCGAGATCTTGCGATTTGACCTTGTTAGGTTTTTTCTTGCGGTGGTTTTCCTAAGTCGCAGGTCTCTGCAAATAAGCTATAAGGGACAGCGGCCCGCAGCAAAGCTGCACAAAATATATATTTCATGCATAATGGCGACCTTAAATTTTTTTTTTTAAATTTCAGTAACATCTCACAAACTTTAAAATATTTAAATTTAAAGATAGGAAGGGAATGGAATGAAAGGTTCATTATATGTGAAGGAAATTATCTAGCATTTTGAACAACGCTCATTAACGATGTCTTACATTATGTACAAGGCTTATAATTTTTGCTGCTTCTCAAACAGTTTGCAGCATTTATGTCTATTGCCTAATATAAACAAATAATTACACAGTACAACACATGATTTCGGGACTCCATTATGAAAGTAGCCTCAAAAAGAAGAACTTCTGCATAATTCGTTTGGTCAAGGTACGTTAAATCATAATTTAACAACTAATTTGAAGTTAGTAAGTATCGTATTGGGTAATTTGTCACGTTTTAGGCTCTTTTGTTTGTCATAAATCGAGAACCACTAGTCCGAATAAGCTGAAACAAATTTAAAAAAAATTAAGAATTGCAATTCCATTAATCTGTTCATACAACGTTTCGCTACATAAGCAACAGTTGCGCAGTTATAAATAAATGTATGAAGAAAAAAATATTTTTTGCCTAAAAAATTTAAATTTTTTATTTTTAACTCATAAAAAATCCATTTTTGGCTTTACAAAAATGTCTCGAACGTTATTTCTATACAACAAAACACAACAGCAAAAAATAAGCCGATATAAAGTGAAAAAACTGTAGGCCACTCTTAAGGAACGTCATTTTCACTGCTTCCACAAATCTAATAGTGCATTCTTTGTCTTCCTTAGAAGTCATGTTAACAAAAATTTTATTAAGAATATGAATTACTTCCGCAAATCTATGAAACTTGATTCAGAGATACGTTTTTACATGAAGATGCTCTATTTTTCTTCCATTAATAAGTGATAAAATGACTTTCAAATGACAGTAACACAAGCCATGATTTTTATGAAATTTACATAATCAAATTCATAACGCAAAAAGTTGAAACGTTGCGTCTATACAATTATAGCCCAATTGTTGCAAATAGAATTACAAATTATTTTATAACTTTTTCTAGGACCAAAGATGCAAGTTAAGAAATCCACTAATTATAAAATTTACATCTCTAAGTTATTGCGACGAATAAAGAAAAACTAACAAAATTAAAGACAAAAAATTTAATATTTTAAAATTTATTGTTTTTGGTGTGGATTTTGAGCCGGTGGCATCATTGGACGGTACTTTTTCAAAAGGAATAAAGGCAGGAAGGTCACTGTGAATGGTATGCGCCAGACGACGCCACATGCTACACAGCACGCATAACAAACGCCCAATTAAGAGGCGAGAGAGATGCTAGAAAAAAGTAATATCCAGAGCCTCGTGACACATATGTATGCTTTGTGCCACCACCTAATCGAAGCATCCTCATTATAACTTCTCAGAGGTTTACAATATAAAATTTTCATATAAAACTTAATTTATAATCCTTTGATAAGTACGAGCATTGTGAGTAAGACAATTTATGTTTAAAATCTTATCTTAAACGTACTCTGTTGCAGTTGCTTTCAATTGCAGCAGACAACAGCCAACTGTACTCGTATTTATTTCCTAAAAGAATTTTTAATTGAAACCATCATATGGCTTTTAAGGAAATACTACCCATCATCATTATCGCCATCTTTAGATATGAGTATCAGACACGCGCCTGCGTTTTTCACCATTTAGATGACACCTTTCATTATTTCCCAGTCTAGTCAGTTGGTTCTCTGGTTACAATAAAAAGTGAATGTTTTCACTTACAATTAAATACACACTGGCATTCATGTTCGCATAAATATGTACATAGATGTGTATGTATGTATGTATGTACTTTTCTATTATTTGTGTGAGTTTATTTTTTTTTTCTTATGTGAGTTTCTTTCAAACCTTTTTTTTTGTTGTTGTTAATGTGTTATCAATTTATAAAATGTTATAAAATGCTGCTTCCTTAATGCCTTCATTTTAATTTTCCAAAACTCATAAGACCTACTCCATAATTTTTATAGCTATTTTTTTCCTACATTTAAGTTTTAATTATTTTTCAGGGTTTTTTGTTGTAAAATTTTCATATAATTTTATTTTTAATATATGGCTTTTATAACGTGTTAAATTATCATTAAAGGCTGACAGACATTTAATTAACTTTACTATTTTATTGTTCATTTAATATAAAAGAAATAAAATTGTTTATGGGTGTAAATAGTTTAGAAGAGGAATGATTAAAATTTGGAGTTTTAATATGGCGTTATCGAAAAATATTTGAGAAAAGCTACGGAATATGTAAGCAGAGTCGAAATTATAGGAGCAATTGTTGTTGTTGTTGTCTCTTTCTGGAAGTGACAAATTCAATGGATGAGCTGTATTTAGACACTGGCAGAATAGACTTGTAGACAGAGAAAATAGAAGCGATAATTTACTATTCGTATTGAAATTTTAAAAATTCAGTTATAATTCCTTGCTTACAACTGAAATTAGAAGCCTTTGCCCAAGCTTTAGCAACTTTTGCCAATATACACGTGGTATTGAAAATTCGTTTGCAAGTTTAAATATATTCAATTGGAATTTTCAAACGTATATAAGTTTGCGAAAGTCCTTATATTGGCGAAAAGGTATAAATATTAATAACAAGAAATAAAATTGAAATCAATATAGATATATAGAAAAAATTGCAAATCATAATCAATATCAACCAAAGAACTTTCAAGGCAATATATGTATGAGTGTAATTGATTGCGAGAGTTTTAAGCCGGTTCTGACAGCCGTTCTAATGGTTTCCCAATTCATTGCATGAAGCTCGCTTGAGGGAGGTCAATGGTCAAACTCCCATACGAGGAAGGTTACAAGTTTTGTGTTTTCAAATAATGTTTATATAAATAAATAAAATAAATAAATAAATAATGTTTTCTTTATTGAAACATTTATTTGTGGACATAATAAATAATTTGGTTTTTCTGCAAAAGAAGTCTGAAGAAATATAACAATATGGGTCACACTTTTAATATATTCTGTAATTTCTTCTAAATTCATGTAGCAACCATAACAGAGTTAGGAATAGTACATAGAAACGACAACATTCGATTGCTAAGAAATTCTATTTTTCTGTTTCAAAATTATGTTTCAAATTGTTAATTATTTTAATCCTTCTTCACACACTGCTTTTGCTTTTGTTAGAAAATATTCAGCGTAAAAAGTTAAAGTAATATTTGTCTCTGCTGAACGTAGAAAGTGCCCAGTAAAAATACAAAGATGTCAGGACTTGTGATCAGGAAGCAGTACAATTTCCGATTATTTTTAACAATTATAACAAGTGCTTGTTAGTGAAAGGTCCTTTCTAATTTTGATTCCTAGTCATCGGATTTGAAATCATGTTCATAATGGCAAGGGAAAAGTACTATCCCTAATGTCCATTATTATTTTTAACTTTTTCACAAAATTAAATTTTTTAAGGATATTTTTTCAATTGGCACAAGTCGAACTCGAACTAGGAAATCTTATTTTAGCCACATCATCATCTAAAACAACAATAACAATATACATATGAGGCAGTAAATTTTTTGGGCAGAAACTCAGTAAAGAAATAGTTTTCAAAGAAGAAGTGATAATGCAGATACTGTTACTCGGAAACGTGAAACTAACAGAGTCACATATAAATTTAAAGAAAACATTGTTCTTCAAAAGAAACTTTAATTTATAATCATGATTTTGTTATGAGAAGTCGAAAAATTCTTCCGAAAGCAAAATTGATAACTTTTTGCAATGACAAAAAATATGGTGGCTTTTTGAATTTCGCAGGATACCTACATTCTTCTAATGTTGGTAAACTTGTCGCGAACAGTTCACAGCTTCAAGGAGTTTAGGTGTTTGTTACAGGCAAAAAGAAAAAAGTTTATGATGTGCTTAACGATTTTCTGCTGTCGAAAGAAATAGGTCAGAGAATCTGCATCAAATTTTTATTTTAGTTATGTTTTTCTTAACCGCACATTTATAAGGTTTTTCTTATTAATTCTTAAATTTTTCGCCCGCTTATTATCTGGAGTTGGCATTCTCTCAAATGGCAAAGAAGTACATTGATGATGCTATATTATTGATGATACTATATTGTTTATTCCCACAATTTTTTTAATTCAACTTAATTTCTTTCATATGAAAATTGGCTTAAGGCATTTATTGTTTTTATTATCATTATTAGGGGAACCAGATATATTCTTTAAGAGCCTACTCCTAAAATCTTAAGAAAGTGCTCATACAAATTAAAAATACGCTTAAAAAACTACGTAATTTCAAATGGAAGGTGCAAAATTTTATTGCTTAAATACTTGTATTATTCAATAATATTTGCATATAAGATAGAAATAAAATAAATTTAATAACTATCAATTAGTTTATGTAGAGCTTATAAACAAAAATAATCATGAAAGAAGTTATACTATTTTTTGATTACTTCTAATTCCTTTTGATTATAGGTTTTATAGGTTTGATTATAAGTATTATGGTAAATCCAAGTATTTCCGATTACTTTTGGATTATCTGTAATCTGTAATCGTAGTCAATTGATAATCATACAAAACTTGAAATAATCGTAATTGATTCAATTACTTTTCAAAGATTGATTTGAAAGAAGAAAATTTATTTATCATTTTAATTTTCCATGCTTTAAGTAATTGATGTCCCAATAATAAATAAGAATCGATATGTATTTATATAGTTTCAAATTCCACTTCATAAAAATGATCTATTGGCGCAAAAGTCGCAGCGGTAGCGGCACAATCAATATGAAACTTGTTGTCGTTGTTTCTTAAGATAGGACGACTCATTTAAATTTCTAATTCCCATAAAGTTTAGATTAATAGGAAAAAGTCATACTACTGCTTTTTTAACATCTATTTTTTATTCTATTTTCTATTTTTGTTCCTTTCTTTTTTATCACAATCGATGATAATAATTTTAAGATAATTTTATCTATTCTTCATTTTACCTTCAGATGCATTTGTGAATGAATAATAGCACTTTCACACACCATGGAACTAAATATTTTTATATGAAAACGAGATAATGAGCGAATTTAATCTTTATTAATTTTATTTTAAATTTTGGTATGCTTGTTTTTTACGAAAATAGTGATTTGCTTTGTAACTCCTGTTTCATTCGGACCGATGAAAGAAGTTTTATATTTTTATCCGTTTTGTTTCCGTCTAATGAACGCTATTGCAGACGCGACGCATTGCGCGTTTTAAAACCTATTTTTGCCCAAAAACCACGGAACTGAAGAGGATCGTTAACCACTACAATCGTAAGCAGACAAGTCCACCACCTTTAAAGAAAACCAATACCGAGACAACAGAAAAAATCTCTAACCTCGAATCGTTGTAGGTTTTGTTGGTGTTTTCAATTGCTTCGTGTGAGTGTGTTTTCAAACCTGCGGTTAACCTGAACAACTGAAAGCGGGAAAATAATGTCGAAAATAAAAAAGTCGGCATATGTGTGTGAATTATGATTTATTTATTTATAACAAATACAAGCGCAATTACCTCAATTAATACAAGTTACTTCAACCCACCTTTACCTGTGTTCTACTTGCTTTTTTAATTTTTGTTAAGTGTTGCACTTATTTATACACACTTATACAGATATAGAGTTTTCTGTGTTAGTGTTTCTTATCTTATCGCTCGTTTCGTTCAAAGAGATAAGAAAGTGCTCATGAAATGTATATAAAACAGTGCAGACTGATTTTGATTCTTACAAAGTTATATTTTTGCCTTGTTTTTTCACTCTCTAGTCTATTGCCGTTTTCTGTTATTAATATTAATGTTGTTGTTTTTTAATTTTTTTTTGTAGTTGTGTTGCTGATAAGTATCGGTGTGTTACAAATTGCGCATGCGTGTTTAGTTTTACTATGAACAAATTTGTATTAGATTTATTTATTTATGTAATTGTAACGACAGATCTCTAAAGTTTGTTTTCCTTGAGTGGGAATTTAGAATACTTAACGGTCAATATAATAATTCCAATACAATGACCTCTCGGTTTGAAATCTTGATTGAAAGAAGCGGAGCTTAACTAAAGTGAGCTGTTAGACAAAGCTAAACAGGTTTAATCGCAATAGGCTAAACGTTTCTACTTAAAACTATTACACCAGAAAAAACTGTTAAAACTGAATATAATTTCTCGTTATGGACTCGAATTCAGATCTAATCGGTATCTACCCAAGTAGTTATGTGTTCTTTAATTTAATTACTCTTTCTTTACTTTCAACGTTTAAATATCATTTTTATAAATATATATATTATATGTAATTGTTTGATTTTTACTGCATTGGCTAAAAAAGATATTGAAATAACGAAGATATAAATAATATTGATTTTTGTGTTTTTCTTCCGACGGGGTTTGTTTGAATTTGGGACGATTTTCCGTCATCCCACGTCAAATTTGGTTTGTAAACAGACCGGTTTCGGCTTTGTGCCATCTTCAGTGTTCTCTTAAATACTCTAAAATATATATATATATATATATATATATATATATATATATATATATATATATATATATATATAAATAATATTTTCCAATCAATTACATATAATAAAAAATTATTTTCAATATTGAAGAAAATAAGACTAAAAGAAATTAAAAATTAAATAAATTTAAAGAAGGGATTCGTTATTTTTATCAAAGAAATATTTTGTTAAGTGGTGCTAATGAGGCACTCATTTTGTGGTCAGATCTACTTATCCTCTCATTTCTAATCATGAATCATCATTCTTCAATGTAGTTTGATGAGATTTGAAATTGAGCCCCTTAAGAAAAACCACTAAGGAAAGCTTTCATTCAGAATATGAATTTGTACATTTACTTAACTTTAGATATACTTCAAATTCAACTTAGAGGCAGACCGCTTAGCACTAAATACTGAAGGTTTTTTCATAATACTCTTGCAAGACGCTAGAAACAATGAGTGAATGAACTAAACAATATCTGAGGAAAGAAAAATGAGCAACTGTAGTAGAGATGTGCACAAACTCCATCGTAATATGCGTATAACAATTGAAGTCCTTTAACTCTCTGATTTGTTTGCATTCTAAAACGTACTTACGACTACACGTACTGTTTACGAGAACGTGCATATGTTTCCTTTGGTTCCAATCTACATACATATATGATAGACATAAAAAATTAATTTAAAAAAACATTTATTTGGTTTACAAAAACACTACAATTTCATATTTGTTTATTGTTGAGCGTAGTATGTCAAATTAAAAAAAATTTTACAAGTTTTTTTTCTGTAAATAAATGAATTCTTTTTGGTTTTTCAAAATATTTCATTCTACGTACATACATAAATCTATACATACACACATACATACATACATATGTATGTACGATATTCATTTGCCATTAATTATTTTACCTTTAATATTCATACATATTTTAGTGCTGTGGTTATTTTAGATAATTTCATACTCGTTATTAAAAGTTCTGGATATTGCCAGCAGTTGAAAATCTATTAATCGTTATGACACGTGCTGTAAATTAAGGGAAAATATCAAATTGTGTCATTCGATATTCGACAGTGATTGCCGTAAAAGATCTATTGAAATTTCGGTTGAAATCGAGTGACATAATTCTATGTATGTATGTGCGTATGAACATTTTTTGCCAAATGCGATCAGAAACCGAACAAATTGGCGTATTTATGTATGAAGTCGGTCAGAAAACCTACCAAAAATCATATGAGTGGTTGACAGGAAAGTGTACCTCCTTGTCTAAAGAAACTTTGAAAAATTTTACGACATATCCGACAGCACTCTGTGAGAAGGAATTTTCGACATTTCTGGCCAACTTCGAAAAATTTGCAAGAAAACATAGGAAAGTGGTTCGACATTTCTGATACTTTTTGCGACCTGTTGCATTAATGTTGGAGAAGAGTTTAAAATTAGAAATTGTCCTGTAACATTCCCACAGAATGAAGAAATTTTAAAAATTCTATGACTCTTCATGAGCCATGCATTTTATTAGTTCAAAACTTAAACATTTATACAAAAGCGTTTAAGAAATAAATAAGAATTATATTGAAAACTGAAATTAGATTATATGCAAACGTATCCCATAAAAGCGAACGCCAGAAAATGTGCAGACTATTCTGTTAAATGCCTTAAGGAAAATTAAATTTCATTCTGTCAACGTGGGGACTAGTTTGACAGAAAATTGCTGACTATTAGGGTAAATATCTAAGGGAACTGTAGATAATTTGATTGATTTTCTGGTAAAGTTGCAGATTTTTGCTGACATGAGACATGTCGGCCAAAAAAGTTTTATATTCACATAAAATAATATTGGAATGACTTTCAGCGCTCAGCCCAAATAGCTTAAGCTAAAGTTAGGCAATTTGAACCGTAAATTTGAAAATGATGTATAGGAGGTGAAAAGAAGAAAATGGCAGACTTTCTTTAAGAAAGTAATAAATTTATAATGTTGTTTGGAAAATTGTTTACTTAGTGGAAAAATCGTTTAAAGACTACAACTTTAGTTCCATTCCAATCTGTTAACACATAAGTAACCATAAGAAAGAATATGAAAGTGTTAAGTTTTTGAAACTCTAATAAGAAACATAAAGAAAATATTTGTGTCTGGAAACATGAAAACACGTAATGTTAAAATTAATAATAATAGTAGTAGCTTAAATGTCTTACAAGTCCTAGATGATTTTCTATCTGGTAATAAAATAAACATTGAAAAATATTTGAAAATGTACCGTTTTGGGGATGTTATTGCAAACGTTTAAAGATTATAAGTCAATACATCTGCTCAAAAGATGATGCTGGAATAGATTTGAAAATATGTATATAAAACTCGAGAAGTAGAAGTACAAACTTAATTAGAACTAGTATAATACATACGTTTTTATCTTTAAGTCTCGAGCAAGGGGACAAAACTGTTATCATTCATATGTGATGGCAATATAAAATATTTTACATATTGCTTACTGAGGTAATTTCTTTAGTAAGATATCCAGAATAGGACTTTTTCCATAAAATACTTTTTTAATAAAACTTCTATAGAAATCGTAATCTTAATTTAAAACGGTGCTTTTTTGGGTTAATTTTTAGTAAACTTTTATTTTAGTAGACATACTTCTGGAAATAATACTTGTGTAGCTCTTTTAGCGAAAGGTCTTTTTAAAAAAGATATTACCACTGAACCATATAAAATCAGTATTGGTACAATCGTGAAGTTTAAACGTTTTTGATTTTCCTAAATTAAGTTTTTGTTTTTCTTTTATATTCATTCATGGCAATGGAAATCTGACAGGTTCTAGCTGAGACAACACAGTTTAAAAATCTTAAAAAAGTCATGGAAATTCTGAGATTAAGATCCGAAATCGAATTCGCATCAATTTCGATAATTTTGAAATAGGTTTGTCATTGACCTCTTGATTAATTCCTGTTCACCGACTTGGAAGCTGTCTTCATAATGTTAAGGCAAGCTTTTTGTGTTTTGTTTGCAAAGAAAATAATTTTGTATTAAATAAGGATTGGTTACTTATCACTAGGAATAAGTCTCACATATGGAAGGCGTGCAAATTTGCAAGTGTTCACAATTTCTTTTTCAACATGTGAAAATCATTGCATCAAGAAACAGTTTAAGAAAATTTTACTTTCATGTAGATTTAAAGAAATCAATATTTTTTTTATGTATAAAAATGTATATTCTAAATCGAATTTAAATTTGTAATCGATTAAAAGGTGGTTCCTTCAGAATGACATAAACTTTTTCCACTGAGCAGAATCAAATAAAGCGCAATTTAGTTCAGGCTAGATAATCAATCAGTCAATAGACAACTGGCATTGTGGCATTTGAAAGGAAGTTAACACATAAACGGAATAAAACTGCATCTTAAACACCAAGGAAACCATTTTATTCCTCAAATGTTACAGTCCGCTAATTTTTTTTTTTTTTTTTTTTTGGGAAACAGGTAACTTCTCACGATTTTCAAGGGTTTAGCATAGTAACAAAGAAATGAATAAATTAGGTACTATATATGTATGTGTACATATGTACATATATGTGTGTTATGATGATATTTTTGTATTTAATTTTTTCAAATTGCTATAAATAAAATCTGGCGTTTGTCAACTATAATAGATAAGAATACAGTCGAATTCGGATTTAAGAATATACGAATATTTCAGTAGTTGTTTTTCGCTTAAACAAGATTTTCATTTAAACGGATTTTGGATAAAAGAAAGCCGTTTAGTTCAAACGAACTAAGCATGTTAAAAATTGTTCTTTTAACCGAAAATAAAAAATATTATATACTGAAAATAAAAAAGATATATTCTGAATTTGAACTAAAATCTATTATTTAAGCTGATATCTTATTGGTTACATTTAACACGATTTAAATAAGCCGCTGATCATATCGTTTGATCAGCGGTAAATAAATATTCTTTTTTCCTTAAGCGATACAATCTTGCGCTCTTAAAACAAAATATATTTCGTTTAAGACAATTTTCTTTTAAGCAAAATAAAGTGATTTGAAATTAGCTGAAAACAAATGTTAAAAACTTTGGTATCTTATAAGCAACTTTTTATTTTAAATGTCGTTCGTTTAACCGAACTCGACTGTACCAAAAAAAGCAGCAGGTCTACTAAATTTTCATAGTGTACGTGTATGCTGTAAACGAAAACTTTTAAGATTTTGGCACTGCGACGCCGTATTAATCTCTTATTTCTAGTATATTCATATAAAAAAGTGATATTTTTAAAAATAATTAAACGAAAATATGTTTCATTGTTGAAACTACGAGATTTTTTATTTCATCCAAATTATCTCATTCAAACACATTAAGATGCTCGTATTTAACTCATAGAAATAGCAAGAATAAAATAAATATATCGTTCAATATATTCATACATATATAGAATCTATATCTGTGTAAATCTAATATAAAAGTTAACATATGTATTATGAATACTTTATTACTACTATTAAAACTATTTATTTAATGTTCAAGGAACTCTTCCACTGTTCCGGATTACATTTTTTAATTTTTACACTCTTATTCATTGGTCGCCGTAAGAACCAAAACGAAAATGCATTTGCAGATGAAACAATATGATGATGAATTAATTATTTTTCCCTTCCACTCAAGCTGTGCATTCTTTAAAAGTACGCGCATCCGCTTCCGTTGAAAAGATATATGCATTCAGATAAATGTTTAATTAAAAAACATAAAACATTTTAATATTTATTTTGCTTTTTGATTAGGTTTTATAAATTTACTGTCTGTTTTTATAAACTTCATTCATTTCTCTCTTTCGAATATTTATATTTAAAGCAACAACGTAAAACTGAAAATCGTTTTTTTTTCAATATTTAAATATTTCATACCAACGAATGTGCAAAATTTAGAAAAACAAGAAGTCATAAGAGGTTTCTATAACGCAGTCGAATCGATTAATAAAAGATGATTGCTTTTCATATAAATTGTCTACACAAACCGACCGTCTGGTTTGTGGAAGTTACATCTTTATGTTTTGTAAATTTTTCAGATGCCATCAAAAAACAATGAACTAAAATTTTCTCAATTTAAGTTCAATACGGTTGTTGCATGTTGTGTGCCAAAGGCATTTTAACCGAGAGTTCCTCGCTGCCATTAATAAATTTTAATCTAATATCAATAAAAACCAAATTTCCTCATTTTCTACAAAAGTAATTTATTGGAACATTTTTGAAAACAATAGCTCTGTTCCACATGCATAACGAAACAGTCCGAACTAGCCCAAAGTTACCCAAAACCGTTCCACATAACAATTATTGTGCAAAAAAAGAGAGAAATTGAGAGAGCAATTTTTTTAATTTCCTGTACAAATTTGCACGAACTTTTTCTTTGGGTAAGTTCGGACAAGAATTTAACAATCAGCTGTTTTTTGTTTACATATGAAACTGATAGATTTATCGGAAACTTTGCAAGCAAAAGAAAAAGTTTAGTTTTTATAAATAAATATATTAAAAAGCAGAAGTTGAAAAAAGAAACAGCATTAAAAATATTTAAATCGATCGTAATTTTTCTTTCCATTTTAAAAGGTTTATAAATATTTAAAAAAAAATTGCAATTGTTAAGTTTTTCTTCCACTTGTTTTTCAATTATTTTACAGCTATTGGCAATGATGCAAATGCTTTGTTTTTATAATTTGATGACTTTTAAGTGTCTAAAAGCACTTAAATAGATTTTAGTTTAAAAAGTAAGCAGCATTAGTATTTCAGGAACTACAAAAATGATTTTTTGCGTTCCAGCTATTTTGGGTAACTTTGGCAAATTTAGAGAGTAATTTTCATTTTGCTCTCAATTGTCCGAACTTGTCCGAGATCTTGTGGAACAAACCTAATATATACATATATTTTGTAAATTTAAAAATTTTTTAAACTGCCACATACCTAAAATAAATTTTCCTAAATTTAGTACAACGAAAATGTTCAAAACGTTGGAAATTTTTATGAAAAATACAAGGAATACCTTAGGATTTTTCTACAAAAATTTCAAACCGTTGAGCCGATTCATTTCACAAAATGCGCTCATTTAATCAAAATTGTGTAAATGAATGTGTTAATTAATTGCACCGGTAAAACCAATTAGTACATTGTATATATGTGTGTATACATATGTATATACGTAAATATATTTTCTATTCCCAGAGGCCACTAATTGTAATTCCATAGAAGTCCTGAAAATTAAAATTAATTAATTATAAAAATGATTTGGTATCCTGTGAATAAATGTAGACATGCTTTAATTTAATTTGAAGTGATACGATTACGTGTTATCGATCTTCTAGAGAAAATTAATTTGCTGTTCTCCTTCGTTTCTTTTGAAATACTTTTTCGACTTCAGTTTGTTGCCAAAGTGCCAGAGCGTTCATTATTCTAAAACTAGACGTTTTTCATTTATTTGTTCATTTCGCAATTTATTTATTTTTGTATTTTTTTTTTTTTTACTTTTTTGTTGTTATTTTAATTGTCATCATAAAATACTTAAGCCATTTGATTTTATTTGAAGCTTTTTCTTCGAATTAGAATTTTATATTCGAGTGTTTATAGTCTAGTTAAACATTTATTATGACAGCAATAAATAAACTGGCATTAGTACATACAAATGCAAGTAAATACATACATATATACATAAATTATTTTATACACCGGCTATAAAATGTATAGAAATATTTTTAGTGCTGATGTGCTTTAAAAAAAAATTTAAAAAGTTTTTAATCAAAGTGGGTCTTCAGAAACTTTACACGAAGCGTTTAATTGTTACAATTAAGGCGTTTTTGAATAAGTGCGAGTCGCTGCGGCGCAAGTGAATGAAAATTATTTTTCTTTAGCAGGTAAGCAAAGTCCGCCATAATAGAGAATTTGCATTAACAATATTGATATCAAAAATTTTTATATTGAAATCAATTTAGATTTTTTTCTGATAGAATATACAACCGAGAAGTCATATATGGAAGAATCGACTCGTTCTAAATTTGAGTTTTTTCTTCTTACTTTTAGTGAAAGTCGTTCTCAAAAAAATTTTAAATTATTTTAGGTGAATATTGGCTTTGTGCTGTTGATATTCAAAATGTTGTTATGGCTGAGGTGTGTAAAGATTTTTATTATGAATATCCGATAGATTTGAAAGCCTAGACATAAGATTGATATAAAAAAAAATAAGTGTAAAATTAATTATAAGCAAATAAAAGAAATTTTTTGCAGGATTGAAATAGGAAATATCAAATACGGAGCGTTTTACCTTCACTCAAGTACTTACTTACTTAATTTTTCTTTTGTTTCCACTAAAAGAAAAACCACTTTAAAACTGATCTAGAGACTTATGAGCTACTAAGACGCTATTGACCAAATACTAGCCCTATACCTTCTTGATCAGGTACTAAAAATATTTAAATCATTAGCACATGTAACGCAGAACCTTCTCAGTGACTTCTGCGTGGTTGGTATTTGGCATATTTCACGAGAATTAAAGAAGGGCCTCTTTAATTTATCAATCGCATAATCTTAAATTAAAATAGTTAGTATCTTCATGATTCGCTTTACCACTGTTCCTTAATCAAATATCGAAATCGAAATTGAAAATGTTCAAATAAATTCATATCGATTAATCTAAATCAATTGACTTTCGGACAACAAAATTTTTAATAATTTCTTAATTCCTTTATTCTCCACAAAACACCTTATACAATACTTTCATTTGTAATTTTTCAAATAAAGTCCAGACAAATTCAGACTTTGTAGAAAATATTAAATATTAAAGAAATTAAAAAATGGACACTTGTTATCGGCACTTGAAATACCAATTCAAATACACAAGAAAACAAAACAGAAAATTATAAGTAGAAGTACAAACATACATTTGTATGCATATGTATGTATATGAGTATATGTATGTAAAGATCTGATTAAACACTCGAAATATTGGTAAAATAGAAGAACAGTATCAATATAATGCGATGGGTCGTTAATAAGAAGTTATTTTATTTAGGGACTTCGCAACAAGTACTCGGTTTCTAATAATATTGTATAAAGCAACTCATTTTACTGATAAGAGCTTGAGGGTGCTGTTGGCTGAAGTAGTTAACGTGTTGACTACAAAGCAGTTTATGATTGAGAACCTGGGATCTCGATTCCTATTCAAGACAAGTCATTAAATTAATATCATGAGTTTTTCTGATTTACTTACTATGGCGTAGTGTTATTTGCACTTGGACTGTTTAAGTGAGGAAGGCAAAGCACTGGTCACTGAACAGTAACAGCGATTAAATATTTACTGCATTAAAGCGCCCTCCTCCGTCGATAATGTTAGCAGAACCGTCGGGCCAAGTAAAATAAAACAATTAATTAAATGGCAATACATATAGCTTAAGAGACTTAATGTGTCTACAGCAGGGGCGCTGCATCCCTGCTATAAAAAATTATGACAAGAACGCGGATTAGTTGAGTTGTAAAACAGAGATTCAGCTGTCTCCCTCTGTCTTCTGACTTCACCACCTGTCCCCCCTATCACATCCCATTCTCGAAGAAGTAACACCCTAAATAGTAGGCAAAAAAAATTGCAATATATTTAGTAGAATAAAAGTTAAGAGTTTTCATATGGAATAATAATAACAATAATATATATTCGAAAAGCAGAATTTTCTTATATAAAACTAACATATCTTGCTTCGCCTTCAAATATTATTTGGATATGCAGTCGAATTGAATTCGTTTATAATTTAAATGTATATAGCCAAACCGTTGTTGTCGTTATGCCACTAAAGGGACAATTTGCCCCTTTTTTAAGCGCCTTACGCCTTTTCATATCCCTTTTTTATAAATACCCTTTTGCATATTTTTTATGTTGTGCACCTTCAATTTTAGTTTTATATTGTCTGTGAACAGCTTTTATATAATACTCGTACACACTGAATCAGAAAAAATAAGAGTTATCCAGGTATATATATATATATATATATATATATATATATATATATATATATATATATATATATATATATATATATATATATATATATATATATATATATATGCGCTGATCCTGTCTACTTGGTCCTTTTATATCCGTTCTTCTCCGCTAGGGTATATATTGTTTTCATGTCTTTCACGTAGGCCTCACGTGTTAATGGCTTTTGTTAAATTCTCGTTATTAATTGTCTAATGCTGCGTTGTTGTGTTGTTGAGAATGGTTCGATGAATTTGTGCTATTCTGTCTATAGTTATTAATTTTCTATATATTTCGCATCAATTCTTTTAGGACCTTGTTTGTCTTAATCGTTAGGTCCAGGCAACAGATAATAAGACATGTTTTCTATTGAATACGAGCAAGTAAATGTGTTTTTAAACAGATGTACATAATTTTGTCTGTTGTTATTAGTATTTATTACATATTTATGTTAATTAAATTTCTTCTTATTTGATTCATTTCCACAAAAAGCATCATTGATTTATGATTTGGAAAAGTCTTAAGACCCCGAAACCCCAACAAATGCCGGGAGCCCGTAAAATACCGCGAATCAACATTTCAAATCATAGAACTTACCAAAATCATTACCGCTTTTTATCCCTAATTTTAACTGAAAATCTTAGTTCTTCAAAAAACGCGCCCATGTTTGAATTCGACATAAAATAGTTTATTTATAATGCTTGAAAAAACAAACTCCACGATTTTTTTATTAGACAATGATGAAGTCTCATAACGAATGAATACAAACAGCTACAAATTTCAGGGTGGGTTTTTCTATAAATTGCTGCAATCAAATCATGATGTTTATTTGCCATTAGCCTTAGGGTTGTTGTAAATCCAACCCAGAATAATGAAATATTTTATAGATGGCTGGCTGTTAAAACTAAAACAAAATTATGAAAATTAATGGAGTTCTGCCATTATGTTTTTAACCTGTAATAAATAAAAATAGAACAAATGGAATATATTGTAGCATTCATATGTTGCAAGCAAATAATTTCATTTACATATATACATCGTACTTTCCTGTTGTGATTATAGGTGACTTGCATTACTTTGAATCATAACAATTATATTTTATGATTGTGCTCTACATACCTGCAATTAATAAAATTTTTCTTAAATGCATTCACATGATACAAAAAATATTTGTTTATTTACATGTGTATAAAATGAAAGCAAAGGAAAACAAATCATATGAAATTTTACACTTTAAGAAAACAAAATGTCCATGCCACCAAGCGTTGCACGTGAATATATTTGAGATAAAATTAATTGCGACCATATATCATCCGCTATTAATCATGTCTGCATGCTGGTTGCATTAAGTTTTCTGCAACATTTTTTTGTGGTAACTATTTGAATGTTCAGAGCTCGTTTGTACTGACATTAAAAATTGAAATTGTTCGCTGATCATGCAGCCTAGAGAAATTTTCTTGATCACAAAATGTATTAAGATTGCGGAAATGTTTAAAACAACATCGCATACAAGCATTTAGCATTAGTATGATTAATTTGTGTTATTAAATTACTGTATGATCTTTTGTGGTTTCATTTAAAATTTTCAATTACTTAAAAACTCACCCTACAGATACCATATGAAAAAGTATATTATTCGATATTTCACAATTGCTTACAAAAAAACATTCATTGAATGGATTTTCGTAAAATTTCATAGAATTTTATAGCCATTTTAGAGATGCGCACGCATGCTTACATAACTAATTCATACACATAATACACACTATCTCACGCATGATCATGAGCATCTCACAAATGAGGGGCGTGAATATATAACGCACTATGATAAGTAATTCACGTATGATCAGTGTGATCAGATTTTAAAATAACATAAAGCTAAATCACGTTTGAAATACAGCTAAAAAGAGCTAAAGAAAGAAATTTGAAGCCAAAAAATAAAGCTACATTTTTATAGCTTTCAATAGTAACTTTCAATTATTTCGATATTTTTCATAGTTTACATAGTGCTTTTTTTATTTATAATGTCGACAGGCTCGTCAGTAATGAGGCTATATTGACATCCCCTAACGACGCGTCGTTTCGAAATAAAAATTATTAATACTAAATTGAAATTAGAGAAAAAGCTAGAGGAAGCCAAAAGCAATGTTGAAAAAAGCTGAAAAATTAAATCCAAATGAAATATTTCAAGCTAAACTTTAAAAGATTAAGGTAAATTTAGCTCGAAAAGAGCTATTTTGCTCACACTCGATCGAAAGTATTTCACTTATAATGATAACTAACTTAAGCAGTAGCAACTAACAAATGATCATGAAGGACTTACAAATAATTATTGAAGACTCCCGAATATCCATAAGTTCCGGATGATCATGAAGCATTAACGCATGATCAATAATAACTCACGCATGATCCTATGAGTAACTTAGGCAAGATCATTAGTTGCGGACGCGTGACCATGAACGTAATATGTAAAAGAATATTAAAATCCATAGTTGGTCTAATTGAAAATCTTGAATCGGCTGATTTAAACAATAAATTAAACTATATTTAGAAATATTCGAAAAAAATATTATATCGTTTTAGCTGAATAAACGTATTATGTTTGAATTGCAACAATCTGATTTTATACCTTCGAACAGAAACAACAATTGCAATTTTTTATATTGGAATAACAAAACTGAATTTTAAAGTTATTAAAAAAGTTTTTGAGTACTTAATATTGAAATATATAATTTTGGGATATTCTCCTCAACTAATCGTTAAAACAATTAGAATTGACAAAATGAGATTTTACCCAAAAAAAAAACTTTTTGTTTGACCAGACCAAAAATTTTTTTAACACATCCTAATTTTATATTTATAATTAAAATTCTGCTAATTAAAATTACTAATAATATGATCCTTCCCTATTTCTTATTTGACGCAATAAGAACAATAAAAGAAATTTCTTAAAAATCGTAAATTAATATGAATAAAAAACAGAAACTAAATAACTGCTGTCCTAAAGGAGACCATAAATCTCCTCTTCTTAAAAAAAGTTTTCTTTTAAAGTAATGCTTTACAACAAAAACTTAGACACGTGTAATATACAACGAAGAAGGAGCTGCTAATTGGAAACTGAATTTACGTTAGCAGCTCGTTAGCATGAAGTTTATAACTTTTATCCATCCGCTTTCGAAAATTCAACTCTGAAATTTAATGATGTCATCCCATTTTTTTACATTAATTTCGTGTTTCTTCCGACACCACTTAAATTTCCTTATACTCATAAACTATAGGTTAAATTAAAATTTAGCATGCAATTTTTTTTATAAAAAAAACTAGCGGACCAGGCGAACTTCGCCTCGCCCCAATTTTAAACCTTCAGACAAACCTTCTATTTTTTCATTTGAAAAGCCATTAAGGAATAATTTCAAACAAAATTTCATACAAAAACTCGATTTTCGACTTTTCCAAAAAAAACCTTCTCCTCGAAAATACGAACAACTGACAAAAAGTTTTACAGAAATCGGCCAAGCCGTTCTCATTTTATGAATTATTGGATTTTACCACGCCCCTCCGCCCACAGACCGAAAATAAAAAATCAGACTTCACAGTGTCACCCGCCCGAGTATTCTGAAGGTTCCCTAAAAAATTTCGTCAAAATCGGCCCAGCCGTTTTGGAGCCATTACGTTACATACATACATACACACATCCTATTTTATATATATAGATAGATAGATAGATAACATTAAAAGTAATATTATTGTAATGCATATGTTGGCTCGTTAGAAATAACTCGTAAACGTATTATGCAAAGTTCCTACCAGCTTGTTCTTTTAATTAAAACTATTAGTAGTGACTGCTAACAGAGAGTCGCAAGAGCCACGGGTGCTCTATAAAAAGAGCAATCAGTTGTGCTTTTTGGTATTTCTGCAGCATCTATAAATTGCTATCAATGTCTTAGCAGTCACATGTCCTAAATACACTTCTTTCAATATTGTACATGGATAAATATTCATGGACAATGAATGCCTTCTCGGAAATCTTCTTAAATTTGATACATACGTGAGTGTGATCAGTATTCGTTCATTTGCTTGATCAGCAACCGTTTTATTAAATAAAAATAATTTATATTCTATTTACAAAAGTTTACCTTTTTATTTCAATCATTACACATACTCGCACATACAAATCCGCAGAGTTGGCGGTGCATAGTGGCCTCTGCAGAACTGCAATATCTTTTGAAGTTAATAAATGACTACCATTTGCTGGTATCAAAGCACATTAGACTTTAAGCTAATGCATCATTAGTTGGCCACTGTAATAATAACAACAGCAACAATAACTTCTATATACTCATAGTAAACCAGCAACAGCAACAATAATAAATAATACTGGCAATAAAAAATAATGGCAAACATTTAAGTTTATAGTTAAGATAATATAATTTCGAAGAGAAGATCGCTTTCGCTGATCGTTTAAAAGCAGTAAAAAAGAATTTTCTAGTTGAATAAAAATTCTTATTTTTAAAACGTAAATCCTAGAGTTGAGCGATTAAAATGAATATTGTTTGACTAAATTTTTTAGTTTTAACTTTTTTTAAATAAAATATGATTGAAGATGTTTTTGTGTTTTTGTCAACATGTATTTATGCATGTGTATATTTTTAAAGATTTTGTTTCAGTTATTGTTATTGTTATTGTACTCATTTATGAGTCGTACACCGCAATTTTTATATTAATTTATTAATTATTATTATTTTTACCGTCTGCTTTGTTTTTGTTGTTCTTGCACAAAGTCCAGGTAATAAAGTCAATCGTTATTGATTGGTAAAACCAATATATTTTATTCAATACCTTTGTTTTTTCCAGTCACTTGTTTGGCTTCTCATTTTAATTGGGAAACAGTGAACATACACACATATACACACAGATATTTAGATACAAATATACAGTTATGTATGTGTGTATGTTTCAAGCACATGACAACAACAATGGTTAAAAAGTTCTTTTATTTAACTTATTTCTTTTATTTTTCATTTCATTATTATTTTTATGTGCCGTAAAAACTCCATTTTGGTATTTATAAATAGACTGGTATAATAATATTATTAACTTATAAATGTGGTCAGGGGGTAGTTAATGAAATTAAACAATTAAAACGAGAAATGAAAATGTTTCCATGTGTGAGGCTTTTCCGCTCAAAGGATACTTCGCTTCAAAGATACTTCATTTTGAAAATCATTTCTGAATTAGTAATAAAAAAGAATTTAAATTTAGTTAATCTAGTAGGACTTTATCCTTCCCAAGTTATTTTCACCCTTTTTTAAATAACTTTATAGGACAATTAACAGAGCAACCGGACTGTATTTGTTTCTTCAATCCGCAACTAGTAGCTTTGGATCGCCAGGAAAGCATTAATATGAAACAGAAATCGACAACTATTACTTGCCAATAACCATCCGCAATATAATTTTCAGCAACTTATCATTCAAATTATGATCCGTAATCAATCCACTGCTTTCTCACTTTATCAATTTTATGTAAAGAAGACTTCATGTTTCACCCACCTGTCATAAATTTATTTGCAGCCCTTCTAACCGAATCTCACTCTATTACAGTTTGGTAAACTATAGCAGCTGAAATGCAAAATAAAACACTGCATATCAGTAAACAGAAGTTAGTGACACATACATTTTTTATTACCTGTACTTATTTGTACTATTTTTATAAATTTATATTTCGTCGGCTGAAAATTAGCTTCGTTGATCTTTAACCAAATATTGGCGATTTCATTTCTTAAAAAAATGCCTTAGAAATTAGAAATACGTATTTCACGTTAACGACTCTCTGGCAAAGTGATCCCCTCTTTCAATTGTATAATAGAATAAGAATATTTTGTATTGGAATTTCATAAACTTTTCACAAGAATAAACCCTCATTTTCACAAACAAAAAGAGGGTATTATCTGACCTTGAAACAAAGACAATTGCGAAACATCCCATTAAAAAAGCTTCTAAATATGTCATGAAAATGTGAAGATTCAGATTCGAAAGCTTTGCGAATTCGGATCATTTTCAATGATTTTATTATTGCAGGATGTTGTCTGTTTCACTCCCTATTCACTTTTGAAAGTTTTCCTCTATATGGGGAAAACTAAACTCTTTATATTTTTCAGGCAAAGTAAATAATTTTAATTACTTAATATTGAAGTTTATTATTTGGAATATTCTCAACAACTGATTGTTTGATGTGGTTTTAGCTGTTTATATGCTGACATTTCATTGGTCGCTAAACCAAATCGTCAGTGTATACTTTGAAAATTCTGAATTTCGACTGCATGTCGAATAAAAGTAATATATGTATATAGATGTAAATACATATACATATGTATGTACATGTTTCCTTATTATTCCAGATATAGCTTGTTTTATTCCATCTCAATATTTATCCGCTCTTGTTGTAATACCCTTTTCTATAATACGCTTGTGAGTTCTAAAAGTAGTATAGATGTCTGCATTTCCATAGTGTGTATGGCATCTCAGCAGTAGACCTCCAACCATTTATTGGGAGAGTTAAAGTTAGAATTATTGCTGAAATTCAAAAATTTTTCCAACATTTCAGTCAATTAATTTGTCTAGACTCTATTGCAATAATTTTTCAATGTAGAATTAATGTCACATTGTAATAACGTTTTTTATCAACTATTAATGTTACTTATAACTCACTTTTTGAAGCAGGTAAGCCAGCAAACTCCTTTTTAGCCAGTTCCATATTGAGGCATTCCACATAAAGCAGTAAACGATTCATTTTCGTTAAAGGCCATATTTGCGCCAGAGTTTATTTCGAATATTTTTTTGAACGAAGGAGTCTTTACAGTTCTCTTCAAAAATGCTTTTCTTATTCTCCGAATCTCTAATAAAATTTAGGGAATTATGCGCTTAAATTGAACACAACAAATCTTCTAGTACAATTTTTACATAAAATTGTACTAGAAGATTCGAAAGACAATCGTCATATAAACTGAATTTCCATTTTTACATATATATGACAATTTCATTTGGTAAATGTAAATGGATTCCAATATAAGTGAAATCTAATCGAACTCTAGGTGAAATATTAATTATTTTATTTGTAACATTTCGCCACACCAGTGAGGAGAGGTGATCCAATATTTGAACATAAACAATTTTTCTTAATGGAAAAACTATCGACAATTTTAAATTTTTATAAATTGACCATTTTGCTTTAAATTTATTAAAAGGCAAATCATTCGCAAGAGGTAATAATAAACGATCAATGATCCTAAAGAAACGTTCATATTGCACTTCTTCAAAAAAAATTTTAATAAAAAAATTATATCTTTCAATTGCAAACGCAACAACCAAAAAATTTTATTAATAATTTTAGCTGATCGTTAAGTTTAGATTAATTTCAGTAAAAAAATATTTGTGTAGATTTTTAAAACCAGGTGAACAAAAACAAACGCAAACTTTTTAAGAAATATTCTTCCACTGGCCGTTTATCGTAAGTTAGACACTTCAATATATATTTATTTAAAATTATTTTCTCTCTTGTTAATTTAAATTGACTTTCTTCAAATTGAAGGGGAATTTGTTTGAAACAGAAATAACTTAGACTCAACAGATCTTTTCGTGATGATGGGAAAGTTTTAAATTTCTTCGTATTTTGCCCAACAATTCGCTTCTAATTTTCACGCATTCATAGTTCACCGTCATCGTTTTGTGAAATTAATATCAGATTTTGTTTATACTGAAAGTAAAAATTATTTTCCAGACCGAATTTCTTATACAGAAAAATGTCACTCTTTCTTACTTGTACGACTATTTCAACTGATATTTCCTATCAACTATTTGATTTTGTTGTATTTTCGTTTTTCCTATCGTACCCTTTGACGCAATGTTGAATACCAACATATCCGATATCTGAGAATAGATAGTGGCACCAGATAAGTTAACGTATCATTTCAGAGATTTCGTCCACAACAAACCCCTAAAATTTTTATCGGGGTTTCAGTATTGTTGTTGGTGTTGCTATTTTGACGGTGCAAGTGTTGCTGCTGATAAAAAACATCGTTGTTGCTTCCTTAATCTATTCCAATCCACAAGTGATAATTCCGATAAACTGCGTTTATCTATTGCCGCTGACTTTGAATTTTATCTCAAATTGGCAACTTAAACGGGTAATTTTTTATTACGAATATATTTAAATATTTACTTATTTATTTATTTATTTTTATTACGAGTATATTGCAAATAACAGCAGTAGTATGAAAATAGAAAAATTCATTTTGTCATATTTTTATAAGGATCAAAAGAGAGTCAATGGTTCCAATATGCATTTCACTTCCGATTTATTTACATAGTTGCAACGTTCTTCTTATCACTGTTATAATATTGTTAGCATGTTTTTTTAACTTTTAATTGGTATAAGCATCGCCAAGAACAATAAATATGGGTTTGTTTCCCGCACATTTTCCATTTTTATATTTTAGAATAAAATTGTATATTTTTGTAAAAAACAATGTGCTGTTGTTCGCCATTGATAGATTTGACTAATAAATTTATCATCGATTATAATTGAAAAATATTCTCAAAAACGCTCTTTATTGATTGCGTTAAAAATTATTCTAGAAAGTTTTAGTAAAAAGCCTTATTGAATAATTATTGTTTGAAATTATAAAATTGATGATATTAATTTGAAAAAATTTTATCGCCCATTTTACGCAATTTTGAACTGCTGCTCGCAAAACATCTGTCTCCAAATTGACAATTTTTTCAAGATTTGCAAGGTTCATGGTTTGATATGGTAATCGCGAGATTTAAAAAAGGAAGAAATAAATAATCAATAATAAATTCCAAATTTATGTTTATGTATTCTCTCTGACGTCGTCGGCAACAGCAACTGATGTAAATATTTTTTAAATAAATTGATTAAATTAAATACTTTTTCTCTTAAAAAATTGCTATCGCTAACAGAAACACTTTCTCTCTACTGTATGAAATTAATTACATACACGTCCTCTTCCTCTGTTTGGGGAAAGCCCATTGACCCACCTAGATATAAAATATCTAATCTTAACTTTTTAGCAATAAATATTTTTAAGATAATGAAGATTTGCTATCAATTCCGTTTTACCATTTCCTCGTTTTAATTTTCGTAGGATATCAGCTGGACGAAAAACCATTTAATGCACATATACAGATGTACATACATATACTATATAGTATATACTCGTACATAAGTAGTGCGTGTTCGTAGGTTTATTTGTGATTTTAGTTACTGTATCTCTGTAACGTTTTGTATCAGTTTGTTTGAACTGATAATGGTCCTAAGATAATAAGCGATAATAATTTGAATTTCAATTTTTCATTTCTTAACTTTGGTTTGTGTATCTAATCACCTTCAACAGTTAATATTTGTAATTGGAGTTTGAAACATTGAACTGAAGGAAGAATCTTTGAAATTTATAAAAAAAATTTGACAAGAAAAAATTAATTTGAATTCAAAAATTCAATAAGAGCAGATATTTGAAGTGCTTCATTGCAGTTATGAGTGCTAAATTTGATATCAACTGGATTGAAATAAACACAAACTACTTTTACATTAGAAATAACACCAGACAACTCTAATATTAAATTGGAAACAGGTTCAGCTGTTACAACAAATTTATTCCCAATTTAAAAAGCAATTGGGAATAGGTTTGTTTATAGTACTCGGAAGTGGTTATTTATAACACAAAACTGACCTTCGTAGACTAGTAGGTAGTGTACAAGACTCGTAGTGCGAAGGTCCCAGGTTCGAATCCTGCCGCAGAACTCTGGCAGTTTGTGTTTGATAATTAAAGGGAGCGCACAACAAGCCTTCACTGGCTTAAGTGTATGTCGTATGACATGGGCTATCACACCCCTCCAATCAACCTAACCTAACCTAACCTATAACACAAAATAAATATTAAATTTTGAAAGTGCAAAAAGTTGATATCATAATCTAATATAATAATGTAGATTTGAAAGCAAATTCAATGGAAAATTACGCAGTAATCCCAGTGAGAAAGAAGCTTCGAAAAAAGCAACACAACCTGTGATGCGGAAGTAGCAACAACTCGAACGAATATTTCAAAACAGACTTGTCATTGCCTTTTTTTGTTATGAAAAAATACCCTTTGGAAGTTCTTCAAGATCTGATTTTATTGACGCAGAGAAAAATGTAAATTTATCTAATTTGCAATTAACTTTTGCAAGGTCTTGCCTTAATGCCGCCTTTATCAATTACTCGTATACGCCATTCTAAACATGTTGAAGTTTAGAATAGAAAAATTTGTGGTTAGTTTCTTAAGAAAATTATTTTAGGTTAAATGACAACTAAATTATTTACCACAAGAAATGTAAGTCTTGATAAGATAAAACCTTGCCAATAGTTTCAATTTATGGTTTTAGTGTGGAACTAATAGTTTAAGTTAAAAACTGAAAAATTTTGTTTTCATCTAAATTATAAAAAAATAAGGGAAAGAAAAGGTACCTTTTAAGATAATATAATTTTAATATAAAGGTACTTTTTTAAGAAAAGGGACTTCTTAAGAAAATGTACTTTTTAAGAAAATGTACTTTTTAAGAGAAGGTACCTTTTAAGAAAATACATTTTTAAAATAAAGGTACTTTTTAAGAAAATGTACTTTTTAAGAAAATGTACTTTTTAAGAAAATGTACTTTTTAAGAGAAGGTACCTTTTAAGAAAATATATTTTTTAAAATAAAGGTACTTTTTTAAGAAAAGATACTTTTTAAGAAAATGTACTTTTTAGGAAAATGTACTTTTTAAGAAAAAGTACTTTTTAAGAAAATTTACTTTTTAAGAAAAGGTACTTTTTAAGAAAAGGTACTTTTAAGAAAATGTACTTTTTAAGAAAAGGTACTTTTTAAGGTACTTTTATAAAAAATGTACTTTTTAAGAAAATGTACTTTTTAAGAAAATGTACTTTTTAAGTAAAGGTACTTTTTAAGAAAATGAACATTTTGAGAAAAAGAACATTTTAAGAAAACGTTAATACCTTAAATAGTACTTTTCAAGAGAATATTCTTTTCAGGTAAATGTAAATTTTTTAATTAAAAATACTTTTTAAGAAAGGTACTTCTAAAGAAAATGTATTTGTGAAAATATACCGTCTTAGAAACTGGTGACATTCAAGACCATTGTATAATAAACATTTGGAATCTGAGCAATGCCAGTCAAACAATTTGCTTAGTTTTTCTGAAAACTCAAATGGAAATTTTAAACGCCAATAACCAAAAATTCAGAAAGCTCGATTAAAAAACGGCCTACATAACCAAATGCTTGGTGTAAAATGAGCTCATTATGAGATTCAAATTTGGTGTCACAGCACACGAAAAAGGACTCTAGCAATAAATTCCAGTCCTTTAAATTCAATTCTGCCCAACTGTTGTCCCTTTGGCACATTCTAATTCTATTTACCAACACTTTGCAACACTTATCAATTGCATTTCCTCTTGCATCAGTAAGTATTCCATGCATGATATGATCAATTCAGTGAAATTTCTGTAATAGAAAGATTTTTCTGTGTGTAATTTTTCATTTCATAGCGAATATAACGACAATTGATTTTTCCTGCCAAATAGAAAGTTTTGCAAAGTAATCACATGAACTAAAAAAAATTGAAATAGACTCTTTATCAGACATATGATCACCCAAGTCACACAGTCGTCAGATATCTTAACGTAACTAATAGAACTTACATGTCTTAAAGTCTTAAAATTCAATTTGAAAGTTCAAAATTATCGGTGCGTATCCTGCTGGCGCTCTCCTTCTAAGAATTATGCAAAGGAGGGATATTCAAGAGTACACTCTTACCATGAATATAACAGATCATTGTATGAATCAAAGGCAGATTATGTTTATTTTTAGAACATTTAACCAGTAATGACATCGACAGTTATGAAACGTATATCAATGTAAAAACAATTTTCCATATCATACTCGTATACGTACATAATAATTAATAACAAATTATTATGTACATGTATACGAGCATAATATGGAACAAAATACTCGTATGTATAAAAATAAATCTCAGATTTAGGCATATACATAAATATAGACTCGTGAGACGGATGTATCGTTGACAAAACATTTGCATTTTGAAGTACCAATAAAGCAAAGGCATTCTCGTATCAAGGTGTATGTAACTAACAAACACATGGACCAACATGGTGACATTTATTGGAAGATACTAGTACATCAGAATGGTTGGAACTCTTAAAGACATACTTTTGATTGCTTGTTAAACAAACAGATCTACATGTTGAAAAGTATAAAATAAACAAACGTCAGGAATTTTACAACACGTTCTTATCAGTTTTGTTTCATACGTATACATATGTATGTACATATATACTTATTTATACTTTATATAGTTTTTTATGATTTCAAGTTGCTGTAGAAACTAATGCAACAACAATTGTAAAAGAAATGTAATCACGACAATAATGATAAAAAACAATAATAATAAAGTGAGGACATACGATGTCAGTTGAGTACGTTGAGCATGAACGCTTAACAAATCAACACGAAATAACAAAATACTTGAGAATCAAACCGATGCGTTTGGACGGACGTTTTAACGAAGTGAAAAGCTAACAGTATAAACTTTATTATTTAAAAATTCACAATCAAGTATTTAATTAAATAATGCTGAAATCATTTCAAATTTGAAATTGTTAAATTTTGAATTTTTAGGGCTTTTGCTTTGAAATGAACTGAAGATGTAAAACACAATACTTAAAATTTTGATGAAAAGTTTTGAAACAAAATTAAAACGCTTTGAAACGTTGCGTTTAACAGAATTGTGCCCACAGTCCTGTTAATTTGAATTCAAATTAAAAAACGATATAAAATACACATTTCTATCGTAAAGTTGCTGGATTATTATTGCCAGAAGAGTACTCAAACACATTTAATATCAATAAATTTAAAAAAATCACCACACTGCTATATTTAGCGTTATTAAAATATGTATAACGACAAGAAGTCACTTACCTGTTTTCCAAACGATAAACAATTTTGAAACTAATTGTTTAAACGATTACGAGTAGTTGGGGAGAGTATCGCAAATAATAAATTTTAGTAGCAAGTAATATAAAATTTCAATCAATATTTTGTTAAATACTTAATACTAAAATTTATCGGGATTGTACATAAAAAATATTTATATAATTAACTTTGTTGGTTGTTGCCCTAGGTAGACAAATGCTGATTTCATGGGTCGCTAAACCAAATCATCAGTGAACTTTAATCAGTTTGAAAATATTCAACCCCATATGTTTAAACCAAGTGGTGGTGGCGTGATGTAGTGGTTAAAGTGCTTGCCTATAAAACCAAGTACACCAAGTTCGTTCCCTGGCAGAGGCCAAAACAATTTTCACCATTGTTTTTTCAAATGTTAAAATTAAGTAGCTTAAACAATCAATCCACTCTGCCCGTGACCTCCACTCTGCCTAAACAAGAACGATAACATCATAACAAAGGTCAGATAGTTACCACCCCGTGGGAATAATAAGTAAGAATCAAAGATTAGCAAGGTTCTTCAGAGGGCGTTGTTTCTAAGCAACGACAGATGGCAGCCCCCATTATCCTAGTACCTGCCACAGCAAATCTATCATCTACTTAAATGAAATAACATCAACCGATTAACGAAACTGATACAAGGCCAAATTGCTTTGTGGAAGCCATGTGCTCCTTAAAGGGGTAATGAAGGAAAAAATGTTTGTGCCAAAATATTCAAATACAATACGAGAATTATCTACAGTATTATCAAACAATTTATGTTCGATGTGAATCTATTTTATTTTTCTTGCAACCTATATACAATTACACGGCCTTTGGGTGTCACAACAAACAAATTTGAAAAGTTAATTACTTAAATATTTTGCTAACTTAACTTCCTAGGAAGTAGAAAAAATGCACCAATGTAATCTTTGGAAGCAATAAAAATTAAAAAAATATTTTGGAACTTTATGAAACGTGTTTGCAAAACTTAACCTTCTCTGGGAAAAAATTTAATATGAACTCTATTATATGTGGATTTTTTTTAATTGCTGTGATTCTGTTAAATATATTTTCTAAGAACCTTAAATTTTAGAAATAATTTTTTTTATTACAAAAAAATTTATTATCTGTTGGCTTAGCTAAGTGTATGCCTGTATTTCTATAAAACTCCTATATAAATATTGTAAAGTATACGAGTTTGAATGCTTTTCAAACATGATTAGGATAAAGACAAAAATTTTATTAAAAATATTTACTCCTTACTTATCTGATTTGGGAAATACTGGAATATCCTCAATATCCTGAATACTTATGGTCTGTTCGTTCTATAATAGAAATTCAAATAAAAAAGTAAATGTAAATTAATTTCGAACTGAAATTTTTTTGTTATTGGTTTTTATTTGATTTAAACTTTTACCTTCATAGATTTGCAAGTTTGATAATCACATTTGATATCAAATACCAAACGTTGGCGTTGCGTTTGCTGGGTAGAAACCATCAAGAACAATAAACAATGCGGCAGAAGTAGACAGCAGATTGTTGACTAAAATGACTGTTGAATGTTCTACAAATAACCAAAGTTAAGTACAGTTTTGTTAAGTTTTATTGATGTTATAATTTCTTCTGCATTAAATCATACATATGTATGTATGTACATACACACATATACGAGTATGTGTATATTTTTATTCTCTTGTTTTCCATTTTTTCTACACGTCAACACAGGTGGAGAGGCTACATGCATACGCACTCATACATACAGTTTGTCATTCTGTTTAGATTGGCCAATATGAATGACAGCCCTCAATGTTGCCGTTTTTCATGTAGTTGTTTTTTTTTTCAACCTTCTGTTTTAAAAGAAGTGTATTTATTTAATAAAAGTTATTCACGTACCATAGTTTAAAAATGGAGATTTTTTTAAACTCGTATTAACATTATTAAAAAAAAGACATTTTAATTCGGTTGAGGGCGAGGGACACTCTCGGTTTTAGCCAAATGCGAGAAACATGTAGACCACATTAGACAAACTGCGATAACAATGTTCGGCATTGGCTGAACGTAAATAATTACATTCTTAGATTAAAAATTTGAATTCTTATTGTTATTTCAATTTATATTGAAGATTCAATATATAATATTTGAAGAAAAAATAAACTCGATGTATCATAAAATAAATATAAATTTAACTACAAAATTAAAATTTATCCAAAACATGGAAATATATAAAATTTAAATATGAACAGTCTGCCTTTTTAAAGTTTTAGGTGGCCAAAGGCCTTAGGTGGAACTGAAGCAGATATAGGAATGAAATTTGGTACATATAACGTTCATACATCGCGCTATATGGATAATTGTGCATGGTCCGTTTACTTTTATTATGTGGGCTATACATAGTGAATAATTTCAGCCTTTTTGAACTTTTTTGTATTCAAAGATTTTGTAAAAAATATTTTCGTAGGACAATTAAGCAAGCTAATTTTTATGAAAGGGAATAAAAAGTACCATAAATCGAAACCTTCAAAGGTTAAACATATGTATTTCTCGGGCGCTTTACATAAAATTTCTGAACATATGTACTTCATACCCAAAAAGTAAGGTTATCAGTTGATGATACAATTGTGAATAAGTACGAAATTTGTGCTTGAACACGTTTTAAGTTTTGACTTATTGCTGGGGCTCAAGTTGGTATATTCGATGACTTACAGGAAAATTTTATGACAGATAGTTGCGTAGGAGATTTCTGCCTGCTATTTCACCCTTCGTCTCCCTTCAAGAAATGTATTAGAGATGGGACTAAAAGTATCCCGCGAAGAGTTGGAGGATTGAAATGTTCCAATAAATGTTCTTCATAGTGTTTTTTACACAAAAATTGCTAAACACATGTTATACATGAAATGCAATACCGATTCACTATAACAATGCTTAAAAGGGAAATGGAGAGTTTAGCTTCGCCTAAAATTAAGGCTAAATGAAAACTTTTTATTTTTAAAACTACACATTCTACCTGTTACTTTGTTAGCTGCACTCGATTGAACAACATAGTTCTACTTCATTAACAATTTTATATATAGGAGTATATTTTTTGCTTCTTTCCTCTTAGTAAGTTTTCACTTTATGAGTTTTTTTTTTGTACTGATGCCAGCTCAAATCACGACGCAAAATTTATCAAGTTATGGTCTGCAAAAGGCCGAAACATAAAATCGATTGCCTCGGATTTACTTGCATACACTCCGGACAGCGGCAATATTTTCGGCAAAACTTGCATTTGGTTATTCTTAGAGTATCGGTTTATTCTTAAATGAAATAGTGGAAAAAAATTTATCCAAAATACTGCGAATTGTCCTATCGGTAGGACGATTATGGCGACAGTAAAATGGCTGAGCATCTGGAATGTTACCCGATCAAAAGACCCATTTTAATAAAACAATTTTATCATTTGCATGTGTTTTTGAACTCTCTATCCATTCATAGTGATTTGGCAAAACATATTTAATAAATTGAAACCAATTTGACAGATGTAGTTTCAACAAATTTATAGCAAAGTTATACAAACTTGTCGTCCAAATAGTTTTTCAAATTATATATTACGCATTTTAAGGTCTCAGGACTAGATATTTTGAAAATGGCCCTTGTCGTTTATAGTTCTTGTCGTTTACTTTTCTTTACAATAATTTTCTTAAGCTGTTTGTGGCCAAAATAGCAACTGAAATTGAACTTTTTGAAAAACGCGAAAATAATAATAAAAAAATTATACAAAAGGGATTTGAAGAGCGGGAGAGGAAGGAAGGAACACTCGAAAAAGAAGCACTTTGTCCCTTTAGTCGTACACCGGTAAGGCTAAGCCTTGTTTACAACGATTCTAGGCAAATCACTCAAGAGAGTTCAAGATGTTGAAATTAACCTTTTCATCATCCCCACTTTTTGTGTAAAAAATATACTCATACAAACATACATACATGCACAATGGGAAACTGTGCTTATATTATCCATACATAAGTCTCAAAAAAAATTATCAGTGAATACTCGAACATATTAAAATATTAATGAAAACATTGACATGAATCAATATAATATTACTCTTTGTAAAATACGTAATTTTGTTTTCCATAATTTTAACGTTAGTTAAATGTTTGTTTGAAGTAGAGTGCAAGGCTTTAGTTCGGGGTTAAGGTAATTTTAATATTTTTATTTGCAAAATGTATTATAACCGTTTCTAAACGTATGAAATTACTTGGCTTCCACCTGATATTGGGACTTTTTCCATTAAAATTTCAGACTTTTAGAATGTCTAGTTTTACTAAATGAGACTCCAAACTGGCTAAATCAATAAAATCCACAACTTGTGATACGGATGTAATACAAGTTGTGATATTTTCCAAGTATTTTATTAATTTATGTATTAATTTAGTTATGTTATAATATAAATTGTTTTATAACAATGGAGAAAACGCTGAGCATACAAAATATCATAGAAGCTAATATACTACATAATATTTTCCTCGGTTGAAAACAGTAGAGTAAATTAAGAAACCGAAAAATAAGAAGAGGAAAATACAAATGATAATTAATATATGTATAGTAAAATTAGAATGTTTTTTTGTTTGTTGTGGCTTTAGCTGTATATATGACGACATTTCATTGGGCGCTAAACCAAATCGCCAGTGAACTTCCGGCACCTCGTGTGTTTATGCCAAAAGAATTAAATACAATATGAGAATTCAGTATTATATATAACACATAATCATAATAGGTTTATTAGAATGCTTTTATACAATCAACAAAAAAAAACAATTATAGTCAACATGAGTCTATTTTATTTTACTTTCATCATGTTTACAATTAAAAGCCCGTTGGTCGTTAATGATTGTATTCAATCAGACAAAAATGAAAAATAAATTCTTTATTCTAAATACTTAATATTAAATCTTTATTTTAAACACAATATTCAAATCAATAGCTAAAGCGAAAGCAAAAGCAGAATAATATGCAAATAGAATAATAGCGAGAAAAACAGGGAGAAAAACATTTAAAGAGAATTTCCGAATTCTATTATAAATTGCTTAGGGATTTTCAAAATAACTTGAATAAAAGTTAAAATTTTTATAAAAATAAATATTAAAATGTTTACTAGTATAAAGGCTTCACTTTGTCAAATGAAACGTTTCTAAAGATTTGAATTTCATATTAGAAAATATCAATACCAAGCGAATTCCCAGTGTAACTGATAAAAACTTCAAGCGCTAGAAACGTTTCCTCTTTCAAAATAAGATCCTAAATGTTATAAAATTTGTGCACATGCATTCAGTCATGAGTATTAATTGTACTTCTGTTTTCCTTTCAGACAAAAATATTACACATATTTTGCACCTTCCGCAAATTGGTGTTCTGTTCTGAAAAACTAAGAAATATTTAAAAAAGGAACATGTTTATTTCTAAGTGTAACATTTAAATATGTTACATGTTTTCCACTCAACGTTATTTCAGGGTTAGATAGTGTCCTGTTCCACTTGTGTGGACTATTTTGTTTAAGCAAACAAGGTTTTTGTTTGTGATAAAAATTTTTAAGAAATTCATAAATTTTAATATATGAATATCAAATACGTTTTTGATATCGTGATCTTGAAAAAGTTATCATATAAAAAGGAATCCCGATTTTCATGATATTGTTCTTTTTCAGTGAAAACGCCATAAAATTGAGGTCACTTTTTTTTTAAAACGAATAATTTCGAAATATTCAAAATTCGCGTGGAAGAAACCTCAATATTAAACGAGTTTCCAATATTTTTCATACAAAATTTCAAACACTTGGGAACGTTTCGTTTTACAAAATGTGGTCTTAAGTTTAAGGTAGTTTTTCCTTTTGAATTTCAGTTGACGACACACGTTAGTATAGATTTATATATATATATATATATATATATATATATATATATATATATGTGTGTGTGTGTGTGTGTGTGTGTGTGTGTGTGTGTGTGTGTGTGTGTGTGTGTGTGTGTGTGTGTATTCAAAATATTTTATACTACAAAAATATTTTTATATGAAAGAATTATGATTTTTATTTGTTCTTCTTTTTATTAAAGCACATATTTATTTACGAAATGAAAAGATAAGATAAAAATTTACTTTATGAACGTTGCATACACACATGCACACAGAAATAAATTCCCCATAAAATGTCTGATTTTATTATTATTCTTTCATACCAGTATGAAAAATTGTTGCTCCACAAATTTCAAAAAATTGAAAATACAACAAAGAAAAATTAGAACACGTATTGAGTAACAAATTTAATGGAATTTACTACGTAGAATATTAAAAAAATTTGGTATTGTAAAAATCTGTTTTTTTTTAATATTCTACTTAGTAAAAATTAATCAATTCATTTAATTAAGTTCGAATTTTAAAATTGTTCAACAATTTATAATTGTCTTTTTCTGCCTATGGACTAAAAGAGACATCATTCGATCTGGCATGTAGTGTGCTGTAAGTATTTTTGCCACAATCAATGACAATGTCAAGTCAGTACCGAAGTTTAGTATTCGCATTCCTAAAATATTGAGAAGAAATATTTAATTAAAGATGCTGAAATATTAACAACATTAAGGTAAATGCTTTGAATATGACAATTTAGAATTTTTATGGAATGCTGATGGAGCTTGTCCTGTACGAGATAAGTACAATCAAAGAATACTGAAAATTTATACAGTTTTGAGACAGCCAATATGTCAAATTATCAAACTGCAAGCATATATTCTTGAAAAATCTTTAATTTTATCCAGAATTAAAAAATATATATTTTTTTACAACTTTTCTTATTCTAACTTACATATAAGCAAATTCTGTAAATGTTGAACATTTTTTTAACAAAATACTCCCACTTTTATTCTAAATATTATCACTTTTTTCAATATTTCACTATAATTCAATTTAGCTTATTAGTAGTTATATCATAAATGTTGTTAATTTGTATAAAAAACTAGGAATTTAGGTATGAACTTTACACGTCTGGAAACGTTTCATCTTACAAAATGTTCATTAAATAGTTAATTATTTTAAGCTTTAGCTTATAAATTTTTTCATGTAACAATAATGCAACGTTAAAATAATGTGTTTTATTAATTTTTTTATTAATATTTCAGCTTGCCTTCGGCAATATATACTTATTTGCAATGAAAATTTTTTTCGCATTATTTTTTATCTTGTCTGAGACATTTTAAGTGAAGCAGGCAACCCAAGAAAGTTTTTTTAAATTCCCTGATATTTCGCATGAATATACTTCTAGTAGATATAAGAGTGTTTACAATATACCTATGTGTATATATATTTTTGTACAATAGTTATTCGACTTATATGTAGATTAACCCTTGCCATTTCTAACACTAACTTTTAACACTATTTTCGCCAAGTAAAAAGGAAATTAAATGAGTGATTCTTATAGGAGTTTATTTCATTAAAAGCAAAATAACTTGAGAAAAACAATGTCCATTGCAAAGCAAGAAGTAAAAATGTGATATTAACAACTAGTAGTTAATTCTAAACTAGTCTGAAGCGATTAATTGTATAAAGTTATAAAAAAAGCAAAAAAGACGGAAGTCGAATATAATCGTTTGGTTTCTTTGTGTAAAAGTTTTCTGAAGCTTAATATGAAAAATTTATTACGATATTCTCTCCATCTAATCGTTTAAAACAATTAGAGTTTCAAAACTTGTTACCGATTCTTATTTCTTTAGCCTTTCATATACCGAAAATTTAAAAGTATTCTAAGCCTACTATGATTATGTATTTTTTAATATTCATATGCGATAGAAATTCTCAAATTGTTTTTGATTTGATTGGCATAAAAATATGAGTGTAAAAATTTTCATACTGCTTAAAGTTCACTGACGATTTGGTTTAGCGACTAATGAAATGTCGGCTTATGAACAGCTAAACTCACAACAATAAATAAAGTTTTCTGAAACTATTACACTTATATTTTTTTTAATTCACAAGTAGAAAAATACTCCTATGATTTAATTCATGAAATTATTGTGTAATATATGTACATATATGACTATAAGTATACAGATGATTTGGTTATCGCCAATGAAATGCAGGCATATACACAACTAAACCAACACCAAATAATAATTGTTGCCGAATTCATTGGAATAATATCATGAATAGCTTTTAATAAATATTCTTAAGGATATTGGTTTATCATTATTATATGTACAATAATCAAAAAATGCCAAAAAATTCCAATAATATTTTTAATGTGGGAATCATGAAATTTTAGACAATCAGTAATTAGTCTTTTTACACAGGACATCAAATATATAGAAAATATATTTTAATTCTAGTCATACTTCTTACACACTTCCAAATAAAAAAGTTTTCAAAAGAATCTGTGAAAAGCGAAAACAAACATCAAACTTGATATACGTGATACATTCGATTGAGTGTTTTATATCAATATTATTGGTACGTTCGAAACTTATCTTTACGTTATCAAGCTTCTAAAGGAAACCTGCTGTTATATTATAATTTATATCTTTATCAGTCATATTTAATTGTACACAAATAGCAAAAATTCTCACGCCCTCATTGGGTGTACAGCATTTAGTATTTTTATTTATAATTTATTTTACCAATCTTATCATTTACTGTCTACTGATCATCCACACGAATTCATTTGCACACGCAAGTGTGACGATCATCCACACGATTTCATTTGTACATCCCAGTGTAATGAACATTCACATCCGCAAATATTATTAAAAATAGAAAATTAAGATTCCTTTTAAATAAAATCTATTAAAAAAAGTACGTCAGGATATCTGAAGAATATCTGTCTTTATATTTTGATATTTAGTTGTACATAGAGTCGTATATGGTTTGATATCAGCTGGAAGATTGTGCTGGTGGTATTTAGATTTCTAATCGGTCGTTGCACAGATTTTTTTGTTGTAATTTCCACTATCAATGTTTTGACTGAGATAGTATGTATTTGCTTATATATACAACATATGTACATATATATTGCAAACTGATATTAAGGAAATCATATGGGAACGCGATAAGGTATAAAAGACAAACTACTACACTTGAACAGTAGCGGGTTTGTATATCGTATCTGGTATCTGCTGTCTGTGGGTGACCAAAAATATAAGATAACTTTATCTGCATGCAAGTACTGTATGATTCAGAAAGGGAAAGTCTTGGTTGCGACCTTGATAATGGCCGTAGAATGAAAGTTATTAAGATAACAAACTGCAAGGGGAAGTATTTCCAAGATAAAGACTGAAAGTTTGCACAAGTTAATCTACATAAAGAATATTTAGTTTATATTCTTTTAAATATATTGCTTTTGGAAACGTGTCGTTTAATAATCCCTCAGGTTCAGTTGGATTAGGAAGTGAACATAAAAAATACAAACACGACAGTTATTAAATTCATTTGTCGATTTGGCTTAGCTGAGTATATGCCTGCATTTAATTGACTCTAACCAAATTATCATCCAAATCATTTTTGAAAAGTATACAAAAATCAACAAAGACTATGAGTTGGAATACTTTTCAAATATGATTCGGCTTAAGAGTACTGATGATTTGGTTATCGCAAATAAAATGCACATGCACAAGTTTAGTGCCGGCAGCTCTAATTTTGTTTAAAATTTAATTTAAAAAATTAATATTGTAAGCTCTCTATCAAGACGATAACAGGTGACCTCATTAGCGCAGGTGATCATCAGCTGGTCTAATGATTAAATACACTTTTCGAAACAAAAAGGGATAGATCAAATAAGATGTGCAGTAGTTCTTAAACATTTAAACATTTTATTACATTTATGAAGTTTTTTAAAGTACAATTACAACATTTGCATGTATAAATGAATTTTAAATATTCATATGCAAAAACAATAGAAATAAATAAAAATTAATAACAATTAATTGTTTCTTGCATTTCGCACGACACTTTGTACCAGCCTGGGACTGGTATAGAATAAGAAACAGCATTGCTGTTTACATTAATTTCACTTTCATTAAAATCCTGCTACACGGTCATATCTATCTTATCGGCAGCCGCATTTTCAATTATAGGAAAACTTGTTAATTCCTTATTTGCTCATCTTGTACACCTAGTAGCGGGTCATTAATATTGCGCTGTTGTATAGACCGTTTTTAAGTTCATGTTTGAAAATCATCTACTCGATCTTTATACAAATAAAACAAGTTTCATCCCATCTTAACGAATACTCAGTTTGAAGAGCCCGCGATTTAACACAAAAATTTAAATTGATGAATATATCAGAATATGACAATCCTTTTGGGCGAACAGAACAATATTGATGTTTAAATAAATTGTGCGTAGAGAGTTTCAGGAAAAAGCACTTCATTGTTCACTAAAGGTGGTGGTGAACAAGTAAACAAGTAAAAGAATTTATTTCAGATAATTTATTATTTTTTTGCGGTTCAGACATTTCATCGGTTCTAATCAAATATTTAGTAAACTTCAATCAGTTTGAAGCCATTCAACGTCATAAGTATGTTTTTACCAAATTTCAAATAATTTGTATATTCTCTCATTTCCTTCTTCTAACATTTTTATGTATTAATATTTTTTGTTTAGTTCAAATCAAATTAAGTTACAATTAATTATTTAAATATAATGTTACTTGCTTAAAGCATTAGTAAATTTTATGTTGTATGTACATATGTATGTCAATACAATATAATTTTAGTTGTTAAAAATAAAGGAAAAGGGTATACCAGATATAACGAAATTTCGATTCGACGAATCGGGCCTGACATTGTATCTTCGTTAAATCGGGATGCTACTTTATAAGAAATTTCAGTAAACAAAAATCTAGACTTCCGTCAAATAAGAAATACAAGTAAACCAGCAAAATGGTTTTCGGAGAGATTTGTTTTTGTTTTGCCTTTTCTCAATTTGCGGAGAATTAAATTGCTCTTCACCAGGCTGTGTTTCTTGAAAAAAGCCTTAAGGTATGCCACATTCATTTTAAGAAAATGCAGAAACAAATCGCTTACAGGACAGGTGATTCCCATATATTAAATAAGATTGTAACATTCTCCAAAAGTGAAGAAACCGGGTAGTGCGTAAAATTGTCTACAATAACTGGGTGGTTTTGAAAAGAGATTCCACATTTGGGAAAACTTTACGGAGTGCAAACACAAGAAATGTCTACATTGATTCCATTGATTCGAGGCCTTCACCTTTGGTACTGTAAAAAACAAAATTAACATTGAAAATTATACATACTATCTCTGATAAACTGTCAATAGGTTTGTGTCTACACTTATTATTGTTTTAAATATTTTTTCTTTAAAATGATAAAAAACTGTTTTATTTAAAAATTCTTGTATAATATTTGCATCACGAAATTTTTGTACCTCTAACAATATTTTTGACATATTGCTGGTGCATATGCCAACTCATCAATAAACCTCTAACCATATTTTGGAAAGCTAATACGTTCGAGTACATGTACACAATATTTCGTATAGAATTTGCATTAGTAGATTTACACTATAAAAATATATACATATATATTTAAAACCGAATCAATTAAAGGGATACTGGGAAATGCATCATTGCGTTAAATCTGGTGCGCAGTGCGTTTAAAGCACTTTGTGATTTGCTTAAGCACAAAGATTACTGATGAATTTTTGTTACATGGATTTTTAAATAATAAATTTATATTTTACGTTTTAAAACTCTTTGATTTAGTTAATTGCATGGCATGGCAAACTATTTGCGCATTGGCATCATGTCCAGCACAGTGATGCATTCCCAAGCAGGATTCCCTCTTTGCTATAATTTTTTCCCCTACCTTTATATAATTGGTTAGAACCACCATATGTTTACAATGTATATGTACATGTACAAGGCGTAACAAAAAAATAAATAAATTGCCTAAAATTTTCTTAAAAAACAGGCTATTTGTAGTTAATATTCAATGAATAATTGATATAAGTTAAAATTCATGTAGTATGCTCATTTACTGTGAACGGATAATGACAATGAGTCACTCATGATCCATTCGTTGTCAAATGTTAGAATGCATATGAGTTAAAGTTAAAGACACAAAGACTGTGAACTTATAATATTTGATTAAAATCATTACTGCACGTGACTTTGTCATGCAAAGTTCAATTTATGAACATGTGATGAGTACTGATTGCACTTTAAGTGTCCAGAGATGTCGTATTTTGTGACAAGGAAGGCGAAAGGATCACTTGTTGCCGCACTGTAGTGTACACCCTTTAAACAGTTCATAATCGTTTACTGGAATTGTGGTCCTTAATAAGTTATTTGGTTTTCGTTAAAATCATTTGCTTAACCAAACAAATTATTAGAAAAAGAATACGAGAGTTTCTCTGTACATTTTTTACTAAATAAAATAAATGAAATAAATAAAATTTTATTTAAAAATATTCGCTTCTTTTATTATCTTATAAACTATGGAAGAATAAAAAATCAAAAGGAAGTAACAATTTCATATATGTGTTATTAAAAAATAAGTTTCATAAAAATATATTTAAAAAAAATACACATAAAAACAAGCATAGAAACTTATTTGAAATATGAGATTTTGTGCTTCGGAAAACTTCGTAGCTTTTGTATAATTTAATAAAATCATTAGAGAAAATTTACAAGTTATGGATTTACTATTTACCTAATAAAAACGAAATAAATTTTATTTGAAATTAATTTACAAAACATAAAAGAAATCATATTTAATTTGAAATATCTGAAATATAAACAAAATTTATTATTAAAAAAATCTTAGGATCTTAGTCATAACATTTATAAAATTTTAATTTTGCAAAAATATTGAAAAAAAAATTTAGTTGTGTTTTACTTTATATATACAAAAGTTTTTATAATATATTTTCTTAAATTTATACTATTTTCTTTAATTTTAATTTTTATGTTTAATAAAGAAATAAAGCATTTATTTTATTTATATTGAAAATTAACTTAAATATTTATAAAACATTATTATAAGGGGTTCTTTGGAAATGTTCTTAAAATTTGTTTTTTGTTCAACTTTTTTATTTTGATTTTGTTTTTCAATCTTTGGTTTTATTTGTATGATTGTTGAGGGATGCTAAAATTAACGTGTAGTTTTCTGAGTAAATTTAAATGTTTGCTAATTAAATTATATCTATTAGTTATTGCTTTTATCAGTAGGTCTCAGATTCGAACTTTGGAGAATTTAATGCCTTGATCTGTGGCTGCAACCCATTCTATAAACATTTTAAAAAGAGATCGCTCTTGAAAATATTTTGTTGAAATTTAAAATTCCATTGAATCCATTTACATAAGAACTTTTCAATTGAAAGTTCCAACCCAACCGATATTGTTCTTTATCTATCTCAATCTTTCTTTCTATCTGCCTACAACTGTTCATGATCGTTTCTGCTTCCGAAATACAAAAAAAAAAAAAATTGACAAATTCATAGGTTGCTGAAAGACTTTTCAAACGAAAATATTTGTTAAATTATAAAAAACTTTCGGTTCTTGGAAGATCAAATAGCGAAATATTTTTTTTTTTTTTTTTTTTTTTTGTATTTGCAAAGTCAATCGAGTAACAAATTTGATTTGGAAAATGTTGTCTCTAAGCAGAGCAATAACTTCCTAAAAGCTAAAATGAAATGTTTTGCACTTTAATTTTATAAAATTGTTAGATGTTATTCCATTTTTACAACCGTTTCTCTATCGAATTTTCTTCCAAAATCATGCAAATGCTGTGGCACGAATTGCATAAACTGTTGTTGCTGCAAATCGTGCAGATGTTGCTGGCGTTGCAACAAAAACTGATGGTACTCGTAATCGTCGTCCATCGACGGACTTCGGCTTATGTTACTTAAATGATTTTGTAGGATTTGTTGATGATGTTGCTGCAACTGGTGCTGTTGCTGTTGCTGCTGATGTTGATCATGTTGTTGTTGTTCATGATGTTGTTCTTCGGCCAAACGATTGTGTAATTGTTCCATTTTAATGTTGTTTTCAGTTTCATTGGCAGCAGCGGGTATTAATTCACCATAATTTTCAAAGATCGGTGAACTGGGTGGTGAATTTTTGTGCGGTTCATTGCGGTAATGATTTAAAGGACTATGATGTTCCGAATCCATATGAAGGGTGGCTGGGTTACCATGTGGATTGTTGATTGTTAAGTTGTGTTGTTGTTGCTGTTGTTGGTGGTGGTGCTGGTGATGCTGTAGATGTTGCTGCAGATATTGTTGTTGAGCCTGAGAATTGTTGCTGGGTGTGGCACATTTGTTGACTGTCGGTGATGCGTTGTTGTTGATTGTGCTGTTGCTGCTGGTGGGTGAATGGGGATTCATTAGGGAAATCGCTTGTGTATGTTGTTGCTGGTGCTGTTGTGTTGCTGTGGTATTCATTAATTGTTGTTCCACCTGCTGTTGCTGTTGTATATATTTTTGCATAAATTTTACATTCTCATTATCATTATGATTATATGTGGTGCTGTTATTGTTGTTGTTGTTAGTATTATTTAATTGATTATTAGTGGGCGATGACGAGGCAGATGATACATGCGGTTGAAATAAAATTGATGATATTTGTTGCTGCTGTGGCTGTTGTTGTTGCTGATTGTGCTCTTGATATTGTTGTGGTGATAAATTACCCATATGATTTTGCTGTTGTTGCTGTTGCTGTTGCTGCAGTAACGGCGATGTGGGTGATATAGTCATGCTGTGATTATTATTGTTATGACATGGTGATGATATACTATTTGTGGGTGATGTGGCCGCCGATTGCGTTAGTGATGATGTTGATGCATTTAGTAATTGTTGTGTTAAAGGCTTAATGTCTACTAATAAAATTTAATGTAAAATTTTTTTTATTTATTTTACCCCACAAACAACAATTAAATTGTTAACCAATATGAAAAGAGACAAAAAGAAAAGAATACGAAAAATAATTATTAAGCATGCTAGGAGATGAGAGTCTTTTTGTTTTTGTTTTGAACATACCATGATCGCCATTGAGCATATTTATGTTGTTGGCACTTTCAGTACTATTGTTGAGAGTATTATTGGACGTATTGAGGGATTGTTCGGACGCCAAAGCAGCAGCAGCATTTGCAGCAGCCTGCTTTTTTGAAACTTTTTCAGCTTTGCAGCCTTTGGGCTTACGCTTGCGTGTCTGGAAATTTTTGAAACATTTTAAGAAAATAGTTTTTATTAATTATGCTGAACTTACCTGTATTGTATCCTTTTTCATGGTCAAAGGGCGTTTAACACTATGCAACTTGTAATATAAGCCACAGGCATTGCATACTGGTTCACCATTAGGATTCCGACGCCACAATGAAGTTTGAGTGGTTAAACAGTTGGAACAGGTCAGACCAGCTCTTCTTGAAGCACTCTGTATTTGTAATAAAAAAAATTGATTGTTAATAATTTTTTATATATTATGTATTTTGGATAAAGAAATGTAAATTATCGAATACAAAATTTTTGAATTTACTTTTTAATTATGATAAATTATTAGAAAAAACACCTACCAGGCGCCGCGAAGTAGCACGACTAACAACATGTTCCTCTTTAATGTTGGTAGTGCTATTGTTGTTGTTGCTGTTCCGATTCGTAACATTATACGGAAAGGTCTTATAGAAATCCCCGCCCGATTCAGCGGCCACTGTAATATAGTGATGGCAAAACAAAAATTAATTGAGTTTTTTTTTCTTTTTCAGTTTCATTATCTTTCTTAAAATTCCAAAGCTACAATATTTATAAGAAAAAGAAATTTTCTAAAGCATTCCACAAAACAAGGGCAAAAATGTTAACAAAATATCATTCGTTTCTTATTCTTTTTTATAATAAATTCAATTAATTTTTCGTTTGTCCTTTCAACTAAACTTTCAAGAAGCGAGAACGTCGTTTTGGTTTCAATATGAGAGGGCAAAGGATTTCTATAAGATTCATTTAAGATGCAATAAATTCAAAAATTTTGTTTTTAATTGTTATTGTTATTTGTTTTTAAGTTTCTGTTAAATAATTTACCAATCTTCTGGGTGGTTTTATTAAAGGACGATTCATTCCGTTCATTTTGTGATAAAGACCGCACGCATTGCATAAATAGTGTCCGGTATTATCACGTCGCCATAGTGGAGTTGAAATTGCACCACAATTGACACATTCTCGCCCCTCCGTAAAAAAATCGGCATCAAAAAATGCTTCAAATATAATAGACATTACAAATACCATCAATTATCTTGTATTTTTTTTAATCGTTTCTAAACAAATTTTTTGTAAAAAAAATTTATTTACATTTTATATTAATCCTGTAGTTCTGTTGTTTGAAATGTGTTATACTCGTAAATACACAAATGTATATATTTTTTAAATCTTCTTTTGTGGTGTGATTGTGTAACAAACAAAAACAAAAAATTAATTGAATTTATTATAAAAAACAAAACAATAAATGTTTGTTCTTCTGATCATAAAACATGGATGTTTGGTGCAAAAGAGCTCAAATGAAATAAATGAAAAATAATAATAATGGTGGAGTACTTATAGGCTAAGAGACGACATAGTTTAGTAAGTAGGATACTTTATGACATATTACTTCACAATAGTGGTGGCATAATATTTTTAGTGGCATAGATAGCGTTCACTCTATGAATCTTATGATGGAGTTCAACAAATTCATTTAACAAATATCAAAATTCATTTAGACCTTTAGTGTTTCACTTAACCAATTTTTATCTAAAATAATACTTGGCTAATATGAACATTCTCCTAGGAAAATTAGATTTATTGGCTCATTAGATTTAATTTTATTTTAACTAGACTTTGTTTTTTTGTATGCAAATATGGTTTGTTCAATGGAAAAGGTGAACTTTCATTTTTCTCAAAAATATTTATTTATTCATCAATTTCTCTATGGTCAAAGTATTACCCCTTAGATAACAATACCCTTGTGCAGTTCTGATATTCACTTTTTGGTATGGCCTTGATCTCCTCAATTGTCGCAAAACGCCGTCCTTTCATGGGTCTCAACATGAGGCATGGTTTTTTGATTGATTACAATTTTTTTTTTAACTTGAGCAAAAAAACTTGGCGTGGTGTAAACCTGATATTAGTATACAAAGAGGAAGCAGTGAAGGTAAAAGTTTTTGCAGAGACTCATTAAAAAAGAACTTCCGAAGAAGTTATGAAAATGACGAGATTTTGATGCCAAAAATGCGAATTTAGTTCTTCGTCAAATGATTCTTCTTTAATGTTTTTAACTTAATTACCAGACCTCTTCAACACATTAAGAAGAGTAGATTTTTTTGAAGAAAATAACTTAAAACTTAATAACGACTATACTACTGCTACTACTAGAAATATAAGTTTTGAAAGCTTAAAAATTGGCCAAGAGTACACAAATCGTTTTTTTTCCTGTGATAGTAATTGTTTCAATGAAAAATTTAAGGAAGCTACTATTTTCATGTAAATGTAAAGAAATCAGCAGTCGAGTTTTTCTCAACTTAACATTCGAAAACATTCAAAAAAAATGCACGTATACTTTGGAAATAATGAAAACGTCATTCCTTAAGAACGACTTCCATTATTTTTCACTGGGTTATTTTTAGCAATTGCTTTGACAGTTTCGAATGCAAATAAAACGAAACACTTAATTTTAATGTTACAATTAGATCCATCATATCGAATAAATGTATAAAATCGTATATCAAAATGCTGAAGGTGTAAAATGTTGTAGATTTTCCACCAAATATCCTTGATCAGCTGCGAAAGGATTAACTTAGCCAACCTATAAGTGACGATTCAATTATAAATAGTAGCATGGAGTAATTATGGCTTGAAAGAAAATAGGCAAAATATGATATTTTATTGATTTCTCTTCTAAGAAGTATATTTAGGGGCCTGGTTAGGGACTCTCACCTTTCGATTTTTTCAATGCTTGAAGAAAGAACACTGTTTAAAAATTAATCTTTCTTTTGAATGTAATGGTAAGATAAGCTAATATTTGCTTTTAGAAAGTGTTTTATAATTATATTTATATATAATACAACGATATTAAACGCCATTTAATGTTTTTTATGTACAATGTGGATAATTCATGGCATATAATACAATGTTTTATGTTCAGTGCAGATTAAACGTAAAAAAAATTTAAGCACTATTTTAACTAGGATAATTTTGTTGTCTCCATCCTATATTGCAGGAATAAAGACGAATTCACTGTAATGATCTTTCTTTGATAAGTTTTTTATTGTTTCCATTTGCATTGATTATTTCCTGGCTTTTTCTTAACCTTATTTGCTCTAGTTTTCAATTCGTAAAGAGGAAGTATGGTTGAGGTAACCATAATCTACCAATGCTCTTCTTCAAATTCGATGGTCGATTGTTCAACGTTATAATGATGATATAATTTTATAATTTTACAACATATAATGATGTCTCGTTTAGGATTCAGTTCAAATTTCAAAAATCAATCGAAGTTTAGATCTTTAAAAAAAATAAATGATTTTACCTCATGGGAAATGTATTCGACTTGACGTACATAATTTTTCGAACCAGTGTCGTCTTTCTCTGTCAGTGAAAATACTTAATTCGTATATAAATAATATAAAAAAATGAGAATTCTATTATAAATTGCAGTAGATAATGTATGCAGTACACGACACTCATCCGGCCTTTATATGAGTAAATTTTTGTAATGACTACTGAAGGTCTCGCGTAGTATTGCGAAACTTTTGATTAATATGATTGATTGCTTAAAGCGCAATCATATTATAAGTTTTTTCAGTAGTCGTATTTCATTCATGGGCGTAGTTAGAGAATTTTCTATTGAAGTCTACAACTCCTAAGAATTTTTCTAGGGGGTGGGGCTAAAACCCTTTAACGAAGTGGAAAATTGTGTCATATAATAGAAACGTATGAGATTGATGGCTTTCAAACTGCTTAAAGTTCAATGACGATTTGGTTTAGCGACCGACTAAATGTCGACATATGAACAGCTAAAGCCACAGCAAACAAATTAGAAAAGTTTAAATATATATATATATATATATATATATATATATATATATATATATATATATATATTGGTGCCATACCGATAAATTTAGGTTAGGTTAGGTTAGGTTGATTGGAGGGGTATGTCAGCCCATGTCATACGACATACACCTAAGCCAGTGAAGGCTTGTTGTGCCCTCCTTTGAATTTAACCATAACATATTGACCCAAAGGTCTAGAGAAACTCCGCGTCACTCACAAAGTTCCTTAATTTCCTCCAGCATATTCCCCGTAATCGGCTTATGTCCGGTAAGATGTCATCCCCAAGATATCGGGATCTTATTTGTGAGAAGGCGGGGCATTGGCACAAATATTGTTCCAATGTTTCGCTCTCCTCCCCACATGCTTACCGATAAATTTAAATTTTAAAATTTTAAAATATAAACAAAAAAAAAAAGCGAACGCACACCACAATTTCAAATCGGCCAAATTTGAGAAGCTGTTCAATTGTTTACAAATGAGTCCTTTATTTACAATGAAAATTTTTATTTTAACCAAATCCTAGAGCACATTTACACAGGTTACGTAAATAGTAAACAAATTAAAAAAAGAAATCTACCTAAAAATCCCTAAACATCAATTTGTGAAAACTGAGTAAGTGTGAAATTTTAATAAGCAAGAGAAAATGATGTTTTTCTTTTTTATGGCCGCACATGCGTGTAGGAGAAAATAATAAGAAATGGACAGAAATTAGAAAAACTAGGCAAGAAGTATAAGTACTTACCATACTTAAAATAGCTTGTACGCATATGCGTATATATATATATATATATATATATATATATATATATATATATATATATATATATTGGATCCGAAAATTTTCGATATGAGTATGTCACCATGTATTTATTTAGTTACTCTTATGTAGCTACACGAATGTAAGAAGCATCGCATTCAATATGCATGTATTTGTGTATGTGATTAGCATATATAGATATACACATATACATAAGTATTTATGCTATTATTAGCTGGGTAGTTTTTATAAAGCTATTAAATAAATTTATATATTTTTAATACGAAGCGGATTCTATGTATCTACTAATGAATGTACTCGTACATACATATGGATATGCATATGTATATGTATATGTATTATATGTGTATGTGAAAGAGGTCATAATGTCTAATTTTTTGCTTTAGTGTGGAGTATATAATTTAAAATTAAGTACAAAAAATCTTATCAATTGAATAAATTTCTACCAAATATAAATATTTACATACATATATACATATACGTATATATTATACGTATTTTAAAAATACAATTTAATAAATAATTTAATTTAAACATGTGTAACTTACTTGCTGACAATGAAGCAGACGCTGACAAATGGGCCGCCACTAAATTTGTTGCTGCAGGATTTGCCACCTCTGCAGCTGAGTTAATTGCCCGGCCATTCACTGCTGAACGAATTACGTTTGTATTGGCGGCATTTAAAACATTATTCAAACCTTGATTGCCCACCACCGAAGAAGAGGCATAACTAATGGCTTCATAAGGACTAGACCAAGACTCATTCTAAAAAAAATATATTTGTATTTTCGTTTAGCGAAAAAAATCATCAGTGTATTTGTGAACTTACATGATTTCTGTAATTATTTAACGACCCATAACGATCGACGCCTGTTGCATGTGAACTTTGGTTGTAGGAGGAATTAGCAATACGTTGGAATGCTGGCAAAGTACCACCACTACCACCACCACCGCCACTACCGCTCTGTGTACTTTTAGGTGAGCCATAGTCATCAGAGTTAGAATGTGTTTCGTTGAGATTGGTGTTCGCGGAGTTCGGGGTAAGTGCTTCTGCTGAGGTATGATTACTTTGACTACATGATGTATTTGAGCCTGCTGCCCCACTTAGTGCACCGGAAGCTGAACTGAGATTACTTGAGGGTGGTGGTGTTGTGGCTGAAGACTGCATACAATAATGCATGCCATTTGTGGCTGTTGCTAGCAAAGGTGCTGCATATACAGAACTGAAATAGAGTATAAAGAAAACAATTGTGTATTGGATCACTAATTTTTAAAATATTAAATGCAATTGTATTTTACTTTTATATTTTTATAGATCTTATATATTTTGCTTGTATGATGTCATTTCAAGGCAAGATTTTTTAAGTGCTTATATACTACATACATACTTATGTATATATAAAAAGGTATTTACCTATAGCAGTAGTTTCTCAAATACATATTGTTATAATTGGAGAAAAGCATATTCATTTTGTACAAGTTGGATTTTATGAAGCGGATGTTGAGGAACACAAACAAAAAATATTTTAATTGAAATTTATTTTTTTTTACATTTTTTTTGTCAGGAGTTATGAACAAATTTATTTTCTGATAGCGATGTTTTATTACTTTTTGTGATTGGATCTCTGAAAAATACACACTATAATTTCAAATTAAAAGAAATTGAAGATTGTATAATTCAAACTTGATGGAACACAAATATGGCAAATATACTCTCTGAGTATACAGTATTTTAATTTTTGGCATACCATTAGTAAATATTTTTTTATGTAGGTCTACTTAACTATAACCAGTGATAGCCTTTGTAATTAATCTTTATAAATTAAGTTGCAATAGCAGTGTTAACCTATAATGTCCAAAATCAGTCTTAAATTATGCTGGAAAATTTAATAACTCTTAAATGTATATACAGTGTGGCGCATAAGTAACGTTGTGATTTAATTAGTGCTAAGATTTTTTCTTTAAGTATTCTTTTTTTTCATTTTTTTCTAGAATTAACTTTGAAAATTTATGATGGAAAGACTCAGAACAGAACAAAGAACCAAATATGTATGTTAAATTTTATTTTGAAAGTGAACATTCGATTATTCTTTCGTGTTCGAGATGCGATCTTTCCCGTGATAGAAGTAACAAGTGATTTAAACATTCCCCAGGTGAAATCAGTTGTTAATGTCAAGGCGGTCCTTGCAAAGAATTTTACATAAGTTACACCCTTTTCCCATAAACAATTCAATTGGTTTGCACAAGTACGCTTTCAGTGTGTTAGCCATTTTTTAGAATTATACCTTGAAAACGTCGAATTTATTCAAAAATTCATAATAAGCGATGAGACTCATTTTCGCTTCAATGATCATGTGAATATAAAAAATTGCAGAATATTAGGTACCAATAATCCAAGAATAATTGTGGAATATCAAATGAATCTACTTAGATGCACTGTGTAGAATAACTTTAGAAAGGATCAATGGAAAGCGAACAATTTCCGGTTATTGGGAATGGCATTCAGTACTGGTTAATAACTGAACATTTTTTAAAGTCAGAGGTGCTCCCTACCTCTGAAATGTGTTTCCAACAAGATGGAATGCGGCTTACAAAAATTTTTTCATTAAATAAATCATAACACTACTCATGCCCCACCGTGTGTGTATATACTCGCAACATTTTAATTTGAATCTTGATAGTTTTGTACTAAACAATATTGTATTTTATTTTTTTTTTCCTCTTGCATTAAATTTGCTAATGGAAATGGTGTTTACTGAGCATATTTTACTCATCTCTTGTTGTACAAATTTATATGATTGTTTCTCCTTTCAATTCGGAAATGTTTACAAAATATTTTTTACTTTTTTCCTTCCTCAAACCGAAAAGTACAACAAAAAATTTAACTTGTGCTTAAATTTCAGAGCAAGACCACCATGTGTTGGTTTAATAACGAAAGAATACACATACTTATAAATTAATTGAGATTTTCTGAGTATAAAAACAACAATGGTGACAGTTTTACAGTTTAATTAAAGGGCTTAACTACAAACATATGTAATTCATTGCGATATCGGCATAATATTTTGTATAAAAAATAAATACATTTTTTATATCCTTTATATCCTTTTATTAAAAAATCAATATTTTGTCTTAAAGTTTTCACACTCTTAAGATCATTTTTATGTAAAACGAATGAAATATTCGTTTTCTGTTTCTGTTGAAAACAAAAACAGTTTAGATTTGTTATTGTTGTTTACAATACGAATGAAGGAAACTAATTTCCTATTCGTTTTAGATAAATAGGCAGTAACTTACAGAATTATTTGATATTAAGCTCGAAAACTTTTTTGTAAAAATAACATACATATTATAAAAAATCAAAAGTTTGTTGTGGCTTTAGCTCTAATTGTTTCAAACGATTAGTTGGGGAGAATATCCCAAATAATGAATTTCAATATTAAGTATTTAAAATAACATATTATTTGAACAAAATTCAATATTTCTGCAGCTTGTGGCTGTCTCTCTGTCTTGTTCAAAAAAAAAAATCCAATTATTATAAAAAAAAAAAAAAAATACAAATGAGGGTGTTCAATTATTTAGTTTAATAAGAGTTTAAGGTTTTATTGAATTTCACTTTAAAAATTTTGCATTTATGTCTGCATTGGAAAATAGTCTTGTAGGCTTCCATGTCTGTAGAAATTTATTTATATACAAAGAATAAGAACAATAAAACAAACTTTATGAAAATAAATTATGAAACACCACTGAACATGAAATATAAAAATTCCTGGCCAAAGAATTATCTGGACATTAATTTTTGTTTCAGTTGACGGAAAAAAGTCTCCACTAACGCTTGTAAAGTCCCTGTAAAAATTCCGTGTACTTTTCTTTTTGAATAGCTTGAGGAATTAACCAATCTTAATTTTTTAGGATCTAAATATTTTGATATGTTTATTAATTACTTTTTTCTGTGCACTTTAAGAAGATTTTTGCTTTGTTCTAAATATTGATTGCGGAGGTGTAATCAGACTGCAGAAGTATTTTATTATTTAATTTTTTGAATTTTTAGCTCGAGAGGTTTTATAGACTTCAGGGTTTTCAGCACTAAGCCCAATACGAAGTTCGGCCTGAATATTATATTACGTTCCCATACGAACTGTGGGTAAAAAATAACAAAAATTCAATTTCCTAATCTTCTTAAGAAATTTTCGGGCAGGTACACGGTTCAAAAAGAAAAGTACAAGGAATTCTTTACAAATATTGCCTATTATAGTGATGTCATATATATTATTAGAGACTTTTTCCGTCAACTGAAACAAAAATTTATGTTCAGACAATTATTTTTGATATTTTGTGTTATTTGTGCTTTGTAAACTTTATTTTCCTTTTTATTTATTTAAACGAATTTCTCCACACATGTTCAAAAGATAATACTTTCGTGTAGAAGTAATTGCAAAATTCTAGGATTTAAACTGAATAAATGCTGTAAATATTTAAAAATATATGAGTACTAAATAATATTTAGTACGATAGTACTTTTAGTACTTTCAATAGTTAGTAAATATTATCAATTATTAATCATGTTTGGGACCATAATTTCATTAGTACCATTTGGTACTAATTACCTTATTTCTTTCAATAATTATTATATTTTGCACTTTTTTCAGAAAAGTATTTACTGATACTTTAGTATTAAATATTTAAAAATAAATACGTAAACGTAATGGTTGACTCTATTTCTGTAAAGTACTTTTAATTATAATGTTTTAAAGGAAGATTTTGCACTTTTTAGCACTAAATATCTTTATACCACATTAATTTATGTGCAATATTGCTTGTGAAGCACTTGTGCTAAAGATCTTTTATTATTTATAATAAATTTAGTACATTTGATCGAAAGTGTTATAAATATATCTTAAGAACAACTAATAGTTCTATGTATTTAAAATGATTAGTCCCTCAGGAAAGAGTACGGAACAAAGTATATAACTGTGTTTTATGTGGTTTAGTACACATACTTCTTAAATTTTAGAAACATACAGCCCTACAGTAGTAATCGAATTAAAAAATATTTCAAACTAAATTCAATTTTAAAAATATGCATTGAATATTATGACCACTCAATGAATGTTACATTTCATTTGTCGTAATAATGTTACTGATCATTTTCATAGAGTAATCGAACACATTTTGCCAACTCTTTTTTTAAGCATGTCAAAAGTTTTAGCTCTGCTTTTTGTTGTTTTAGAAATTTGATGAATTTTGTAAATAAATCAATTTGTTTATAATAAAATATCACAGTAGCATTTCTAAACACTTTAAGCAAAACGTACTTGCACGATTATAAAGATTTGTAAGCACAAGTTAAAAGATTTCAAAGATATGGGTACGAAAAATAAATATTTATGCGGAACGATAAAATTAATTCATCACATTTCGAGGACAAGAGAATTTGTAAACAAAATTATTTTTTTTTTTCTTTTTCTTCTTTCAATTATGTTTACAAAAAACAATAATTGGGAGACTTTTGATGACTAAAGATAGACCTAATTCAAAAATTATAAATAAAGCTACAAAAGCTATAGCGTTATCACTTTAAACATTGAGAAGGCAAATAGAATAATAATTACAAGTCTATTTGGGGGTTGTTGGACTCGATTTACGGCGGTTGAAGGTCTTTGACACTACTCTAGTTACAAGAAATATGAATATAAAATGAAGAAAATTTATTTCTCTATCCTTAGTATAAAAAGTTATTTTAACTCGAGATATGTACATTACACAGGCTTCAAAAAAAACTCTTTATATTTATTTTGTTAATTTTTGTAGTCAGGTATTTATTAAAAAATGTGTTAAAGTTTAATAGAATTTTTTAAACTATTATTCCGTAAATTTTTAAACACAATAAAAAAAGATTTGTTAAATACACTTTCAATATGTTCTTGGATTTTAACTTCATCGATTTTTTTACTTAATTTTCTGTTTGCTTTAAAATCAAATCAAAGTCTTGGCGCACGCCTCATGTCACTAAAACTGAACTTAACACTTTGACAACGAAAAATCTTATAAGACATTTTCACCAAGACACTAGTCTTTGAACAACTACTGAATATTTTTTTGTTTGCATTTCACCAGTAATCGCTGTACGCCACTACTATTCCACATGGAATTTAAGCTTTGTTTTCTTTAAGGTTCTTTATTTGTAAGAATCATAAAATTATACACCTCGTACGTGAACGCGCGTCAAAATGCCATTATGGACTGTAACAGCAAGTTAATCAAATTTCAGAATCTGTTTCTTTTTTAGCTCAACATTTTGCTCTGCTTGACTGCATGAGATGCTCAATTGTGTACATGTACGTATGAAGTTGTTCGAATTCCAATATTTCTAAAGGTAATTTAAGAAAAGCTGAAAAAAAACTTTAATACCATAACGTTTTGAAAGATAATTTTTTATCTCTCAGTACAACCAAATACCTATAAACACATGTTTAATCTATAAAATACTTTTGAAAGTATGAAAAACACTTTTTTGTCGTTTATCTTATTTAATAATATTCGTAATAATGCAAACTTTTTTCTTAATTTGCATATAGGAAGTAAGTTTTATTTCGTTTTAGATACTTTATTACGTATTTTCTGTTAAAATATTTTATTTCTTTATTTTTGCTTAATTTAGTTTTTTGTTGTTTTGGCTAGAATCTTCCGAAAAAGTCACATACGTATTTCTGCTTTAAGATATTCTTGGTATTATATTGCCAGTTTATGAGTTTGGTGCAAATAGTTGTTGTTGGGTTAATATATTATTTAAAAAAGATATGGTTTTACATCAATAAAAAAAACAGTGATGTCAACATAGTGCTATTGTCATTGATTTGTTATGCCTTTAGAGCTTTTCACAAATTTTCATATTCAATAATATGTACGTGCTGAGGTTTGATATTTTTCGAAAATAATTTCTCTTATTATGATTGTCGCGTCGACGTCACATAAAGTCGACAGTAAAAAAAGACAGCAGTTCTGAACTCGTTGCAGGCAATAATTAACTAATATTGATGGCTAATTGTAATTTTATAAGCCATAGTAGTAGTAATATCCTATCAATAATATTTAATAGTTCTCGATAACGATTCCACAATTGCAAATATATTGATGTCGACTTGAAGTGACGTCGACGTCGACAATCATAATAAGGGGAAATATTTAAAAACAAATATTTTTAAATAAATTTTTAGCTACTATTTAAACGCAAACAATCATCATCAATTGCAATTAAAATCAGTTAAAATCGACTAATACTATCGGAAAATTTCCGATATTATTAATTCCTGTCAAATCGTTTTTACAGATTCAGCAATTTTTGAACACTTCGAAAAATATATTATTATTTGAATATGAATCGGTTTGATCAGAATCGGTTTCGAAGAATATTTTTTATTTATCCAAAAATTCTTATTAAATCGAGCTTAAAGCGGCAAGGGTAACGATATTTTTTATACTGAAAATTAACAGAAATTACTTTTACAATAATTGTACAACTATTTATTTGTCGTCTTTTTAATGTAAAGAATGGATGAACTGGAAATCCTTTATCGAGGGCTACATTTTTAGTGCTTCCAAGGTATTCATTTATGGATTTCTGGAATTACTTGGGAAGTTAAATTGACAAAACATCGACTAAAAATTTAAATTACTTCTACAAACTACTATGGAACAATTGATGAAATGTTCATTAAAATAAATACACTTATTCCTTTAAGTTGCATGAAAACATTATTTTCTTTCAGATTGTAATTGAACTTTTTACTTTTAACTCTTGGTAAATTTACATCCTTTTCAGTCTTAAGTCGATTTCCAGTGATAAATAACTCATTATTATTTAAAAAATCGACTTATCTCAATATATTGAAGACATGAATTAATATCTTGGAATGATTTTTTTTTTTGTATTAAAAACGATCCAAATTATAACTACTTCCTGACCACTATCCTTGCATTTTCATGAGTTTTCTGGGAGTAATTGCAATAAAAAATATTAACAATAATATAGGGAAATTTATTGAGGACAAAATAACAAGTGGGCACACATACCTAGGTGAACGAATGTCATATTCTACAGCATGGAAAGGCCCATATATCTGTGTAATTTCTCTTTGGATAAATTGCAACTCAACTGTATTCTATTTAATAGTTTACATTATTTTTCAAACGAAGTTGAGAATTTAGATTTTTTTTTTTTTTTTTTTTTTATTATATATTTATTTGCAATCTATTTTACAATAATAAGCAAATTTGATCATTTATAAAATCACATACCCTATTGATTCTCTTTGGAACCAACAATTTAAATTATATATGAGTGTAAAAAGCATATATAAGGATAATGTATTATATTAATAAATTATAAATATTAATGAAAGTATATATTAAAGGTTTATTTTACAAAGTATTTATATAAGTTCATTAAATAAAAGGTAGATCTAAGATATGATTTCTTTTAAGTCTTCTAATTTCATCAGTATCATCAAGTAATGCAATTGCCAATATATTACTATGGTAACTAAGCCTTTCTAAATAGTTAGAGCTATATTTTCTTATTTCAGATTTTACGAAGGGTATTTTAAGGTCGTTATGTAAAGATTTATTTGTTATATAAAACGGTGCATTTGTAATTGTCCGCAAAGCTTTAGATTGAAACCTTTGCAATATTTCTATGTTTGAGTTACTGGCAGTCCCCCACAATTCTATGCCGTAGGTCCATATAGGTTTTATTATAGTTTTTAGTAAAAGAACCTTGTTTTCTAAGGAGAGTTCAGATTTTCTTCCAAGTAACCAGTACATTTGTTTAAATTTATTGTCTAGTTGCTTTCTTTTGGCTGTTATATGTGCTTTCCATGTTAGCCTTCGATCCATGTGAAGGCCTAGATATTTTATGGTATCACTTCTAGGAATTTCTGTGACGTTAAGGTATACAGGAGGACAATTTTCTGTTCTTGTTGTGAAAGTAATGTGATTTGATTTTTGAGTGTTTACTACGATATTCCATTTTGTGAGCCAGAGTTGAAGGCTATCGAGTTGACGTTGTAGAGAACTGGAGGCTAGGTATGGTAGGCTATTAGAAGATAAAAATGCAGTATCATCTGCGTATGTTGCCATAGTTATGTCACCTTGTGTTGGCATGTCATATGTAAATATTGTATATAAAACTGGGCCGAGAACACTACCTTGCGGTATGCCAGCATTTATTTCGCAAATTTTTGAAATATCTGCATTAACTTTGACATAAAAACATCTATTTCTCAAATACGATGAGAAAAACAAATAGAAAGGAGCAGGAAGAGTACTTTTTATCTTGTAGAGAAGGCCCTCGTGCCAAACTTTATCAAAAGCCTGCTGTATATCCAAAAATACAGCAGAGCAATACTTTTTGTTTTCAAATGAATCTCTTATTACTTTTATTATTCGGTGACATTGTTCAGGTGTGCCGTGCTTACTTCTGAAGCCGAACTGATAGTCTGGTATGATTTTATTTTCATTAAGAAAAGGTGTTAGACGTTTTAATAATAATTTTTCAAATATTTTCGAGAGAATGGGTAGAAGACTGATTGGACGGTAGGAGGATATCAAGTTTTCAGGTTTAGTTGGTTTTAACACCATTATAATTTCAGCGCACTTCCATTGGGATGGAAAATGTTGGAGCCGTAAAATGGAATTGAATATCAGTGTCAAAAATGTAATAGCTTTAAATGGTAAACATTTAATAGTAAGTGCATCTATTTTATCGTATCCCGTAGATTTATTGTTATTCAGAACATTTATTTCCTTTTTTATTTCTTGTGGTGTAATATGTTTTATTGGTAAATGCATTTGACATGCTACATCTAGAAAATGTCGTACATCAGCGTCATCAGTGTTGGTCGAATGGGGTGTAAAAGTATTTACCAGATGAGTAGCAAAAGCTGTAGATTTTTCTTTATCCGTTTTACACCATGAGTCGTCAGAATTCTTGATGGGAACGTTTCTTCTTAATGGTCGTTTAAGGCACTTGGTTGCTTTATAAAGCTCAAATTCTTTGTTTTTATTTTGAGGCTTTAAAGCTCTTAGAAACGAGTTTATGGAATCATTTTTTTCTTTAGCCAACATTTCTGTGCATAACTTTATTGCAAGGTTCCAGTTTGTTTTATCTCTTGGGTTTCGTGTTCGATGCCAAACTCTTCTTAAACGTCTAGACTCTCTGATCATACTTCTTACTGCTGCAGATGCTTGAACTTTCTGACCTAAATGTTTAGCATTGACATTAGTAGGGGTGGACAGAAATGCAGCTTCATGAATTAATGTAGTGAGAGTTTCAACCGCATCATCTAAATCTTCTGGATTTCTAATTTTATTATTAAGATTTACATTATTTTCAATAAATTCGCTAAAGAATTCCAAATTAGAATTTGTTTTAATTAATTTTACGCTTTTAGAAGCCAATTTAACATTTACATTATAGTTCACAATAAAAGGCGAATGATCTGAACTTAAACCATCATCATTCAATATATCCAGGGAGTTTCTAGAGATGCCATAAAATACAACGAAGTCAAGAAGATCTGGTATCTTTGCTGGATCGGAAGGCCAGTAAGTTGGTCTATTTCCTGACAAAGCACTATAGTTGTTTTGCAATAGACATTTATAAAGTTGTTTGCCCTTGGGATTCGTAAGTCTGGACCCCCACCAAGGATGTTTAGCGTTGTAGTCGCCACCAACAATGAAACGTGGGCCTAAAATTTTAAAAAAGTTTTCGTATTCTTCGTATTGAATAGAATGTCTTGGAGGAGAGTAAATTGAACAGATCGTGATTGGTATATTGTTGCAAAAAATTTTAATGCCAGAAGCTTGCAAATAATTTTTTTGGAAATCTTTTTCAACATTGTATTGGAGTGTGGATTTAATGAATAGACCTGCCCCGGCATGGGCTTTACCGTCAGGATGATTTGTAAATATGAAATCATAACCTTTTATTTTTACATAAGACTTAGTAGTTAAGTGAGTTTCAGAAATTAAAAATATATCAATGTACTTGCTTTTCATAAAGTATTCAACTTCGTTCAGTTTTTTCGTTAATCCATTTGCGTTCCATACTGCAATTCTTAGATTTACTTGCATAGTTTGTTGATTAGAAGTGACATCATATTCAAAAGGGTGTTTGTTAGTTCTATTTGTTTATTCAAGAGATTTTCAATATTTTTCATGATATCGCTATTCATATTTTGGCCAGCAACATTAGCATATGATTCACCTGAGTGTGTGTTTTTACCTCCTGAATAAACGTTGTTTTCTTGATTACTATTCACATGAGGGAAATCGTTATTGTTTAAAGAGAACTGTTGTTGGTAAACGGGTGACCTTACTGGTAATCTTTTTCTTAGGATATTTTGATAAACCTCGCACCCTCTGTAATTGGCAGTGTGCTGTTTTAAGCAATGGACACATTTAGGAGGAATTTCAAGATCCTTGGGACAGTTGGATGAAGGGTGGCCAAGTCCGCACTTTACACATACAAATGGCTTTTTACAATACGTTTTCGTATGACCGAATTGTTGACAACGGTGGCATTGTACTATTTCGTTTGTACTTTTAGGTGCTTCAATTTGTACCATACATTGATTTATTTCACGTATTTCGAAAACTTTTTTATTGTTAGAACTTGGATCGATGTCAACATAAAACATGGGTAGAGGCTGTTTATTAAATCGACTTTTAACGTTAATAACATGTCTGACAAGGTAACCTTTATATAAAAGATCTGCTTTAATATCTTCTACCTTAGTAGTGTGGTGAAGGCCTTTAACAACAAATCTAAAGGATCGTTCATTTTTAATTTGATACGTGTGGTAGGAAATATTGTTTGCATCAAAATACTTTATTAGTTTTCGATAAGAATCTACAGATTTAATATTGAGTTTAACTTGACCGTCATGTAGTGATTTATAATTAAACTCATTATTGGCAATTGCAGTACTTACGCATTTGATCATTTTATTTATATTAGCAACATTATCTATAAACAACGGTGGCGGATTAACAGCAGGCTCATCTTTATTATTATTGTTATTTTCAGCATCGGCATTATCGTCATCATCAATATCATTGGCAAGTTCAGCAAATTTGTTGGTAGGGCAGCTTGGTTCATCAGCAAATTTCTTTTGTTTTTTTGGATCGTTTGTTTTAGGAGTTAATTTCTTACGTTTTGTTGTAACACATTGCCAGTTAAGTAAATTATCATCACTAGAGCTACAAACATCATCATCTGATAAAGTCATAGCTAAAGCAGGTGTATTTTGTTGTTAGCTTGACCGTTAACTTAGAACAATGGAATGCAGAACAATGCAATTGAATGCGCTGTTTTTGTCAACAAGTTTTGATTTTATATATTTTTTTTTTGTTTGTAAATGAAAAAAGTCACAAAATTAGCACACAGAATACGTCTGCTTGCTTTGAATGATTCAACGCGGATTTTTCTTATTAAAGAAAAATTTGTACGAAAATATTTGTTAATTTTCAACAGAAAAGGTTTTTAATTTTTTATTATATTGATTAAAAAACACGACCTTCCTCGATTGTATGTACATTTAAACTGAATTTAGATTTTATATTGATAAAATTGAGGATTCCAATTTTAAATGACAATTTAAAAAATATTCTAAACCAATATTTGTAAAGCATCTTCAGGGATTCATATAATGTGTATTTTTTAGTGTCTTTTATTTGAACTGTATTGTTAACCAAATGAAAATATTTTTCTTGATGAGCTCGAGTTCAAATCTCATCAGAATATATAAGGCAATGTTTATTTTTTATCGTTTTTCATGTAAATTTTTTGGATAATTTCTTGTTTATCACATTTCTAAATTTTTTCAATAAGGAATTAAAGCCTGGTTCAACTTAATAAAAAAAATAATTAATACTTTTATGTGCTTTCTTACGTTGATACGAGTGCAAGAAAGAGAAAGGGAAATAGTATGATTCACAAAACAAAAGTAAATAACCAAACTTACATGTCTATACCTCCATAGGAACAATTTCTTTAGAAAAAATAGAATTTTGCAATCTTCAGTTTCGCTGCAATTTCGCATCTATTGATTTTAAAACAATATAATAACAAAAAATAACAACATTATACTGAAAACAAGACACACAAAAACACTATGAAAATTCAACATGACAAGGTCTAATATAATGTACATCTCTCCCTCGACTTGCTCGATACTTCCTTACTATTCGCTAATTTCTTAGATGTTTTATCTAAAGGGTTCTCAAATATGGTAAATGCTGTGATGGAATAAGAGAAGCTATGAATGTGGCATTCTCTCAAATATAATGTGTGCCTGTACATGAAAATTACGAAAGGAATAAAAAAATGAATGTGTACGCAGATATGGCATTGCGCAACGGTTTATATCCGAGGCTTACAATTTACCATGAATCTGATGCTTAGGCCACAGTTCATGTAAGAATAGCCCCGTTGGATGCAAGAACATATTTTGATAAAAAAAGTTTTACCAATACGACTTGTCCCTCAATCTTACTGATTTCTTTAGTAATTTGGCATTAATGACCGTATAACGAACAGAATTAATACCAACCGGACTTTGTTGGAGACGGCTTTACTTGTCACTTTTAATCATCTCGCATAAAATTTTCTGAAGACCCATTTTGTGTTACTAAATTGTTGCTTAGATCGCATATGCACTTGTATTTATATTCACTAATGCCACTTTTTTATTGATGTCATAATTAACGTTTAACTAAATTATAATTGCTATCGTATAAAATTGATGCGCAATGCTCCTTATAGGATTAATGGGAACATACTTATATATCGTATAAAATTCTTATTCAGAGACGAAATTTATGTGATTGATAAAGAATGATTTTGCAGATAAAACTAGCCGTACTTTAATTTTTACGAAATATAAAATATTTGTGGATTACGTAGTATGTTTTAGAAAATATAAAATATTTGTGTGAGACAAGTTGTGATAAGAACCAACGCTTGCTGCGCATGGCCTTCAGTTGGCAGCGTACAAGACAGAGCTTCTTATTCTCACCAGGCGTCATATACCAGTGGAGATAGATGTTCATATTGAAGACCTGATAGTACGCACAAAGAAATCTGTGAACTATTTAGGAATAAGACTTGACTGCAAACAGACTTACTCGGATCAAATTGATTATGCTGTGAGCAAGGCATCCAGGATAACAGGACAGCTCAGCCAACTAATGGCAAATGTAGGTGGACCACTACCAAGCAAACGAAAGTTTCTGATGGAGGCTAGCAACAGTATCCATTTTTACAGAAGTGAGATTTGGGGCGAGCAATGCTACGACTGATATTTGCATATCGTACGGTGTCAGCATGCGCGGTACTAGTGATATCTTTAAATTAGGACGAAGAAAGTTATGGACGATGAGACACAATAACAGCATAGAGCCCGAAAATGAGAATCATATAAGGCAGGAGATTATACAGCGTTGGCATGATATGTGGAACACTGGCATGGAAAGCAGGTGCACCGCAAGACTCATTCCAATTATAGATAGGTGGGTGAATAGACCGGTTTGGGGATGTAAACTAATACTTGACTAAGATGTTGTTAGGCCATGGATACTTCCGTACGATACTTCAGGACATCGTAGGGAGGTGGAAGTCGTTACAGGACCACTCATAGCGGAGAACATTGCGGAAAATATGACATCTGATGTGACCAAGTGGCGAGCCATCGCAAAGTATTGCGTAGCAATGAATGATAAATACAGCTATCTAGACGACACCTTAAAAGTAGGCTACATTAAGCAGGTTGGCTGATAACCGGCAAGCGGGAAACCACTCCGAAGTAATGCCAACGCGGTGTGGATCCCGACATATCACAGATGGAGACGATATATATATATATATATATATATATATATATATATATATATATATATATATATATATATATAGGATGTGTGTGTATGTATGTATGTATGTATGTATGTATGTATGTATGTATGTATGTATGTATGTATGTATGTATGTATGTATGTATGTATGTATGTATGTAACGTAATGGCTCCAAAGCGGCTGGGCCGATTTTGACGAAATTTTCAGGAAACCTTCGGAATACACAGGCGGGTGACACTGTGAAGTCTGATTTTTGGTCGGTCTGTGGGCTGAGGGGCGTGGCAAAATCCAATAATTCATAAAATGAGAACGGCTGGGCCGATTTCTGTAAAACTTTTTGTCAGTTGTTCGTATTTTCGAGGAGAAGGTTTTTATGGAAGAAAATTTTGGAAAATTCCTCCGGAAAAGTTGGAAAATTGGAAAAATCGAAAATCGAGTTTTTGTATGAAATTTAGTTTGAAATTATTCCTTAATGGCTTTTCAGATTAAAAAAAAAGTTTGTCTGAAGGTTTAAAATTGGGGCGAGGCGAAGTTCGCCTGGCCCGCTAGTATATATATAAAATAGAATGTTTTTATGTATGTATGTATGTATGTATGTATGTAACGTAATGGCTCCAAAACGGCTGGGCCGATTTTGACGAAATTTTCAGGGAACCTTCAGAATACTCGGCCGGATGACACTGTGAAGTCTGATTTGGCAAAATCCAATTTTCATATTGCACCACCAATGACATATACATATATGTATTTATTTTGTGTGCTTTTTTATTTCATTTTACTTTTTTGGAAAGCCGTTGTCATGTTCTTCAAAACGAGATATCAAACTCTTAAATCGGTTATGTAGTTCCGAAGATATTTACAAAAAATCTATGTTAATAATGATTCAATATCAAAATTTTAAAACTTTCGAAATGTTGCATTAGAAAATCCGAGTTTTCGGTTTATTTACAAAATATTTACATCATTCGATAACACAAGTTATTCCGCGCTTACTAAGGTGCAACATTGTACAATGAGTTAAAGATCTATACATATAAAACAGGATATATATATATATATATATATATATATATATATATATATATATATATATATATATATATATATATATATATATATATATATGTATATTTAACGTATGGACTCCAAAACTTTATGATATGTATACCATGGATTTTTATTTAAAGGCCGTAAATTTCGTTAAAGGCTCAATTTAAATCGTATGGTAATATAACTTTTGAGCTGTTTGCTTAGGGCCAGCAACGCGGACGGGGTCAGCTTATGTACATAAAAACTACGTGTATGTTCGTGATCGCTAAACTCAAAAACTACTGGACCGATTTTTATATACATGTTCTATGGGACGTGAGGAGTGTTTCTGTGTAGTTTGAAGTTCGTCCGACAGATGATCCAATATTTTGTTTTTTGTGTTTTGCCCAATAGAGATTAGCGCGATAAGCCTATGCTTCGTTTCGCTGAAGGCGTTGGGTCCTTAATCAGCGTGTAGTGGGGTTAATTAGCCCGATACCGGTATTTGAACAATAATTGCTATGTCGATTTAGTGCAAATTTGAAGGCAAAACAACGTTTGCCCGGGTCAGCTAGTATATATATATATATATATATATATATATATATATATATATATATATATATATATATATATATATATATATATATATATATATATATATATATATATATATATATATATATATATATATATATATATATATATATATATATATATATGCATTCATATATATATATATATATATATATATATATATATATATATATATATATATATATATGAATGCATATATATATATATATATATATATATATATATATCTTATTCGAAAGAAATTTTTAGTATATATCGAGGATTGGGTGTATATTTTAGTTTTTAGCTTTGAGTTAGTAGAATTTATAAAATTTAGTGTCAATACTACTACTCGTATTTCAGTATTTCCGTATTGCTTTCGAAAAATTCAAAATACATATCAAAACTTAATGTTGAAAAAGAATCAATAAACTTTTCTACTCATAACACGATCGCTCAAACAGAACTTGTTTATATTAAATTATCGAAATCATACATGATCATGTGTGATGGAATTTTTTAATTCTCTATTTATAAAACAGAATTATTATTATGTTATAGAATTAATTTAAACATTTATAGGATAGTTATTCAGGATTTGATGTAATGACATGATAAGGAGACAGGAGCAAGATATATCCTTAAATAAAATACTCTTAAGCCAGTGTAGTCGAAACCTATGTATCGTATAGAAATTCATTTAATGGGCAACAAAATGTTACAAATATCAAAAATTTCATCAAATATTGTATATAAATAATTGTAATATGATTTTTTTCGTTTTTCTCTAAGTATTTTTCTAAGAATATTTTTAATGCGGGCTGAATTTTACTTCATAAGAAGAAAAATAAAACAATTGTAATGCAACACGTGCCATAATTGCGTCACTTATTTCAGTCAGATGAATGTTTTTCACCAAAAAAAGATACTCTTAACCTGGCTAATTTCCGTATTAAATGCGGGAGTTTAACAGCCAAGAAAAGAAAAGGGGGAAGTAAGTTTTGTTTTGAAAATTGTTAAATTAACACGTTTTATAATAAATATCAAATCAAGAACTAAAATAAATGAAGAGAAAAATACAAAAAATACAAAAAAAGAATAATTATGTAGGTGACCAGGTGTTAAATTAAAAAGTGCAGGCAAAATTTTATGTGGTGCTTATCGAGTATTGAATACATGATCTTTCTTGGGTGGGGAGAGGGATTCCTTACTTCTCATGATAGTTACTTGATGCTTTCAAAGTCATGTTTTAATAAATAAAAGAAGAGTTGTATTTTCCGCAATAATGTGTGTGTAATAGCAAAATTATTTAAAAACACACCTGTATGTATGTAAGTGTACAATAATAAATAAAACAATCGCGAAAACCATATTTAATTTCTACTTATTTTTGATGCAAGTTAAAGTCATGACGCGATAAATGTGTACAAAAAGTTTTCAAATGGAAATGCTTTTTTGAAGCTTCGTCAGAGGCAATAAAATTTAATTCAGTTTTTTCATTTTTAATATTTAAGAAAACTACTTTTTGTTTGGGAATAAATTTTGATCGCTATACACAACCGACATTTGCTTGTTTAAGTGCGAAGAAATTGAGAATGTTGTGAATTTGTTGGTAAAAGTCTTTGTATGATCATATGAGATCACAAAATGATTTGAATATAAAACTTAAAATTAATCACCTCGATCGATTCGGAATTGTCATAGCATTCGTATTGTAAACATTTACAGTGGGGTTCGGTTATAACGAAATAAATAGGATCGGGCAATTTAGTTCGTTATACACGACGTTAGTAATAACCGGTGTAAATATTTATATTTTTTTCCAATATACAAAAGTAAGCAACATTGAAATAGATTAAATATTTTTCCTATTCTTCGATATGTTTATAAGACATGTATTTCTATTCACAAATTCCATGTAATTTATAACACTGCTAATTGACTGTCTTAACCGCGTAGAAAATCAGTGAAAAATACTTCGGTTTATTATTTTGTTCGTTAAAGTGTAAACATTTGCACCCAATTCTCTACAAGTACTAGGTGCTTTAAAAATAATTCGTTTACCTTAACCGAAATTAGTTATAACCGTAACAACTTGCATAAAATATGTATTTGTAAAAATTGTTTGGAACAGATACGTTGTTTGTTACAGGCGAAACTCGTCATAAGCGGTATATATTATAGCTGGGCCTCACTGTATTATTTCCTTCTCTTTTCTATATAGACCAGCACTAAGGGATGGCCCCTACTAATGCAATGCATTGAGCTGGAAATATGAAAGTATGTTATGGGAAGGAGGATAGAGGGAGTAGTGCCTGTGGACATTCGACATTCGTAAAAAACGGGTTTCGTGAACAAGTCATGTGATAAAACAGCGAGACACACCCCACATTACGTCGCCAATAGAGTAGATGTTACCAACTTGACCAACTTGAAAATAAACTTGAATTATCGGCCCATACATGAAAGATTTATTCCATTTTGAAACGCCTATAGGTGATATAAATAAATAGTAGGGAGATGGGAGTGAATGAACTATCTCTCACACCATCTTTTAAACCGATGCACTTGAATGCTTGAATGCTAGCGATATGAAAAATATCGTTAGTCCATCGAACATCACATCTAATTTCTCAATATTTATACCACCCATAATTACAAATGAAGCAGTCAAAGGTCTAATCAAGTTATTTAATGGAAACATATAAAATTGTTTTATTTATTCACATTGGAGACATTTTAATACTGACAACAACTAAAATTTTTTACAAACAAAATTTATTGTTAAAACTTAAAATTAATTAAACACTTTCCTTTTTTATTTAGGAATTGTTTAAAAAAATATATTACATTTCACCGCTTGCTCTATTATGAATATTTAAATAAGGGGGTGTATTTCTATACTCAGTAGTCGATTAAACGTAAGTCAACGTTTAAAATTTCATACAAAAATTTGCCAAGTAGACATTAATTTAAATACATCTGTATGTACGTACATACATATTCGTACATATATGATGGGTGTAAAATTTAAGTATTTAAGGGAAAAACAATACATTTATTCTAAACTTCTAATACACACACATACATATGTATCTACATTTGTATATATTGTACATATTGGTGTTAAAGTTTGTATGTACGTTAATAATTATTGAATGTCTGCCGCCAGCACCATAAAATAGCAAACAATTTCAGTTTATTTGGGTAAATATATAATATATATAATTACATATTCTCTATGCATATTACATATTTACATACCATATGTACATACATACATATGTATGTTTGGTTTTTTATTTACTTTATTGTAATGGTTTTTCAACCAGTGTGAAAATGTTATTTAAATAAACAAACTCAAAATGAAACGAAAACAGTTGCATTTCCACAATGAGGTTTTTGCGGTTCGTTAGTTAATGTGGTCATAAATGCATTACAGTTTGTTATTAATTAATTTCAAGACATATATATATATATATATATATATATATATATATATATATATATATATATATATATACAATATATATATATATATATATATATATATATATATATATATATATATATATATATATATATATATACAATATATATATATATATATATATATATATATATATATATATATATATATATATATATATATATATATGTATATATATCATATGAATATAAGTATTTGTACAGATATGAGACAATACTTCTGAATATTGATACAAATATATGCATATATTCAATTGTATGTATCTGCGTACATATTTATATACATTTTATAATTTTTGTTTTCAAAAATATTAGTTTAGAAATTAACATGCATATCTTACACTACATTAAGTACTAAACACATAGACGACAGCAGACTTCACGACTTCACGGCTTCAAATGCAGCCAACTTCAAATGCTGCTCTGAAGTCAGCTTCATAATTATTTTGAAGACAGCAACAGCATAATAGTCAGCTGATGTGTATTTTAGCAATACAAATTTCAGGGATGCCGGATATATATTTTATAATGAATAATATTAAAGTTATTGATAAAAAAAAATGTAATAATATCACGAAAAACTATAAAAACACATAAATTTATTTCTTTATTGTATTTTTGTAATGTTCTTTTATGTTTAATATTAAAAAAAAAAGTTTTTGATTTTATTTATCCAATTTATATATATAGTGGCAACACTATATTTGTTTAGTGCTGCCCGTCAAAATAGAAAATAGCCTAAATTGGCAGCAGCAGCAAATGCTGTTGTGCAGTCGTGCTGCTGTGCTGCCGTTAAAATAATCGTTTTCATTTATATACATGGATTTTATTTTTGACATATTGCTGCTTGCTGTCTGCTGTCGTCTATGTGTTTAGAGCTTTACTCGTATTATTATTTTGTTTTTTGCAACAAAACATTCGGATAAGGCGCCACTGCTATAAAAAAAATTAACAAAAAATATTTCCAATTGCTAGGAAAGTTTTCAGAATATTTTAACACAAAGCTTTATTTAATTATAATTAATGTTGTATTCAATATACTATGAAACCCATTATTATGTTTCTTAGAAGAATAAAACAAATTTTTATAAATGTACATATGAATACATACTATCTAGGTATATATTTGTTTTCTAAAGTGAATAAAATTTTATTAGAAAATATCCGAAAGTTAAGACTTCTTTAAACCCAAAAACGCTTATTTGAGTATAAAAAATTTTTACTAAAAAATAGTTCATGATTTATGGATTTATTTAGGAACATATTTTTAAAAAATAATTAAATACACTAAAATTAATTAAATACACTATGCGAAATTTTAAATACTTCTTCTTCGATTTTTTAATTAATTTTGCATAAAAAAATATTTTCCATTTTTGCGGTCTGAATAAATTCGAAACCGTTGAGTATATAAAAAATAATAGCAGCATTACTTAAACTTAATATACTCGTAAAGTAAAATTTTTAATGTTTCCCATAACATTGAGCAAATACTTCTTAAGTTATGATAACTTCGGAGGAGAGCCTCTTTTCATGTTATAGTTATTTATATGGAATGCCCCAAAGCAAGTGCTTAGAGTGTTAAAATATTACACAGAAGGTTTCAGATCCACGTTAAAAAATAATTAGTTTATAATTCTTCCCATATTGGGGATTTTAAGAATTTAGTAAATGCGTTGCTTTCACCGGTGATGCAATATTTCTTAAATGAAAAAATTATATTCTTCAGAAAATTATTATTATTATTATTATTATTATTATTATTATTATTATTATTATTATTATTATTATTATTATTATTATTATTATTATTATTATTATTATTATTCTTAATTAGAGTTTAGGAACATTTTCTGAGTTCAAGTGTAAGTTGTAATTTGAAAATATTGTGAAAATCTATTCTACGAGTACTTAGGAAAATTAAGGAAATTTTTAAAGTGGAATTTAGGAAAATTTTCTGAGTTCGTTGTTAAGTTGTAATTTAAAAAATAATTAGAAAAATTTCAAAATTCTTTTAGGAATTCAATAAAACTTACAAAATTATGTTAATTTTTTGTAGAAAATCAGAAAGTTAATCAGCTTATAAAAAGTCAATAAGATTCGTACATAGCGAAAATTCGTAGCTCTTCCAATGATTTTAACATAGACTTTTGTTGCAAGATGTCCTTTTTTCTGGTTACTATTCAGCGTATCTGAAGTCATGTTGAATACGTTATACAGCTGATATTTTAGAAGTAATTCAAATGCTATCCGTGCCCCAGTACATTTTACATTGTACTGTATATGCAAATTGAGACTATTACTCCGCCATGACATCATCAACATTCAATGCATTGACCACCTGAGCTACAGTACATAAAAGTGTAACCTCCCTAATACAACACATACAGAGAATAGCTATGAGAATAAACGTTTTGGAAGAGACAAAATCGAAAGAGCTTCCTAAGAAGTCATGAAAATTTAGAGATTATGAGATGGGAAAAATGCATATTCAGCTCATTCCTAAATTACTTTAAGACAGACTTGGCATTACGAAATTTTCTATTTTTAATGCCCATTACTGAATTACAAGCTAGATATTAATATATTAAGAAGAGTAGTTTTTTCAAGAAAGTTTTCTATCTAGAATTGCTGGACCTAAGGATCGAACAACAAGTCGCCGCTGTCCATAAAAGATTAGTTGATTTCTCGTCATGAATATTAAATCTGACCTTCGTAAATTTTAATTTCTCCGATTTCTGAACTTGTAACTGCCATACTAAAAAATCCAACTGATTTAGGAGGACAAAACAAAAGATCATATTTGTACCATTTGTGTTCACTGAATGGACTTAAGGATGTTTGAAAGGAAAAATAAGTTTAAATCTCATTTTTGGGTTGGGGCGAAAGATTGTCGTATATGTAATGACGCTAAACTATTCAATCTGCTCAAGGTGACAATACCTACATAAAAATGTACTTTTTTACGGAATCTTACGAGCATTGCTTCATAGTTCTACGAGAGCTATATTTTCAATGCCATTGAAATTTTTTCCCGAACGTAATGTTGACGTGCACAATGAACGACTTTAGCAGTTCGACGGTAAGTGCCAAATAGGTAATGTCTCAAGCGAAATACTCCATAAATGGTTACCTTTCTTGGTGATATCATGACCTGCCCTCCAAGATCATACTATTTCACGTTGCTATAATTTTTTCGTGGGAGTTTTTAATTTGTAAGCGGCAATTAAGCAACGTATTCAAGAACAAAATTATCCAACCGCTCGAGTAAACCCTAGTTTTTTTTTTTTTTTTTTATTAGGACCTCTTGGATTAATGTTATTATGCTAAGTCATGGCTATACTCTTCACATAATGACTTACATATGTACTCGTAAAGAAATGTCATAGCATACTCATATATCAACATAGAGCCGACTTTATTTGTGTACGGTGAGAAATTATACTTCTTTGGCCCCTTGTTCATAAATAAAGCGTAAAGGTATGTTCGCACAGGGCTAATATATTTCAGGACAGACTGGTCTACTTTCCCGATCAGTCTAAGTATGACATTGATTATCAATCCTGTAAATCACAATATCTAGAATTACAGCCACCAAAAAAGTATACTTTAAGAGTTTTCGAGTTAACTTTAATTAAAAGTATTCTTTTCGTCCATTATAGACAAGAAAAAGCATACTTTAAAAGTCCGTGTTAAAATTAACACATGCTGGCTGATTTATTTAATGCCAGTTTATATCTGCTTGCGCCAGATTGTATGCAAACTCTTCTACATTTGACCAGTCACCCCGTTAAAGGCGTTTAAACTTAAATCGTGGTTAATTTTTTTACTATAATAACAAAATAAATAACAACGTGTTTTTGATTCAAAGCTATTTCTAAAACAAACTTAATTTTGTGTACGACTACGATTATGGCCCAATATGTGTAACTTATAATATGTAATCCTTATACACACATAAGTAGAGCACCCTGTATGCCGCCTTGAGTCGTAAAATATTTTATAGAAGAGTCGTGTACACAAAAACCTTGCTGCAGCCGGGAATTATGTATGTGTATGTAGTTATGAGTTGTTTGACAAATAAACAAAAACAATTTTTTAAACCACCTGAATTAGCAAATTTAAAGTGTGACTGCCCATTAAAAAAGCTCTAGTTTTTTTTCAACTGGAAATATGAGGCGTAAAAAAGTTATAAAATAAAAACGTTACTACAACTGACTGTCTAAAATCTTTGTACCTTTGATTCATTACAACGAAATAAAATGTCACCGTAAAGAATTTCATTAGTTGTGAACGACTATAGAAAAATCACAACTGTAAAACAAAAGAAAACATCTATTAGTCACCTAATGAACTAATGGATATTTTTTGTTGTGTTTTTATAAGAAAATCAGGTTACAATAAGCAAATATTATTAGTAAAATATTGAAACAAAGTTTTAAATCATTGTAATTGCTGGAGAAGCAAAGCCAGCACGTGCTCTTTAAATGGGTGATTTTTATGAATATTTCTGGGAAAAGCATTTTGCATTTTAATTGAAAACAAGTCTTGGAATTTAGTTGTTCAGTATATTCCTGACCTTTACAATTTGGGAAATAACACACATATTTATGAGGAAGTGTTTCTGTTGCAAAGTTAATGGTAAATACCCAATTCCTAAGATGACTTAAATAAAATACATTTTGGTTTTTAAACCTTAAGGGTACATAGCAATTTTATTGCAACATTTCAGTGTTACATTTGCAAAAAAAAGTCTATTGAAGACTCTAATGCAAAAAAAAAATTAACCTTCACAGGCGTGTTCTTTCCTTTTTTTTGAGAAGGCAAAAAATTTTGCACTTTTCTTAGAAAAGAAAACACTAGAACTGTAACTAACAATCATAGATCTTTAATATCATTTTTATAAATTAAAGATATGTAAATCTAATGAGGCATTTCACATAAAACGGACCACTCAAACAATGCTTTTCCCGAAATTCCTTGATATATGGCTTCACGGTACTTCTATTAGATATGAATATGTGCCAATATATTTTTTTATATATTTATTTTTTTAATTTTAAGGTTGTTAAAGTGTTACCGTTTTTGAAATTTCTTTTTTTAATTATTTTCTTGAACTAAAAAAAAAACTAAATAAAACATATTTGAATAGAGTGATTCTTATAGGAAATTGTTTTAAAAAAAAATTATAAAAGATTGGGGTTAAGTTAGAAATATTGGATTTTAAAATGGTATATCTAGTTATGCGGTGCGTCTTTTAAACTAACGTATATCTGTAAAAGTTTTATGGTATTTCGGTTTAAAAAATAATAAAAAATTGTGTCGAAGTGGAAAAGTTTTTAATATGAAATTTTCACTTTCGGTTTTGCACATGAAAAATTTTTTTTCTCAAACGTAATTTTTTTTTTAATGAAACAATTTCCCTAAAGAATCACTCATATGAAAAACATTTTAATATTTATTTCTAGAAAATTATATTTAAAAAAGAATTTTAAATACGTAAAAACTTAAGCACCCTATAATGCAACAAATAACCATCAAACAAAAAAAATATTTTGTACAGACATTCATATCTACCAGAAATATAGTCTCGTCGAATGTCAAGGAATTTTGGCGAAATTGTTTTGTTGTCCGTTTTACGTCAAATGTCTCATATTCAATTCGTAAATTATTTGAATCTATTGCTATAACAACTTTATTAAAAAATAGAATTACAAAATATATACACATATGTGTGTATGTCGAATATTTTTTTGCGTTTCTAAATCTACTTTTACATTCGAAGGAGTAAATATTGGTATTTGCAATGAGAGCTTATTGCTTATTTGATACAGATCATTGAAAAATTTTATTTTATTTTTTTATAATATTTTGTTTTTACATAAATTTTGGGAAAAGTTAATGCAAACCACTGCTACATAAATCGAGGACTACATATATCGAGGTATTAATTATTTGAACAAAGAAACTGATTTTACTTGAGGTAAAATACAGCCGATACAAATTCACAATTTTGCGAAAAGCATGGCATTTTCCTAAAAAATGCCTTTCAGAGAGAAAACAAAAAATTAATTTTTCTTTAACAAGCACAAACTATAATGAACGAAATGAATACTTTTAGTTAAAGATATCTTAAGGACTATTAAATTATGATTTTTTATGATATTATAATTATGACCCAATGTATAGTCATACAGGCTGCCGAAGTTAAAGTTTTTAGTAGAGACATAGTAAGAAACAACTTTGAAAGATTCGCTCCAAATGATTTTAGTATAGGCTAAAAAAAGGAATTTAACTGCATTACAACAAATCTACAACTAAGAATAGTAGATATTTTTTTCTTAAGAAAATAAGAAATAGAATTCTCAAAGGATAGAAAATTACGAGTTGTCAGACTTTGGCTCTTCTTAAGTGAAAGTAATAGTTTCAATTAGAAATTCAAGTACAATAACTATTTTCAGGTAAATATAAAGAAATAGTTACTTCTTTCAATTTAATCAAGATTTTCTCAACTTTAATTCCTAAGAAGTTAAAAAAGGCTCTAACAGCTACTATGGCAGCAAAGGAAATGTCATTCCTTAAGAACGACTTCCATTTTTTGCTCAAAAGAGCACGCAATCCTAAAAAACAACAGCTGAGTTTTTTTGATTAGAACAATAAATAGATTTTTTTATAAATTGATTAACAAAATGTTGCATCTTTTGCAGAAAAGAAAACGACTTAATTTTATTTGTCTATTATAATAATAATTGAATTCCAATATTTTTTTAATACGAGGTATGTATTTTGATTTTTCCTAAAATAATATTTTATTTCGTAAAATGTTTTATTTATTTATTGAAGCTGATAATTGAGGAGCCAACTCCAATAATCACTTCACTGAGGCTAATGCGTTGTGGTCTGCATTAGACGCAGTGAGCAAGGAACTAGATAAAATGCCTTAATAATCAATTTCAATATATGTAGATATTTGAAGGAAAATTTTTTTAAATTTGTTTTATATACAGCATTTTATTGGTGTTACCAATTTATCAGCATACTTTCACCTGTTTGCACTGCATTTAACATCCTATGTTTACCCAATAACTCCGAAATGTAATATGAGAATTTCAAAAAAATCAGTCATAGTGAAAACTACAAAAATAAACATATAACGATAATATTCTTAAATATTTTCATTACTTACATACATATGTAGGTGTATAATTAATATGTTAATAAAATTTACACTTATCACAATAATATTCTCCAATAATAAACTTTTATTAATAAATCAAAACTTGCATCGAAACGAAAAATACTTTTTATGAAAATACCGTGGGTCACATTAGTTTGTCAGATTTAGTCAATGCTTCATATATGTAAGTACTTATGTAACATAAAATTCTTGAAATTTTTATTGAAACCTTAATATTAGATCTTGTTGATCAAGAATAATCGTCTGAAAATTGGGTAGGAATGGTCAACATTTATTAATATGTAGCTTCCATGCGAAATTTCTCTTCAAATATGACAATAAAATACATCCATCTCCGCATTTTCTGAATATTAACCAATATTCATACTAGTAGATAAAACTATTATTAAAACTTACTAGCGCCAGCTTTGAAACGAACCGAAGAGCAACTTTTAGCGCCTATGGCCGACATAAAATTATTTAGGATTTTTATGCAAGAATATGTATTAATTATCCGAATATACCGAATGCGCAAATGTAAACATAAATACATGGACTTGTGCAGAATTCCGAGACCTGCCTATAACCAATTAATATACATTTTTAGTGAATAAAACGCGACCCCCTCCACCCGTTTGCTTAAAGTAGTGCCTAAATTGAGTTCTATGTATGAAATATTTAAGAAACTTAGGACTCATTAACATTTATCAAAGGAAAAAATTAGGTCCATTAAATATTTTTGTGCACTTACCTATTCGATAGAACGGGCGAGGGCGGTGAGGTAAAGTTAAACAGTTGCGTTTGCTCGGGTGCCGTTAACATAGTGTAAATGTCACGATGACCGGTACCGCTGGCATTCGTTAGTTGGGTAAAGCTTTGCAAAGTGGCCATATCTCCCGACTGCGACAAACCTGATGAAGGTGATGGAGAGTTGGCTCCTGAACTGGCGGAATTGTTATGATGCAAATGATGTATGGTTTGTAAATGATGGTGCGGCGATGATGTCTGCAAGTGGGCTGGTGCTATTGAAGGTAAATGTGTTAATTCATGGGTTAAGTTCGCCGTATGATAGGCATCCTTCAAGGAGTGCACATCCACCACAGAGCTTAAGGTTAAATAACTGACACCAGTGTGATGATCTTCAAGGCATTCATCTTTCAAAGTATCCTGTATTACTTCATCAATGCTGGTGGGAGTGTGGGTGGAAGCGGTTATATTTTGAGCGCCCATTAATGAATGATGATGATGGTGCATCGGCTCGTGGTGGGGATTGTAAGAGGTGGAGTAGAGGGCTAAATTTGATCGCATGGCGTCGTCGTGTAAATAGTTTGTGGAGGTAACAGTGCCACTATTGCTGCTATTATTGTTAGCAGGACTTATAAGGTGGGCGGTATAATAGGCAGGAGCTTGGTTATGGTGTTGATTGGGTGGATGATGATGTATTTGTGTTAGAGGTGAAAAAAGCTGCAAATTAACTAAATCTTTAGAAGAATTATCTCCAGCTGACGGATTGTGATTGAGAGACAAATCATAAGCACATGAATTATACGAATTTATCCAGTGCTCAGCAGAAAGTCCAGTGTGCGTGTGATGTTGTGGTAATTGTGTGTTCAGCTGGGATCCAGCTGTAGGCGTATTATGTGATGTTGCATGTGTAGATGAACCTATAACAGCCAAATTTAAATTTGGATCATTGCTAGAGGTATTGAGTATATTATCGGCTGCCACAAATTCACTTGATGTGTAAAGAGCAGTTTGTTGTGGCGTTTGATGATTGTTAGTATTATTGTAATTTGTTATTATCACGGAATTATTGGCACCACGGTAATTTTGGGTAGCTGAATTATTAATATGATTTTTGGTATCATTTAAATCTTCACTTAAATTTTCTAGACTGGTAATTGTGGGAGTTATTACTGCTGCTGTAGTTGTTATAACACTATTTATCACTGTTTTATTTAAAGAATTATCACTCGAATTTGTGGTACAAATAACTTTTTTCTGATTTTCAAACGTTTCACTTTTATTATCATTATTTTTATTTATACTTTCAATAACGTCACTTTCATTGTAATTATTTTTATTGCAATTATCTAATTTTCGTTCATTTGCGGTTTGCGGAGATTTCAGACAATTTGTATTTGAGAATTTTTTTATATGATAATGATCTTTTTGTTGGTGATTTGCATTATCATTTATGGTAGCGTTAGTTGATAAATTATTTGCAATTGTAGACGTTGTTGTCGTCGCGGATATGATTGTGTTTGCATTAAGTTGGTGCTCGTCGCTAAGATTGTTTTGTATATTTTGAACGTCGTTAATGCTCGTTGCTGATGTACGTAACACTGTTTGGTTTGATGATTCGTTGGCAACTGATATGAATTGTGGTGCCTTCGCAGCCAAAGACGATAAATTCAAATTCATAGTTGTCGTTACCATCGCCTCCGTTGCAGACCCTAAAAACTCATTGTGTCTACCGGCAGAATTTGCTTGTTGCTCTCTTTCTGTTATTGTTATTCCTTGATGTTGCGGTGTTGGTGAATTTCTCCTTGTTATAGTTGTTGTTATTCTTTCCATATCCGAAGCTATTGTTTGTGTTGTATTAACATGGTTGTTTGTTGTTGCTGGTGCTTCTTGTTGTTGTTTTATGCCTGATCTCTGCTCTTTAGCATAGTCCATCTCTTTCATTTTAAAGGTACTAGTTAAAGAATTTGTGATATTGTCACGTCTTGTTTTCACAAAGGACTCATTTGTGGGCTGACTGTCCTGTAAGAATGAAGCCTTATCTTTTATCTCAGTTTCTCTTTCATAAGTTTGTTGCTGGTATTGTTGTACATTATTTAATAGTGACTGACTTGCCGAAGTTAATCCTTTGTTTGTTAATTTACGATTTTGCTTAGAATTGGATATGGCTTTGGTAATTTTCATATTGGCAGCATTTGTTAATAAGGAATTGTTAGAATTGACTCGATTTCTTGCTTTTGCTACTTTGGAGGATAGTAGTAAATTTCTATTATTGGCACATTTCATGTTTTCGTCAAACAATGTAAAACAAATAACATTCTTCTTAAAACACAACACATATGTATGTATGTAAGTATGTATGTACACTTAAAGTATTACTATGTATTAAATACTAACGTAATACGTACTTATATAAGTATTTACATTCTTTTTTATATGATGGGCGGTAATAAATCTTCAACGAATTTCAAGAAAATTTCTAGCTTCTTATATAAAAAGAAATTTATTCCGCTTGTTATTTCCTTTAACTTTACGTATTGAGTTTTTTCTTAAAACTGCTAGTCAGCATCTCATGTTTGAGACATTGTTCCCTTAATCTCTTTATTATTTAATTTGTTGTATTTTTTATTAATAATTTTTTTTTAATTTGAAACATTTAAATCCACCATTTTTTATGGATTTTATAATTTTCCCTTTTAATTAGTGAATGCTCTCTATATTTTTGTTTTACAGTTTAATATTCTCCTTTTAGATACTCTTTCTCGCCGCTGCTGAACCACCCTCTTTGAATGAATGTTCATAGTGTGTTGAAGTTGTTTTGATTTAAATTCACCACGTATCTATCTCTCCTTGTCTTGCCTACAGTGTATTTCGTAAGCTACTTACTCAGCGTGTTTTTACTGGCGTAGAAAATCTTTATCTATTTTAGTAACGCCCTTTTGGTCTTGTATATAAACATTTGTTTTTTTAGGTTCTTGCCTGAAAAGCAATAAGAAAATCACAATGGCCTTTCGTATATTACAATTATTTGATCTAAATCGAACCATTCAGTGACATTTAATATTAAAAATAAATTAAGCTGGAATAGTTTTTCTGTGAGTATGCATACATTTGTTTGTATATAAGTACACATGAATATGCTTATATACATATGTATGTATCTATCATAAAACAATATATAACTTTAAAATTATATATGTATTAAAATCAGATCTGAAACTTATTTCTAAAATGCGTATTAATATATATATAATTCAATTTAAATATATTAAAAAAATAAAATATTTGTATGATGACAAGTGGTTTAGAGAAAACTGATTAAGGACTACCACCCTAAGAAAATCAAAAGTTATATGAAATATTAGACATTCTAGAGTTGGCGAAAGCCATTCGGGAAAATTATTATAAAGAACATCTCAATCCATAACTTTGGAGCAGGTCAAGGTATTTAGTGGTAATCGAAACCCTAATCTGATGGTATAGCACTCACCATACAAAACAAAGCTTTCACTCTATAATAGCTATGCTAATGGTAACGGCAGGTATATGATATTATTTATTAAAATCTATTAAAAAGTTAAAGTTCCCAATATAAATTACGAAAGTTAAACAATTTTCGGAGAATTAAATATTTCTGATGTTGCTTAGTGTCTCATTTTTTCGAACTTTGTTGACTTCCAAAACAGAAAAATATAAAATATATACCTACATACATGCATATACATTTATATAAACTGATAAGTATTTAATTACGGTAGACTTCGTTCAAAACCACACAATTTTTTTTAGTAATTGCTTGTGTACATAGTACATACTACTTACATATGTATATGTACGAGTACCTATTTATACTTACTCACAGAGAGACTTTATTAATATTCAAGAAAAATTTTGAAAACTTGAATAGCACTTATAAATAAATCATTGTTTTTATGAAAGTGGACCAAACATTTCCTTTAAGTTAATTAATTAATGGAAATTTAAAAAAATAGAATCTAGTATGGCATTTAAAAAAATATAAAGCATTTGAAAAATCTTATTAAAAAATATGGAATTATATACCGAAATTCATAAAATGCTTTCTAGTTAGAGTCGCGGTTCTTTCTCTTTATAATTTCAATCTAATGAGATCAGCGTAGTCGTGGAAATTGTATAAAAGGAAATAAGAGGTATTTTAAATAAAAAAAAAGCGCAAAAAGGTGATTCTAAGAAAACAAGTGGCAACTCTTTTGAGAACATTAAAAATTGCAGGAAGTTTTGTTTTATTTAAAAAAATAATTACATAAAAATAATTACTTAACACTATTTTTTCGACCTTTTTGGTTTTAATATATATATAATTTTTATAATCAAGCGTTGGGTGTCGAAATCTTTTTTATTAATAAAAAATTTCCTGAAGAAGACGCCCAAAGAGGCGTCGAAATATTGAATAAAATTATTATTAAAAAAAAGACCTAACGCTTGATTATTAAAATTATATATTAAAAATAATTACATTAAAAATTACTAATATTGATAATGTAGACGATGTGAAACTATAACAAATATATTCATTAAGTTATTATAAGAATGCAAAAAGATAAGTAACAAAAAACAAACTATTTATCCATAAAAACAACATAAATACTCATTTTGTGAATAATACATACGTACACTTGGAATCGAATTTTTCAAATCATTTTGAAACAAATTTGGAGCTGTTAGCATGGATTTGTTTGTAGTTGTCTACTTTCAACTTATTTGAAAATTAATTTTTTGTCGTTAAGCTAATTTCTAAAAAAAAAAACTGTCAGTGAAAGCACTACTGTGCGGCAAATGGAATACATATGTAGAAATATCATACAAGTTTGTATATAATTTGTCGTCCAAAGAGCTTTTCTAATTACCTACATATTTCGTATCAGTTGGTTTTAGGATTAGATATTTTCAAAATAGCCTCACAGCTCTTGTCGTTTGCTTCACTATCTATTAGTTGATATTCTTTTACGAAAGCCTTTTATATATGTATGAGTATAGGAATTTACGGCCAAAATAAAAAATAGTATTGAACTTTTTGGAAAAACGGACACAAAATAACAAAAAATTAAGCGAAAGTAGCTTTGAAAAAGGGGTCATGACAAGTGCCGAGGCAATCCAAAAAGCGATATAGCGATAACAATGAATGGGATAAGACGAAAAATCTCCCTATATTCTGTTGCTATCTCTTTCTCACAGTTTCTCATCAAATTATAATTTAAAACTGCTATAAAATTTTTAATTGTGGGGAAAGTATGAAAATTTAAAACAAACTCCACTAATAGCGAATGGAAAATAACAAAATTATTATTTATTTGCATAAATAAGTCCATTTAGTATATTAATATAATAGGTATGTATGTTTGTATGTATGTATGTACATACATACTTACATATGTGCCACAAGTATCAGATTTGAGTTTTTGTGTCTCAGTGTGGATAATAAAAATTTGCCAAAACCATAATAGATGCATTTGGTGCTCTTTCATTATTGTTATTGTTATTATTTTTCATTTTCTTTCCTTCCAACAATAGCTGCCAGCAATAAATCTATAGAAATATAAAAACAGTGCCTGTCTACCTGGCACACAAATCCAAAAACAGTCTATAAGAATGAAAGCATTAAATTTACTTACAGCAAAGTTTTTGTTTTGGTCATGACAAAATTTGGATTCTTTCTTAAAAATTGCTTACAAGTTTGTAAAATAAGGACTATTAGGATTATGTATTTGGCAAAAGTTTCAAAACAAGCAGGTAACAATTATTACACTCTCTTTGAAGAACTTACAAACAATCATGCAGCAGCATGAGTCTCAAAATATTTTCATTTGCTTTTTGTTTTATATGTACTTATGTACATATGTATATTATTTAACAAAACATTTTTCTAAGGTCCTTTTTATAACGTGTATGTATGTATGTATGTATGCATAGGTCTTTACGTTTTGTAAATATTAAACAAACAAAAATATGTATATACATATATATGTATATATGTATATATATATATATATATATATATATATATATATATATATATATATATATATATATATATATATACATATATATATATATATATATGTACCTATATCGAACCTTAACATCCGAAAATACTTAAACGCCTAAGATTGAATTTTACAGGACAGAAAACTTAACAATTATCTCAGCAGTAAATCATAGCATTATTTTAAACTTGCTTTTGTATTAAAAATTTGTAATGCTAGTTTTTGTGGATATTAGTTTTCGAAAATAGTTTTGTTGATTGTGAATTGGAAATCTTGTCAGTTTGATGTTTTTGGCGGTTAAGGCTCCATATTGAAAATTATTTTAGAAGTATTCAAAGTTCAATACAAATTGCCGGTGTTTAAATTTATTGTCAGCACAGCATGTCTCTCCTGTTGACATTTTATTTAATGTGTGTTGTCTTATTTTAGAGTTTACCTGTTTTGTTTTGTATTTTTATGTTTATTGTTTTAGAAAATTAACAAACTAATAGTTATTAGATTTGTGAAAAGGACCGCAAATGCATTAGATAATATTTGTCAGAATATTGTGGCAAGAATGAATATCTTTTCATAAATAAGTAAATATAAAATATCCAAAATATTTTATGTAATAATTTTCATTACTTTTGACTCTCAAGCCAACTTGACAGAAATCGTCTTGAAAACTTTTTGCCTGGAAAGAAAATGTTAGTCCGAATTAATTTAAATTAGATATTGGGCGCATAATTTCAAAATACCAAAATTTGGCAAAAATAAAACATATATTTGTATAGTAGCAATAATTAAATTTTTTTAATGATAAATTAACAAATTGCAGTATATTTTATTAACTAGATATTGATTTTTTAAATATATATTATCGAATATATTAAAGCAAGAAATGCTGTATCATAAAACTACTTGTTGGATTTTATTATTCCATATTTATAATTTAATTAAATTGCAATCTTTGCCGTATAATGCTATAAGATTCCACTGTATTTGAAATACCTAAAAATCAATTTCAAGAAATTTGTCAGTCTCTACAGACATCCCATTTCTTTTTATCACAAAACTTGTATCATTGTTTTAATTGGAACAATTCCATAATTTTTTCAATTGAAGGAATATACTAAGAAGAATTTCTGTTATAAAGCCATAAATTTTTTTCTTTTGAACAAACATAAACTGTAAAGCCATTTTCTTGTCATTCTTGTCTTGTCTGCAGGCCCCGCCCTTTGGCAGTGATTAAACCCGTGACTTCAGACCACTAATCTAGCCTAACGCACTGCCTACTAATCTGCAAAAGCATAAATTACTTTCGAAAACTCAAATACACAAATATTTAAATCGATTACAAAATTAATTAAAGTATATATTAATTATAAAACAAGGAAGTTTGAATGTTTTACAACTGAAAAATTTGTTATATAAAATACTTGGAAAAAAAATGCGCGAATATAAAAATTTATTTATGTGAAAACTTCCTAAATTCAGAAGATAAAAACTAAGAAAGTGAGAGAGTTTATAAGAGAGTAATTTCACAGTTCTACTCGCCCAAACATAGGCGTAGATAGCGCCATAAGAACTTTTTCCTTATTATGAAATAACATAATATCATAACTGCAAATTAATAATTATTTAAAGTTTTGAGAAACAATATTTCTAAAATTCTTATTTAAAAAAAATAGAAAAGTTACTTAGTGGTGAGAAATTTATAAAGAAAAAAGTCGAATAAACACTATAAAATCGGGAAAAAAACTTTGTTAATGAAAAAAATTCCGGATAAAATGGCGAATTACTTATCAGTAACTTGCGATGTCTTAACAATTTTTTAAAAATTCTTTGTATTTGAAAAACTATAGTGCGAGTATATAACGATATGTGTGATTCAAATATTGTGGCTTTATTACCTGAATATCCCAAATAATAAATTTCAATATTTGATATGTTATTTTTTCAATATACAACTGAATGCATTTGTGCATTGCTTGGGATGATTTGAACTCTATATAAGTGCTTTGGAAACTTAAACGTTGATATCGCTGCCTGCATATGGAACACTCATTACAAAAAAAAAAAAAAAAAAAATCCGCACCATTTTGTATATCGCAAGTTCAAACCTGTGTGCTTTATTAGTGGATTGCAAGATATAAGCTACGATATTTTGATTTGCACTTTTGCAAGACATTTGCAAAAAAAAAAACGTTGAGTTGCGCCAGTATGAACAGTCAGCTGTTACATGTACTCGTATTTTGTACCAGATTGTGTATAAATATTTTCTACACATTTGATTAGTCACCCACTTAAAGCTGATTTAACTTATAACTTCGTTAGTTTCTAAAAGTAATGAGAAAATAAATAACACTTTTATTAAATCAAAACTGTTTCGAAAGCAAAATGACTTTAGTGGGGGACAATGGATATGATGGCCCAAATTAAATTATTTCCATTTTTTTTTTAATTTTTCAAATTTTTATCATACAAAACTAAGCTTATGCGTTAGAAATATACTATGATTTCTAAAAATCAAAATCAAAACCTAAGTAAATAATTGGATTATACATACACGTGTGTAATGAAGAATGATAAGAAGAAACGAAACAATTATGTTTATTTTGAAACACTTCATCATTTAAACCAAAAAACATTTAACTTTGTGTTTCTTAGAAATACGAAAATTTATGAAACAATAAATGAGTTTTAACAATATATAAAACATATTTTTTTAATGTGTAACTTTCTTCAGTTTTGTGAGTTCTTAAGCATTTTAATCTCTTTTACATTTTCATATAATCCTTTTCAGAATTTTCTTATGGGAGATGTACACGCAGAAAAATCTCAATGAGTATCTGTGAACACATTTTCTCGAATATTACATAAATTTTTTTAATCTTAAGTACAAAATCAAACAACAATAGTCTTTAAGCCATTTATACACGTTGTTTTTCAAATTAAATATTCAGTTTATGAATTTAATAATTTTTACTTTGTAGTCTTTTTTCATTTCTTTTGACATGGTACTAGAAATTTTCACAAAAAAATTTTGCTTTTGTTTTCATTCTTTAAATTGTTATTTTACTAAATAAGAAATACCAAAATTAAATCAAGACTAAAATAGAAAATCTATTGATTCATATTATTTAAATAAACATAAATAAATATTTGCTCTCTACAGCCACAACAAATAGAAGCTACTCGTACTTGTGTAAATACGAGTCCATTTAATACAATCGAAAGAAAATTAAGAAGTTGAATGTTTTGTAGTTCCCAAGAATCTCTAATAAAAATACAATATGTCTCATATAGTTGGGGTATTCACAGGGTATGCTATCAGTCATATTAGCATAATGTCATAAAAGTTTTTTAAACAAAAACAAAACAATAATTTTTTTTGCTACTTATAAAAAAGGAGTTAGACCATATATAATGGAATAATTCCCTTTTCCATGCCATACGAAAGTATACTCTTATAGGCCTAATTCTGTTGTCTTATATGCCAAAACTATTTGAAAAACTACTTATGAACAAGTTGAGACCCATAATAAATGAGAGGGGAATATCCTAGATCATCAATTTAGTTTTAGAAGGCAAAAGAACACTATCGAGCAAACATACAGACTTGTAAATATGATTAGAAGTTCTTTGGAAGAAAAGAAATATTATGCTCTCTTCATTAACATTTCTCTGGCTAGATCTAGATCCAGACATTCCATTGGTTATGGTTCAATGGCGTAATTTTGCAGATATTGAATAAATAATATTTACTTTGTATGGGGGACCCGTCTCCAGCCACCTACGCCTCCATTTTTTTTTGCATGAATGTTTACTTTATTCCCTTAGTAATGTACATTAAATTTGGATAGAATAAATACAATTATCATCAGTCCAAATACAAGTACAAGTGTCAAAATAACATATGACTAAGATATGTTATTTTGACACTTATGACACAATATTATACCTCCGCTGACGAAAATAAGACATTTCACACTTGTACACCTTGGGAAAATATTGTAAGACATTCGGACATCGAATTTGGCCGGAAAATCGTCGTTCTTAGCAAGGCGCATCTTCATCTCTGAACTAAGTCAACATACGAAATCGCCTGTGAGGATTGGAAAACCCACACAACATTGTCGAGGGGTCAATGCACCAATAGAGAGTGACAGTTTTGTGTTAAATTTGAATTGGTGTTGGCATCATTGAACTTTGATAATCTTTGGTTTCAGCAGAATTGCGCCCCATTATTACACTGTTCTTTAAATTTTTAAAAAGACACCTGTAAAATAGATAATTCTTTTGTTAATATCGATAAATACATATCGAATATAATATCTAAGGATACCTGCTATTCATAATTTTGAAAAAAAAAAGCTAATAGCTTGTTTCTACGGCACCTGCTTCGCTCTCTATTCTTGCTTCACACCCCAATCATTAGCGAATCAACTTGCTTCGCCATACAAAATTTTGAGAGCGAAGCAGGTAGACTCATATTGAATCTACTTGCTAATCAAGAAAAAATCCTCTCTTCTCTAATTTTTATCGTAAGTTTATCAGCACTAGTTGTCACAATTAAATATTTTTGTAAACAAAGCAAAATTAAGTGAAAAGGTAAAAAAATATAATTGTTTTTGTGTGTGTTTCCTAGGCGTAATAATGAATTTGAATTGAATGAAAAGTTAATTTATTTAAATTTGATAAAAGTTAAAAAAACAATGGAAAGAATCAATGGAAAGAAATCGAAGCGGATAAATGAGTCGTGTAAACAGCATGATTCATAAACTTGCTTGAGAAAGCGAAACAGGAGATTCAAATTGTCGTGGAAACAAGCTATAAAATTCACTCTCCATTTTTGTGAAAATTATATGGTCATATGTTTGGTACGATTATCTCATTTACCCCTTTGAATTTATGATTTAATCAAAAATTATTCTTGCAATCGTCCTTTTAAAAAATTAAAAACTCCGTCTAAAATGTCAAATAATAAACAGTGGTTTTTCGATCTACGAGTAGTTTAATGATAATTTATGTCTCCTTAAAGTAATATAAAGGAGTGTATGGGTTGAATTACTTTAATGACATTATTATTCATATTTTTATGTTTTTGACAATTTCATCCAGCGACAATTTGAATAAAATGTTTAAAATTTGTGTCGCCATTTAAAAATCAGTCTAAACAAGTCATTTAAAGCAATAGAAAATCCATAAAAATGCTATTAAAAACGGCAAGATCGTTTTACAATTTTTATTACTTTCACTCACTGTAAAAGTGTCCGTAAATTGAAATTATTATCCATTTTCAAAAATTTATCACCGACAACAAGAACGGACTAAAGTCATTGAAGAATGGATATTGTTTTTAGAGGCGACTTCTTACGATATTTTAAATATTTTGCAATATAGTGAAAGTTGTTGTTCCTATTATAAACGCTAATAGGAATATGCTACGTTCGTTTAACTAATTCCCACACTAAAAGGGAAGTACAAGCGGCGCAGGACATTTGAATTTTTTGTTTAAAATATCTTCTTGGAGTGCCTTGGTTGTTGTTTCATTTTGAAGTGTTTTTTTTTCTGCTTATTTTTTGAGTCGTGTTGATTAGATTCACTTTTCAGTTCCAGTTGAATGAGAAATTTCGTTGGGCCTCATAATATTTTATGACCGTTAAATAATATAATATCGTGTATTTTTTGGATTAAATTTTCAACTTATTTTATTTATAATTAGAAAAAACTTGTTGCATATTTTTTTAAATCAAATTGAAATTTATGACTGTTTCTGTTAATCAGGGTCTGGGAGAATTAACACGTTCGCCGATAATGACTCTCTGCTCCTTAGCAATTTTAATATAAAACTGATTTTTTTAGTTATTTTATGTTTTACAAATACACCAGCAATACGCAGTGTTCTTCGCTACCCCCATAGTAATACAATAAAATACATACTTATAAGTAAAAGTACACTGAACCAAATTTCGTAGGTAATATCAAAAAATAAAAAATGGTAAACACTTAAAGGCAATTGATTTAAATAAAGTGTGTGTTTGTTTTACTAAGTGTTATAAAATTTAAATTTCCAATTGATGATAAAAATTTCTTCGATTTGAAACAAAACTATTTATTTAATTAACAATATTTTTTGACCTTTTTAATATATCTTTTATTATATTAACGAACTTTAGTTCTTTTTATAAAAAAAAATTTATTTTATTTCAATATTTCGACGCCACTTTGGGCGTCTTCTGCAGGAAAAAAATTATGTAATAAAGTTTGTATTCCTAAGTAAACAAAATTTATAAATAAAAGTTATTTTATAATGGGTGTGTGAATTTATATATTATACAAACATATATTGAACTCGTATTACTAATATGAATCTTTTATGAGAAATGACACAGAAAATCGTGCAACAATTAACTGTAATATTTTGAATTCATTCAAAAAATAACTAGTTTTTAAAATGTTTGAAATTTTATTTTTGCCTGTCTTAAAAAACTTTTAATTTAATTAATTTTCTTTTAAATGAATGCATTCAAAAATTCAATGCAATGAATGCATTCAAGTATAAGTTCAATTCATTTTATTTTGAAAAAAGAATGCAATCAACTTTTTGTCATTCGTCTTAAATTAAAATATAATTTTTTTATAACTCTGTAACGAACTATTTTTTTAAATAACAAATATAAAAATGTTTGTAAGCCCTTATAACGAACAGATTAAATTCGCACAACTTTTCACTATTCAAGCCATTAAAGAAATTATTTGTCGGAAATTATTTAGTTTGTTATAACCGAACTCCACCATATAAAGATTCTAAAACTATCAGCAACTTTAACAACGATATCATAATTGAATTATTAAATTTTCTTACTTGGGTTTTTCTATGCCAATTTTAGGTATTAGATACTATTTTAAATTACATTTATCCTCTTTATGGCATTTATACCAGAGTTCTATTGCTGGTGACACTTGCTTTACTGACTGAGTCTTTCGAATCAGTCTGCATTTAAATCTCTAGAGCATACAAAGTGATTTAGTGTCCTAATAAGGTGTTAACTGTAGGAAAACCATTGAGTACTCGTACTCAATTACAAAATTCAATGACATAAAAGTTAAGTTTGGATATTTTGACATATTTATGACTCAACATTTGAAAATGAAAACCTCAAGTTGTTATAAAGGAAAACCAAAAATCTTACAAACCTTTCTATGGAACTATCAAATTGTGTGAATGTATGTCCATATGTGTATATAAAACAATAAAGAAAATAATAATATGAAACCTAACAATACTTACTATGTAGATAGTCAAATATGAATAGATAGAAATTGTATTTGAAGTTCTAAACTCAAGAAGAATGTACTTTAAAATACCCCATGTTATCGCTTTGTTGAGATATTTATGACTTTTTGCCTTCTCAAACGTTTTATGTCGTACACAAAATTTTCGTAAAAAAATTTTTTTTTTGAGTTCAACCGTAGTCTGCCAAAGTTTTTTTTTTTTTTAATTTTTAGTTTTGACCATAAAAACTGCAATTTATTATTATTTTTTCCTAAATCATTCTCTATTTATATTAAAAAATTATTAATATACTAAATATATATAGTAAAACAATAACCTTCTATTAGACAGCACTCACAAGTATCTATTTATAAGTCACTTCGTTCAATCCACTTGAAATTCGAGACTCAAACTTTTCGCACTTAATACGAGGACGATCGATCAAGTGCATAATGATAAATGCTTGCATGTATGTGACATTCTATTTTAAAATAGAATATTGTTACATAGAGCAAGTACTTTCATTATTTATAACTAATAATTGTAGTTTCCTTTTAGTTGATCGCCATTATGTGGTAGTGAATAATAATATGAAGTGAAAATGCCGCATAATGGTTGTGATTGATATAAATCTTTAGTATTTATACGATCATGTAAGGATTTTAATGATATGAAAAAATGTATTTAACACTTTATTTCAACTCAAGTGGGCGCAAAAATAAAGAATTATGTTTTAAACAAAATTATTTATGGTAATACAATAATACAACAATTTGAATGTGTTTAATTTAGACTTTTTATATGTAATTTCCTTTAGAGTTTTTTTCGAGCAGGAAACAGATCCAGCATAAGTTTTTGAAGGAACACAAGTTTTAACAATTTCTTTTAGCATCCTGAAATAATAAATAGATACTTAAGTCATTTGGGACGGTAAATTTTCGTATATACTTATATCGACACCTGCATCACGGTATTGTACATACATATTACAAACACACTTGGAACGAATAGAGAATTTTGCACAGCGAAATGAATGTCGATGGTGCGGAAGCAAGGGTCGGTGAAGATATTTTCGCTAATAAAACATTTAAGATATCTTTTGTTGTTCTTGTTTGAGGTTTCCATCTCCATAGACTTAAGCTGGATCCGTTGCTGGCCGGCTGAGTTTTGATTAGGACGACAAAAGTAGCTGACCAAATTTTTTGAATAATTTCTTTTAAATTATTTAGGAACTTTTTACAAGTTTTTAGAATTGAAAATATTTTCAATATTCGCTATTAGTTTGCAGTAGCAATAAGTCTTTATTATAGTATTCATATATGATTTTTATAGTTTCTTTAACCCTTTATTTCAAGTAAATTATTCGAGCACAAATTCCAATATTTATAACAAAAATTTCTTATAATATTTTTAATCCAGTATTTTATTATCACTATGGATAGCCTCTTCAAGAATATTTTAAAATCATAATAATCGAATAATTCACTTGAAATAAGTATTCATGTCTTATTAGAATTATAAATATAGTACACTATTCATCATAGTAGAACATCTTCCTGTTTTATAAAGGACCTCATTGAACATACACAGACAAAAAGTTTTGTGATTACAATTAATTTTTTTACTACACATATATGTAATTAATATTTTAATTAATATTCCACCTGCAATAATTTTTGTAAATGCAAACACGACATTTGTAATTTAAAAAGAATTAAACTTTTTTAATTAAATTTGTTGTTTGCTTGACAGTTGAGTTGTTGCACTAAAGAAATATTTGAAAATATATGCCAAATTATGTTGTGCTTTCGAAATTATAATATTTACCATAACATTTGTTGTTAAAATTTTTTAATTTAATTTATTGCTAGAAACTTTTGATAGTTTTTTATAAAAACTTTAATCATAACCCTTGGTATGGGCATTTTTAGAACTAAAAATTTGCTGTTATTTGTTGTGGGCCTGGCTGTCATTATGCACGCACTTCATTGGCGCTTATCAAAGCATCAGTACACTTTGTTTGAAAAGAGTTCAATGCCATACTTACACAAAAATCCACAGATACTGTATGAGAATTCAATGAAATTCAATCATACTTTTCTATTTGAGAGTTACGAAAAATTAAAGGTTTTGAACACTTTTATACGAACGCAACTCAACAAACAATTTCCATTAGTTTCAACAAACAATTTAATTGATTTATTTAACTGGATGTAATATAAGAAATTTGTAATATTGGCAACGACGATTGTTATATTAATTATAATTGGAGAGTTTATTTAACAAATTAATTATTATTTCAATTGTGGCAAATTTAACACTTAAAAAATATTTAAGCATTTTATAAGATTTTTTTTTTTAATTTTGTAGTATTAATAATGCTTTCAATCATATTGAATAAATATTTTTTGAATCAATATTTAGTATTGCTGCAAGTAAACTTGGTAAAGAATATATCTGTATACATATATGATACTTTCATTAGGCGTTTTATATCTTTAAATCTAATTAACACAAATTTTGTGTAACTTTTCTTAAATTAATTTGAAAGGCCTATCGATGCCCCATTATGTACAAAATATATACATAATTGTGCAAATATCTGCCGTTGCTTTGCTGGGTGGTGCATATCCAAAACATCAAATTTTTCATGACTCTAGCGCATAAATCAGAGTGAATTTGACCGATGGCATGAATTATATTGGCTTTAAGGTCCGCTGTGACTTGTTGCCTATTCGCATATAAATATCTGTGACTTAAGACAACCCCACAAGAAAAAGTCTAATGGAGTTTACATTACTTCTGTATGAGATTACCATGCCCTCAAATCGCTCGTACAGACTGTCCAATGTGGCATGAGCTGTGTGGCATGTAGCGCCATCCTGTTGAAAGCATATATCGTTAGTGTCCATCCATCCAATTCAGGACAAAATAAAAACTATCAACCTATGTATAACGCTCGCTATTGACGGTGATGGCCGTCCGATGACTCCACCAGCCCAAAATCACCAAACAGTGACTTTATCGGGATGCATTATAGTATTTTGGATCTCATATCGATTGATATCGTCTCAAATGCGAAAATTTTGTTTATTGACATGTCCATTCATCCAGAAATGGGCCGCATCGCTGAATATGATTTTTTGATGGTAATAAGAGTCAGTTTTTAACTACTGCAGGGCCCATTCAGCGAACACACGCCATTGTCAGTAGACATATACCTTCAGCTCCTCGGTCACATGAATTTTTTACGGGTCACGAAAAGCCAAGTTCTTGTGAGCGTAGAGAAATCGATTGCCACAGACTCCCCTCCTGCATACCAAGTACAGATTTCAGAAAATTTTACTAAACAATTTTCTTTTAGTATCCTCTTATTCTATCTCACACACAAATGTGTCTTGTGTCTAGAGGTAAAATAACGTACAGCTTTTACAACGAAAAAAACCTGTTGTCCGGAATGCAGAGGTAAAATTTCTAAACTGTCCGAAACAATTAGCTGTCCGGCCTAGGAGTCTCCGAATTATGGAGGTGGTGCTGTACTTAAAAAAAAAGCTTTCTCTACACCCATTCAGTATATAGAAATAACTCTATTTTAAGAGTTTATTACAGACGATATATTTCGGCTGAATGGACAATTTTGATTTTAAAAAGCTTTTTATGGTTCAACAATATAGAATTGTATACAAACGGGAATTATTGGGATAATTTGAATGAAAACATCTGCTGGGTGTTTTTAAAATATTAAAATAAATTTTGCCCAAATCAAAGACGATTATAAATCGTGACCAATAAATGTTCCTTAATGTACTCGTACATAAATACAAATTTATGTTAATCCTTTACGTCAAGTGTGAAATGTAGCACTTACATATATATATCAAATTAAATATTTAAACATTATTCTCAAAGCAAAGTGAATCCTTTTCGTATGTATAAAAATACAATAAATCATTTCATTTCTAACAATTGTGGTCTCGAGAGAATTTTTTTTCAAAACCACTAAAATATTGACACTTTTTACACGCTTCATTAATGATTTATGTTATTTTTTTTATATTTATTTAGTTGCTTAAATATTTATTTGTAAAATGCACTTTAAGCCTGCGTTTTGGTAAGCAAGTGCATTATGTATTACACCCTAAAGATCCTTGCATTTGTAATTCGAATACTCGTATACCAATACATCTTCAATTAAAATTATTTACTACTTTTGTTCGAATACCTTTATATGGTTTTGTTGTTTGCTTGTGAAATGGTTTCATGTTGTTGCCCACTCCAGGCATTTGTTCCAAATACATATTAAATGTATGTAGTTAATTTTCGAAATTCACTGGTTTGAAATAATGTTTCTTTTTTTGTTATCAACTCTTTCGGTAAACCGAGCATGACACAATGTCACATTGTGGAAACTTTAATTTAAAATTAATTTACATTGTAATTTTTGGTGAGAAAATAAACTTTTTATTTTTACTATTAACCTAAAAACATATTTTAATGAATTATTTCCTCACTTCTCCGTACAAGTACCAGACCATTCATTAATAGACTTTTGATGGTACGATTAAGCAAATGAGTACTTTAAAATTAATCTTCTTGATTCGACTTAATAATCGAATTGATCGAGTAATTTATGAGTTGAGATCATTATTTTTTTCTTAAATTTCCTCTGTTTCTTTATGTAATTTTTGTGTCACAAAATTACACCTTTATGTTGTTATTAATTTTATCAATATTAAAAAATATACATATTTATTAAATTCATTATTCGAGATATTCTGCAAAATAATTATTTAAAAAATTTAGTTATTTGGCTAGTTCCGATTAAATGCATCTAAGCCAACAGCAAACAATAAATTTTTTAAATAATTTAGAAACATTTATAATAATTTATTTTACAACACAGTTCCATATTTAGCTCATGGATAAATTTTTAAGTGATTTTAAAATTACATTGTATCTTAATAATTTTGACAAAAAAACAGAATTCAATATAAAGAGCCAATCGAACAAATTAAAAAATCAAACCAGCTATGGGTTAGTTTAAAATCCGATATAATCCATTTCTAGTATATATTTTACTCCCAGGAAAAATTTAAATACCTTCAAAATCGTACCATTAATAGGCGAGTTATGCGATAAGCAATATTTCCGGCCCGTTAAATTTTCGAAAAAAAAATATCTGACCAATCCCTTTCAAATAAAAATTTTTATTTTGCAAATCGCTTCGCAAATGATAAAGTTATGCGTGTACAAACATTGAAAAATGTATAGTCTCTTCCTTTTTTCTTTTTAAAACCCTTCCAAACAATTCACGAAAATGAGTATAGGATCCCGAAATATTGCAAACTTGGATCATATCCAATGATCTTAGTATAGGCTTGTCATTGCAATATGTTCTCTTTTTCGATCCCTATTCACCGATTAAGAAGCTGTCTTCATTATATTGAGAAAAGTAAATTTTTTATGAATTTTTTTTTTTTGCCCAGAAACTAAATTTATATTAAATTATAATTTCTTATTTGCTACTGCCCATAAGCGTACAAGTTCTCGAGCAGTCACGATTTCTCTTTTCTTATGTGAAAGTAATTTTATCATTATTGGTTGAAGTGAAATAATTTTCTAATAAAAATTAAAATTTATTCAGTTGGATCCTAGGAAGTCGAAAAAATGCACTAACAGATGCTTTGGAAGCAACGAAAATGTCATTCCTGAGGAACAATTTCCATTTTTTCACTGTGTCGTAGTACTTTAAATGCGCCAAATCATGCTCTATTGAAATTTAAACAAATCAGAATGTCGGCCTGGAAGTTCTTTATGTTTCAAAGAATCTTAAGGCACAATAAATGCTAATAAATTGTGTGGTGACAAAGGATGCCAAATGGTACGAGCTATTGTCAGTTTTTTGCGATGCCGGGCTTCATCTCGACTATGGAATTTCTAAATTTTATTATAATAAATGAAAGCTCTTTCATTTAGTCCGAATGCGACATATGTAAATATGATTTATATTTAATAATAATAAGAATATTTTAGCCCAGTAAAAAAAAACTTTCAAAAAAGTCATGAAAATGCTGGGATTAAGAAGTAGTGCAAATTCTATTCAATTGCAATGCTTTTAGAACAGGATTTCCATTGCAGGATGTTCACTTTCTTATTCCTATTCACCGAATTGGAAGCTGCCTTCATTATGGGTAGAAAAGTAAACTTTTTGTGTTGTTTTTTTTTTTTTTGCAAAGAAAATCATTTTATAATAAATTAGAATTGGTCACGATTTCCTTTTGCTTATGTCAAAGTAATTTTGTCACTTATTGATTGAAGAAAATTAATGTTTATATACCGAAAATATTAATAGCGAATAAATTCAAAGCAACATTTTGCCTAAAGTAAATTTTGCTTTCAGCAAAATGTTTTCTTTTCCTTCTTAGTTATTAGTTGGTTGTTTTTAGACTAGTTAACCTAAAAAAGAAGGATAGAGTTTGAAATGATTTTCCGTTATCACTCGCCAAAGTTGGTGTGTAAAGAAACCAACTTAATTTTAACTTTGCTAAACCAACACATTCAGAGAGGAACTTCCATCATCCTTTACTTTTTTAACGAATGACCGAAAGTCTTGCTACCCCAGAGGGCAGCAAGGACTTCACCATGAAAGCGCTGCTCGCACAAAGTTTTTTCGTGCCTCAATACTCTAGGACATGTAGATGTGGCCGTTTTGCTAGCAATTCAATATCTGCATTTCTGTTATTACCCGTACACCAGACACTTCTTCTCGCAGGAGGTGGATATATCAAATTATGACAAACTATTTACTTCAGGGAATTGAACCGCATATGTACATACGATTACCTCTGGAGCTACTTGCAAGTTTCTATTATAACTTACCAACTTTATTTTCTTATGTGAATGCTATAGCCTTAAATATAATTTGAATTTACTAGGTAATGATTAACATATTCAGAGTTCTAAATGCTTCGGTAGTGTAGTGGGCATGGTACTAGCCTATCAATGCGGAGGTTGTGGGTTTAATTCCCACTGGTCTGCTTCACTATAAACTAATGAAGGTATATGTTACTATGTTGTAATTGTATTTATAACATTTATATACATAAATAAATATTCCAGGTTCGGAAATTGTCAATTGCGAACATTAAAATATCAACATTTTTCGATGTTAAATAAAATTTAAAAATTTTGACAAACATGTGAATGGAGCAGGGGAATTGTAGATCCCATAACGACTTTAAATATAATCTGTAAGATGTTTAGAATAAAAACATTTTAACAAAATCTTAATCGACTTTAAAAACGGGCTCTAAAAAGTCCCAAAACAATGCCAAGATGACCGAAAGCTATAAATATCAAGAGTGATATTTTCACTTAAATGAATTAAATTTTAAAGAGATATTGAAAATATTTCTAAATTCGAAGGTCTGCTACACTAAAAAAATACCCGTTATATATTGTTCACCCGGTGTTTTTTTAAATTAAATACAAATTAAAACTGAAAACATTTAAAAGTCACAAATGACCTATAGACACATGAGAGTAGAATTAAATGGAAAATCGGAGTACGAGTATGTTGTAAATAAGGAAACTAAATCAAATATTTAAAACGGTCAGAGAAAAATAAAACAAACAAACAAAAAACAAGTATAACAACAATCCATCGTAGGGATGGATCTCAAGAAAATTGTAACAATGAAAAAATTAAAGGAACAAAAACAAACAACTATCAGGTTTTTCAATAAGAACTATATTTTCGAACAATGGCATATTGGAATAACATGACAATTATCACATTTTACTTTTTGACACACACACACTTTACTTTTTGACTTGTCAGTGGTAGAAGCTTTTCGCTTGAAAGTCTTCTGTCAACTTAATCACCCTTTTAGGACCGCTTTAAGAGTTTTATCTATACATATGAGTCGACTGACTCGCTACAACATCAACGCGTCTTCAACCGGATCGTCCAAGTGAAAACATCGCAGCCGTGAGCCGCAGTGTTAAAAAAATAGAATTTGTCAATTGTTCGACGTTCTTAAAACTTGGGGTTATTAAAAACGATCACATGACGTAATGGACTGGCTTTAAAGCTGTACAAGGTTCAATTGTTGCATGAATTAAAGTGAATGTTCTGATTAGGCCCATTTCACTTCTCTGGGTACGTCAAGGATCGAAATTGCTGAATTTGCGCTTCAGAAACTCCGAGAGCGATTATTGAGAAGCCTTTACATGCTAAAAGTGCCTTGGGGCGTAATTGGACTATTTTTCCACGAAAATTTTGATTAAAAAAATCGACATCTGTATACGTGTTCATGGTGGACATCTTGTCCGTAATCATTTTTCATATATAATTACGAAACTTGGCTTTTTGCCATACAATAAAAATTTTAGTAATCTTCATATAAATGCTTTATTTTATTTTGTTTATAAAAACCAAGTTCTTGTTGAAAAACCCATTATTTGTAATCAAAACACTCTACAAAAACTTTGGAATGTTCGTAAACAATTTGAAGTTTGTTTACCTGTGGCAGTCGTCCAGGCATCCATGGAATCGATGGTTATTACCTGTTATCACACAACATTATTTGTCGGGATGTAAGAACATGTTTGTTATTTTTTCTAATTTTAGGTTTCGTCCTGTCGTCTTCCTTACCCGCTGTATGTATATGGCTTGTAAATGTTTTTAACTCAATTAAAATGTGTGTGCGCGTGTGTGTATTTTTATGATTTTCTAATTTACTTACTTATATTTATTAGCATTTAGGATTTAATGGTTGGGTACGTGAGTTTTTGTGATTATTTGTTTTCAACACTTAAATGCTATTGTTTTTATTTTTGTATTTCCTTGATTATTTTCTTTTGCTGAATAGACTTGTTTGTTTGCCGAATGGATCGTCAACGCTGTGTCTGTGTGGTTACACTCTCTCTTAATTTTTTTCTTCGTTTTGGCAATTGCATATGTATGTATATATGTACATACATACATACATTATTTTACATACGAGTACATACATTTATGTAATTGAGTTTTATGGTATGGATGGATTTTCAGCAGACCCATTTTTATGATTCCGAAAACAATGAGTAATAGCAGAAATTAATGAGTTTTCTATTGTTTTTAGATTATTCTTAAATGCAGCTATAAATTATTACATACATATGTAAGTATGTATTTGTTTGTGAAATTCGTTCATGAGGAATTCATGAAAATCCTCGCCAATCTGATGAATTGGCATACAAAAGTAGTAAAAACTTGATCAGAAAGCATTTTAAAAGTTCCATAATCTAAATAACTAGGAACTTAAGTACAATTTATGATCTTGGGGAAGAGGGAAATTTGGAATGAAACAATAAGTGATTTTGAACTTTTAGCAACAAAAAGGAATTAATAAATATATATTTATATGTATCTCTTGTTGGACTTTATTCGGGATATTCTCTCAATTGGTTATTTGAAAAATTAGAATTTTAAAAATGAGCAATTTTGTCAATATTGTACATAGTCGCCATAGAGCTCTTTTACCCGATCCTTGACAAAATCGGGTGGTCAATGGAGCTGGAATGAGGTGAAAATATAAGGTACAAAGAGTTGATACAAATATTTAGTATTTGAAATTTTATAATTGTTTCCAATTGATAAACTAAAATTTACTTACAAGTGGAGTGGCAGCATTGGCTGTCGTTGCTTGCATATGAAACACTATTCTGATTTTGAGGACATGGAGATTTTGAATATAAAAAATAATCTTAACTGTTGTTACATGTATGGTAAAAGTTCTTTAGATTATAAAGGTATTTACCATTAGATAAAAGAATTAATTACATTTGGTAAACGTTCAAGGGCGTAGCCAGGATATGAAATAGGGTCGTGCCCCGAAAATTATGATTTTTTATGATTATGATTTTTTATGATTATTACAATTTCGATCTATTTGAGGAGTAATCTGCGTGGATCTTCTGAAAATTTTGCTAGAATTTTTTCCAAAAATTCGTCCTTCTTCTCGGTTACCAATCTTCGGTGGACGCTTAGCATATGTACATAGTCCTGCAATATACAATATACTTATTTTTGATAATAAATTGCATTGTAAAATTGCATATTATTTTACCGCTTAAACGAGCTTCAGTCATTGTGGAGCGCAACCATGTTTTTACGCGCCTTAAAGTGCTAAATGACCGCTCAACAGTTGCAGTAGTGCACGGCTGTGACTATGAAATTAACAACGCCTTGCTTATATTTGGATAAAATAATCCAGAGTCTTTCAAAATACTCGCCGGCTCTAAGTCGGCTAATTCGTCTTTACCCATTTTTTTCTTGCCAAGAATTATACCAAAGTTCAATTTCTCCTTCCAAATCATCCAACTTATAAAAATGCTCAAACGTTTTTGTAGCATCTTTAATCTCTTCCAGCTTCAAAGAAAGCATGTTTGACGGGTGCAAACAATATATTGCAAACTGTGGCCTATTCTCTCCATTAAATCTTCTGTCCAGTGATGAAATTAAAGAATCCATATAAGGAATGTATATAGATCGCTTTCAGTATTCAGCAGGTGATGAAAATGGGGGATATGAACGGTGCGTTTGACGAGAGACTATCATTGGAACAGACATCTCTATTCCTAAATTGGCTGCGTTTTCTTGAAAATAGAAAAAAGCAATCCGTCCACAATACCCTGTGCATTTTTTAATAATTTTATATTGTATGCATGTAAAAAAATTATTATAGCATTAGGTGGGTGCCACGGCCTTCTAGGCCCTTACCTAGCTACGCCCATGTAAACATTAGGAAGCGGAAGTAGGTAACTACATTGAATATGTATGCATTTGTTTCATATATAAGTATGTATGTATAAAAAAATTTCATTTCCTCATTTTGAAAGCTTATTAAATTTATGTATACATGTACATGTTTTATGGTTTTGAAACATTAATAATTTTTGTTTTTGTCATCAATAATAAATTCAGAATTTTTCGTTTTTGTCAATTTAATGTAACCAATTACGCCTGAAGGGTACCAAAATATTGGTGTAATAACAAAGATTTACAAATTGAAATAAAGACCTTGACATCGTATAATTGAACATAATAAATTTATATATTTTCTAAACGTATGTAAATAAAGTGAGAATACCATTATTTAATTATTTATTGTAATTTTGAAAATATTTGGTAAGATATTTTCACTGTAGTATGAATATACATACATATGTACGAGTATAGCACATGATTCAAATGTTCATTTTCTTAAAAAAAATGAAGCCACCATAGCGAACATTGAACTTTTAGGAAGAATTGGAGTGTGTAATAAGAAGAAAATAAAGGCAAGGAATAAGTCCATCGATTTAAGTACATGGCTTTTGTAAATGTTTGTGTAATTCATTCAGTCCAGCTAACAACAACAAATTCCAATGGTGAACACGTATTTATTTTTTTTTCTATTTTTATTTAATTTATTAAACGACCCTTAGATTTCGAAAGACGAAAGAAAAATATGTGTATGTATGTACTTATATGTACATATATTCCATAAAAAAAATGCAAAAAACAACACTTGTTGTTGAAATAATATTGTTTATATACATTAAAAAGTTATATACTTATGTATGTACTTATATACATACATACATATATTTTTTTTATATTTTATAAATTTATGTGGAATAAGTGTAAATGTTTTGTATGTGGCGCGACTTGAACCCGAAAGAATTGAAATGGAAAATACAAAAATTATAAAGTATTTAAACAACAACGAGTTCATTTTGTTTCTTATCAGCAGCTACCAACAGTTTCTCTACAAAATAAATATATAAAACAAACAAAAAAATACGCTTAAATGAAGCTCAGACTGCCACACACTGTACAGGCTTCAGCTCAAAGTTTTTAAAACCAACTTTTAATTACTGTTTTAAAGGAGGAGGCATACTTAATTTTTCAATTTATTTATGACATGAAGAAATAGCTTCCAACAAGTTCTGAAATTAATTTAAACACTTTCTCAACAGTGAACTAGTTCACCAGAAATTGATTTCGAAACTTAATCTTAGCGTCTTAAAAAAAATATAACATGTGTAATCAATATGCGACGATTAGTTGAAAGCAGCAAAAATGTAAAACATCATAATCTACACATCGTGTCCTTACCGCCAGAAAGCTTAAGTGCCATCATTTCTGATTCTCACTTTTTCATCTCAACTGATAATTTTAATCTTAAAATTAAAATAAAATCTTAAAATTTTATAAAAGTCACAAGTGTCATCACAAATCTAGACCAATAGCAGTTTGTCCCTTAACCTTTTTTTGGCGGTTAAGGCATATTATTTTAAATATTTGGTCAATCAAAATTTTGATTTGAGCTAATACTGGGTGAAAAAATGGAAGTCATTGTAAAAGAATGGCATTTTCATTGCTTCAAAAAATCTAAATGAGCATTTTTTCAACTTCCTAGGTAGTGAAGTTAACAAAAATTTTGTATGAGAAAACAAATTACTTCTGCAAATCTGTTAAACTCGATTTTGAAATATATTTTTTTATTATTATATTTTTAATAAAAAACACACTTTTTTCTTCAAATCTTCACAAAAACATTGTACTTTAATAAGTGATACAATTACTAAATTACTAATAAAATTACATACTTGTAAGCAAAAGGAAATCTTGACTACTGCAAATTTGTGCGGCTTCCAGGTGTGAAGTTTAATAGGAAATTTTTTTCTTTACAAAGGGAAAAGTTTGCTTTTCTCGACACGATACAATCCGTGAATAGGAATTAAACAAAAGAACATCGTGCAATGAGAAGCCTGTGTTAAAATCATTGGAAACGATACGAATTTTGCTTTCAATTCAGCATTTTCATTACTTTTTCGGAAGCTGTTTTTTACTGCTTTTTTACCGTTAGTGCAACTCAGCTGAAAATCCAATTGTATAATTCATCCATAAACGATACAATGTCAACTCATACTCGTTGACATCTTCATTTGTAAACAAATCTTCTTGAGTAAAGATGTCAGCGGATGTCGATGTTGATCCACAACAAATAATAAATTTTTCGAAGACTAATTTTTCGAATGTTTAGTTGGATGAACATCTCGAGTAAATTTTAAAATCATTTACCCAAAGCTGAAGCCGAACGAACTTATTGTTTAAATTACAATAATTGCTTGCTTAGTCCTTTTAATCAATTCAACTTTATTGACCTCAGTCAAGCGGAAGTACTTAAGTCTTGGGTGGCTGTATACTCAAATGCTGACCAAATGCATCCAAAAAAAATTTTAGATCTTGCTACCACCGTTGCTTCCTACGATCACTTACATATTAAATCTAATCATCAGATATTATAAAAAATTACTAATGTCAATCCCTAAATCTAGCTCTGATTACAGGGCTGTCATAACTATATATGTAAATAAAGACAACCTGATATCAGATCGGCAATTTGGATTTCATGTTAACTATAGGCATTTGACTACATTAGTTGATGCCGCCGAAGATGTAAATGATCAATTATTGTTAAGCAAAAAACGAAATGGCTAGCGACTCCGATAATTTTTTCACAAATTAAATTATATTTCACACAATAATTCTTGAAGTAAAATATGCTAAATAATCTAGTATAGTGCGCAGATATTCTTCGGCTTGACCGATTTATTATATATTAGACATTTGCACTTGTTTTTCATTTTATAAGTACAAATTTCTCGATATTTATGTTCTTCATGCGCTCTTCGAAACAAAAGAATCCCATATACACACACATATATGTACATATATTTAATTTTTTTTCTTGTTTTTCTTATTATTGTTATTGTCGTCTATACTCGTACACTTCCTGTCAAAGTTCAGATTTATTTAATTTTTTTAACAAAAAAAATATGCTTTATAATTCATTTATTACAATTATTTATTTCAACAAACGAGCTGTTAAAACAACAATAAATTTTTATAAATACAATTCTGGACTCTTTTTAATTTGTTACATTATAAAGGAAATGTAGTGAAAAGAAGCTGTAGGTTCTGGTTTTGTTTTAATTAAATTGCGAAAGTTATCGTTCTTGTTGAGTCATACTTTTAAAAAATATTGTTGCATTTCAATAAGATTCGAAAGCATATCGTGCCCTTACCGTGAAAAAAACTTAAGTAACATAATTTTTTATTTTCACTCTTTGATCCCAATCGATAACTTCGATCATTTAAAGTTAATTTCGCACAAATTTAGAAAAAAATCAATTTTCCAGTAGCCATACAACTAGTGCAAAGGCAGTTAATAAAAACACTTCTGCAAAATTTTGCATTTGTACCTCAAGCTTTTTTTTGCGGTTGAGGCGCGATATGTCTCAAAAAGATATAAATGAAAAAAAAAATTGCACCTATTGACAGTCGCTGGCTGGCGGAAGCAAAGAAAAAGGTTATATTTATTGCTTATACAAATGCAAACTAAGAAATAGAAATATGCAAAATATATTCTCTCCAAATCCACTCTATTGCCAAGAAATAAAAGCCGAATGAAATGAAATTAAAAATTTTTCCCACACACATATTTAACACAGAGATAATAATATAATATTTCAGATATACAAATACAACGTGCAGGAAAGTAACGTCATGATTTTAATTGGCTGCCATTTGTGCCGTTGGCGCCAAATGTCACTGTGCTTTGACATTTATGATGCACACGTAACTAGATATATAGACAATTAGTTGTCAACAAACCATGAAGCGATACACACCTCAAGAACGAGAAATTATTGTTACTATTTATTTAACAAATTTTTAGTCTATTTTTTTAAAGCAACGTGAATTTCGTCGTCGTTTTCCTCATCTTCGATTTTCTATGTATTCGAACAATTAAGCGTTTTGCTGACCACATCGTACAAACTGGGACCGCTACAGATGTCGCAAGGAGTGGCCGGCATCGTATTGTATTCGTTAGTTGCACAAGTTTTTTTTTTGCCGCAAGTTGCTGCAGCGTGTCTTGATCATCGTCGGTTGCTATAGGATGGAGCACCGCTCCCACAGCTCGGACAATAACGATGGAGATTTTGAAATACCAATTTTCAGGTTGAGTGATCTCCTGTTTTAAAGATTTGAATTGGCCGTCCAGATCGTCAACTCTAACAGCACCAAACTTCATGCATTTGGGGCTTTTTAAAATTTCACAATAATCGCCAATTTGGATCCAGAAGTTTTGCAGTAGTAGTCCATATAAACAAAAATTATTATTGTGCAAAATCAATCCGAATTATTCAAGATAATCTCCTAAGTAATTTGTTCCGAGTTAAGTTAGATAAGCTCAGATTAATGAATAGACACTAAACAAGTGAAGTTGTAACGAGAATCCTATTGTTAAAAATGATCCGAACTTGATTCATTTCTTTTACTTTTACTCTTTTACTCTTACAGCTATTCTCAAAATTATTTTATATATGTTTCAGCTTAAAATCGTGCAAATTGGCAAAATTTTCAATAAAAAGTGTTTAAATTGTGTGAATAAAAATTCACACGTAACTTTTTTAATATGACCTCCGTCTAACATGATTGGTGCTCCTCCTCAAGTGTTCGGCTAAGAGCGAGAATATCCCTCCTTCTTAACCGAGTGAAGGCTCTATAATTTAGAATGTTGCGGGATAGTGGATTTAAATGGTATTCAAGTTTCTTTATGTATATTGACACATATTTTAAAACATACTTATATCACCCTTAATAACAAATGGAGCAGCGTAAGGGTACAACGATGCATCTTACGAGCATTAAACCAATCCTATTCGCATGACTCCATTCAGAGATTGTTACAAGATCGTGATTAAGTATATTATTCTGACAGTCTTTGTCTATTATCCAATTAATATGAATGGCAGATGCTGCTGTCATCTGAAAAAGTGTAGATAAGATTGGACCTTTGACATAATAGCTGGTTAAAACAAATAAAAAATAGGGTAGGAAAAAGAATGGAGAATTGCGGTATCTCTGAATTAATCTTGAAATCCCTTTGAGAACTCGTATATATAATGTGATCACTGAGAAAGCTCCTTATCAATCGAGAGAAGTCATTACCAATCTTACTTTCACCAAAATGATGATTATTCACTGACACTCATTCTTTCGAGAGGATTACGAGCAGACTTAAGATCCATCGCAAGAAGCAAGTTAATCATAAAAGTTTGAAAAATATGAAACAATTAAAACATGTATGTATATTTGAAGAAACTTCCTTCAGAATTGCATTGCCTGATTTAATTTTAATTAATTTATGCCTTACGAAGGATATATGTATACTCGTACAGCTTTGACCAATGGAACCATCAGATCCCCAAATTTCTTACGTACCAGGATCAGGTGTAATCGTAAGGAAGATTTTATTTTGTCGCCCTTGAATTTTTTCCAGAATTAAATCCCATAACACCCATAACTCCGTACTAGAAATGACGGTCGAAGCTTATGCCAAGATATTTAACGTCATGGTATTGCGGTATAATTAGTTATTGTTATAAATGGGTGGGTATTTCTCCCTGTGCAGTGTAAAGGGATATGAATGTATTTTTGTTATCTAAATCGTATGAAATATATAACTGAGAGTGGCTTTCTTGGAAATGGTGGAAAGCATTCGCTCTTTTCACTTTGGTTTCTTGCATTCTCGAGAAAATTAAACATTGTCGGCGATCTTGTCATAAAAAAAACTGTGATAGATGACAATCTATATGTCGCTTCTATTATCGTAGATATGTCATTTTTATGGCACATTTTTTCTACTAGTCAACGTGTATAGAAACTTTGTCTGCCATGTCTTTGCAAGAAGTTTTTACTTATCAAAGACGTTATTAAAGACAGTGTCATCTTGTCGTCAACTGGATTAAATAGGGACATTCTATAGGACGTATTCGCTCATCTTATCGTTAATTGTCTTTAAGGAATGCTAGTTTTTAAGACTACATTACTTACCTCCACAATCTATGAAAATGTCTCATGTCGTGAAAGTGCACTTTATGGGGAACAAATTTAGAAATATCCTACAGAAATCGTTGAAGATGATGATCTTTTAAACTGGCTAATATGATCTAGGACGAATATAATTTAAAGCTGATCCTTCCGAAAATGCTCTTTTCCTAACATGATGAATAGGAATCAAAAAAGAGAATGCCCATGTTAAAATCACCAGAAAGGATCCAAAATTTGCACTACTTTCAGAAAACAAATTCCAGATATTATTGATTTCTTTGAAATTAATTTTTACTGGGGTATACTAATATAAATCAAATTTTGCCATAAGAACAACAGGGCATACATAGTGGACATAAACATGGAAGGGATCAATTTGAATGACAATGTTTACAAATAATAATCTTACAGAAGACTCTCATAATCGATGAACAAATTGATCGTGCCTTCAAAAGATTTTGCATGTGGGTCAAAATACTTTTGTATTTTCTGTATGGGCGTGTGTGTGTGTATTGGGTAAATATCGTCAAGGGTATGCATACGAGTACACTGATCATTAAAGGGGCGTTTGACAGTTAAGTTTACGGTTTTAAAATTTTTGTTTTTCAACTAAATTTTAGTATGTGCATTGATTAAATACATACATACATACATACATACATATGCAGTATATACACACATGTATAGTACATTTTTTATGTTTTGAATTCCCAAATGCATTAGGATATTGTGAGAATCGTTCAAATAACGATCACTTTCAATGGAATTTATAGGCCAGAGCCATGTGTGATTTTGACGAGCGTGAGTGTGTTTTTATTTTTTCTTTCGTAAAAGATTTTGTTTTGTTTGTTTTTTATTTCGTAGGCGTTTACAGTGCTTATGAGCCGTAACTGTCAACTCTTTAGTTTTTCGCTCCGTTATTGACGCTGATCATGATGATTTGACACATGACACTGTTGTTGGTTAAACTGAGCAGCGTGTTTGGAGTTTGCCTATTTGTTTGAATGAAATTCTTACTGGTTTGCACGAGTATTTCATCAACTTATAGTTGACATATTGGATATTTGGAAAATATGTTTCCCTCATGACGTACATGTCTTCACACCATATGGGATGCTATATGCATACACAGGAGTACAATTCCATGTTCTGTCCGTGGTTTTTCGCAATTATGCCTTATGGTTTGTTTTCAATTAGATTTGGTTTTTGAGGGGAGTAAACCGCAAATACAAGGTTTTTCTCCGTACCTATTATGCATATGTAATTGATGTTAAAGCTGTTGAAGCTTATATGTACATAAGTACATATGTATGTAGGTTCGCATTTTGTAAAAACGCTTATGTACATATGTGTGTGTATGTAAGTACCTTCAACTGCAGAGGATCTAAGTCCACATTTTGTTTAATTTATTATTTTTAAAATACACCATTCAAAGAAAAAAAAAATACAGACATTTCGCTTTTTGCAGTTTATTGCATGTGGTTTGCAAGCATGGGGGACACAGAGGAGCTGTCCTCTGAATATCACCGCATATGCCTATGACATTGGCGCTAAAACAGGTGTTTAAAAGCCTTAACCAACAAAAATTTTACAAAAAATTTTAGAATTGGTTGTATAAATTCCATATTTTATTTCGGCTTATGAATATATTAACTGTCAACCAAAGTTTCACTGCGGGGATATTGTTCATGATTCACTGCTGCAGACACACTATACAACACTGTATCCTTCTATTTCTCTTAAAAATATTATTATCGGGCATTGTACAATACAGCTCCTCTCTAGGTTTGTGTTTCAAATTTTTCGAGGTTTTATAATTCGGTCGATCTTTCTTTCACAAATTTTTTTAGTTTAATCTTTTCGAATTGAAAAAAGATATTGACACTTCAGAAAAATTATTTACTTTTAAGGAAAATTCATCAAATTCATTTACTTTTTTATTGAATTTAAATTTAAAGTAATTCTTCTTCTTAATTTAATAAAATTATAGTAAATTTGTATTCAAATCAATTTTTTTAATAGTCACTGTTCCGTTCGTAAAATTAAACAACAAAATTTTGTCAAATGTAGGAATAAACTTTTTAAATAAACTTTCATTTAGGATGTTAATTTAATTATTATATTTATGTGTCGTTTCCCTTATGATGTGATACTACCCTTTTAATCCTGTTTTAATAATTTGTTTACAGGTAATTTTTTATATATTATATAAAAATTACATAAAAATATATTTTTAACAAAAATGGTCGTATTCATTTCAAGAAAAATTTTTTAATTGAACGAGTTTTGTGTTGATTTGAATAAATATTCAGTACACTTAATTATTATTATTATGATTATAATAATTATTATTATTACTATTTAATGCATTGAAAAAAAAAACTAATTGTTTCTAACGATTAGTCGGGATATTCTCCCGAATAATAAATTTCAATATTAAGTATTACTATTTAATATTATTATTATTTAATATTGAAATTTATTATTTGAAATATATTATTTTATATCTCCCTAATTAAAAGAGTTTCAGAAATTAATTTTTTGTTGTGGCTTTAGCTGTTCATATGCCTACATTTCATTGGTCGCTAAACCAAATCGTCAATTGCACTTTAAGCAGTTAGAAACATTCAAACTCATATGTTTAGGCCAAACAAATCAAATACATTATGAGTATTCTCTATCATATGTATATCGCAGGTCTAGAATGCAAAGCAGCTATGGACTGCTGAACGGCTCTGGTGTCATCGTTTGCCAGTATTGTGTTTTTTTTTTTTTTGTTTTTTTTTTTTTTGTTTGACCTTCGAGAGTTTTGCCTCTCACTCTCGCGTGTGTTAATGGAGATTTTTTTTTAATTCAGACATGCAATTTACATGTGGGATCACTGCTCAATATACTTACGATAATAAGGGTATATTAGCATGTGCGCCTTATGATATAATCTGGCATTCAATTGTGATCGGTCATATTAGTCTATAAGAACATATACAACTCAAAAGTGTGAGTGATTCTATAGTATAATACAATCTATATTCGACGTGAATCTATTTAATTTTTCTTGCAATATGTATACAATTAGACGCCCTTTGGGTGTATTTATGAAGCAAAACGATAAACAAAATGTTTATTTTTATTTCACCCCAACTGTTGGGCATAAAAAATGAGGTTGAAAACTGCTTAAAGTTCACCGACGATTTGGTTTAGCGACCAATGAAATGTTGGCATATGAACAGCTAAGGCCACCACAAATAAGTACTTATATTTGAAAAGTTCAAATATTTTTTATGTATAATCCCGATAGATTTTAATATTAAGTAAAAGCTTTATGAACTTTACATTATTTTTTATAAAAATTAGTTTTGCTACTTCCTGAAACTTTTTTTCTTCTTCCGATATGTTCGCACATTCCAGAGTATGTACTATTTAATTGTTTCTCATAACACATATTGTAACTAAATCCACCCGCATATCGTTTTAACTTTAGTATTACAAGCACTAATTCCAAAAGATATTTGTCATTTGATGTCATATTCGAAAAACCCGCTATTTTTCTCCTTTTTTGTAGCTCAACAAGTTTGTGACTTCAAACTAAATGGGGCGGTGTGTTCCCATAATTTATCGACACACATTGCTTAATGCCATATACTCGCAAATATGTATTTGTAAAGTAAATTAGTAATAAAAGAAAGATAAAATAAAAAAAAATACACTATGTATGTATGTATGTATGTACATAATTTCATAGCACCACTACTACCTTTTCAAAATTGAAACATTATCTATAATACGTACCATAATGAAGAAATATAACGGGTATACATATGTTTTGTGGACAATTATCAATGCAGCAGCAGTCGTTAGATGTATAGTCAGTCCAGTCAAACATTTTTAGTATCCAAACCACTCATTCATTCATTGAATCTCGTAGTTTCGAGTAACAAAGAAGTACTCGACATCTTTTAGTGAGTGGTGCCAGATAAATAGTTTTTTTTTATCGATTATTTTCATTAACTTCCAATATTCTTATAATTTTAAATATTTAATTGAACTATCAACTTTGGTGTTTACACACACACATATAATTTAGCATTCGACAGCTAAAATTGTTTTAATAAAAATACTTTCTATCAATATATTTAATAAAAAAACTTATCTGATTATATTGGTTATAGAAAATTAATTTTGACAAGTATTCACATAAAATATTTTGCCAATGAATATTAAAAAAAAATTAATAGTTTTCATGACCTTCTGTTTTGTCATGGTACATACTACTTTCATCTAACAAAACTTATGGTAGATGTTGGATACTTGTCTACAATAACAATTGTTTTGAAACAATTTTACCCTCAGTTCAACAGTTTCTGTTCATATGATGGTCATACTAAAAAAGTAGATAAATACGAGTAATTCAGAATCGAGTCGATTACAATGCTCGGAAGACTCAGTGCTGTATGCCTACGCATTAACGTATGACCGTACATGCTGCTCCACCTGTAATTATGGGTGATATAAATATTGAAGAATAAAAAGCTCTTGATGTTCTAGGCATGAAAATTCAGTGTGATGTTCGATGGACTCAGCACATTTTTCATATCGCCAAAGAAGCATTCAAGTGCCTTGGTTTTTTAAGACGGTGTAAGATATACTTCACGCCTTCTGATATCCTCACTATTTATACCACTTATATCCGGCCGACAATGGAATACAACTCTCATGTATTGGCCGGTGCTTCAAAGTCTATTTTGAAGCTACTTGACCGAGTACAGAAGAGGGCGAAAAGACTCATTGGTGACAATAGTGTAGCCAACTCTATTGACTCTCTAGAGCATCGTCGCAACGTGGGATGTGTTACGCTGTTTTATCTTTATCTCAATGGAATGTGCTCTAATGAGGTAAGGGAACATATTCCCGAGATTCGCTCTTATTCACGAACAACACGTTCCTCATTAAGAGCACATCCATTTGTGGTCGATATAACAGCGAATCGCACTACGCTTTACAGAAATAATTCGTTCTTAGATCGAACGGAGCGTATGTGGAACGAGCTCCCGGCAGATATCTCTCCTGCCATACACAGCGTTGAGAGATTCAAATCGAATATCCACAAGCACTACTCCTGCTATCCTCCTCACCCTATCCTATTTTCCTAGTTCCAGCACAATGCACTGCATAAATAGGGGTCATCCCTGGTCCAATTGCAAAAAAAAAGTTAAGGAAATTTGCTCAACAACGCTACAGCCATGTCTTAGGGAACTCAATATAAATGTCATCGCTGAAAGGAAAAAAATTTTCAGTAAAAAAATAAATTTTGTGAATAAAAATTTAATGTAATAGTAATGGTTGTCATATACATTACAATGTAGAATATATTATGAGATAAATAACATTTGAATTGCTTTCAAAAATAAAATCGTTGATTCATAGGACCTTGAACATGAGAACCTCTTGCAAGGAAGACCCAGAATTTTTATTGTGGATGTTATTAACTTCCTTGGAAGTACTTTTTTACTGTGATTTATAAAAGTTTTGTCCATTTATTTAGAAATTGGCTTTTTTTAAATGTCTTGAGAAGATGAGTGAAGTGGCTGGTAAATCGCTAATTAATTTCAGATCATTATTTTTTCTATCAGTTTGATACTTGTTTTAATTTGGGAAATAGCAGATTAAACAAATCACTGTTATATTTTTTAATACTGAAAAATACTCGTAATAGACATTCCTGTTTTTTATAACAAAAGAAAATAATATATCATCTGGTAACGCCATTTGTCATTCAGTCAATAAGTTATAAGTGCATACGTTTGCGTATTTCTTTAAGATATTGTTATCTGGCTTATTTTTATAATTTTTCACGATAGCACAAATGTCTACGAGTTATATTAAGTGCTCCTACTACAGCTTGTGCCCACACAAAATTAAATATCATATGAAAATTTGGTTGGTTGTACCCATCTACGAGTACTACGAACAGATAATACAAGTGAGTAAGTACCAGCAGAAGCAGTAGAGGCAGCAGAGGCGGTAGCAGCAGCTACAGTAGTAGTATGTGGTTTTTGGCTGTTCCGATAATCCTCGTCGTTATCGTTAGAGTCCTTATCAGGTTTTCATTTTGTTGCATGTCAGTGTTTTGATTTTCGTTTTGTTTTCACATTTTGGGGGTGTGGTTGGTCGGCCAATCGGTTGGCTTTGACAGTATTATTTTAGTTGTTGCGCCTGATTAGCACCACTATCTTAAAAAAATAACAATAATAATAAAAAATACGTACCCACATAATTTACATTTCGTTGCCGTCTTTTTATTATCATCGCTTCTATTCATTTCAAAAAAGGGGTTTCCTAGTCCCTCTTATCGTTTTGGATGATTGTTCTATTGTTGCATTTAAGATTCATTGTGCTAATGAAAGCATTTTAAGTAGATATTGTGGTTAAAAGCGGACAATTAGTATATTTTAACGAATATATCTTATTTAAAAAAATCCTAGTCCAATAATAAAGTGTTAAATTTTAGTGTTATTTAATAACAAGTTGTTAAATAAAATTCCTTGAAAAATTTAAAACATCGATACCAAAGTAATTTATTTCTCAAAATGAAACTAACACTCTTATATGGCCATTATAAATGGAATAAATATAACGTTGGAATGTCTGCCGAAGTTTGGCTAGATTTAGTAGATTTAGCCGAACTCGTCTGGTGGTCAGCTTCATGCTGCCATGGATATATATATATATATATATATATATATATATATATATATATATATATATATATATATATATATATATATATATATATATATATATATATATATATATATATATATATATATATATATATATATATATATATTTCTTTTGAAACTACATAAATACATATCCACAAGTAAGTGCAACTTGCGGAATTTATTTATTGGCATTTATTAACAATCTGAGTCTCAGAAGAATATAAATGGCAATTTCGATCGCAATCAAGTGCTATAACTTGTCTCCAATTTGGGTCAAAGTAGGTCGAAATAGCGGCGTCAGGTTACCATACTGCCACACCACCGTTTGTAATCTATTAGACAAATACGAATACAGACACTGTGTGCTAAGATCATACAAATATGAAATATGAAAAATACTTCGATTTATTGTGATCGTAAGTTGAAGTAAATTTCTAATTGAAAACTTCGTTTATACGGAGATTTAAACAACGACACAATATATGATTCCTTCCAAATGTTAGGATTGATTTTGTAACTAATATCGATTAAATAATAAATACCAACTGCTACATATCACAAAAGACTGTGAAATTTCTTATTTTCTTATACAACAAGGAAAAATTTAAGGTAGACGTAGGATGAAACGTAAGCTGATGCCTTAGTTAGCCAACATCCGATCGTGGGCTTTAATCCGATTATTTAGAGACCTGGTCCGACAATTTTTGCACTTTTTTTAAATTGGACCAGTACTCAGGGAAAGACCCCTACTTATGCAGCGCATTGTGCTGGTACTAGAAAAAGGACATATGGAGTAATGCTTGTAGACATTCAACTTGAACTCCACACGCTGGGAGTGATAGGATAGACCTGATCAGGGAGTTTATCACGCATACAAGCTGTTCGACTCTAAAGAACGAATTTACACTGTAATTCACTGGTATATTGACTACACATGGATGATTTCTTAATATAAAAGGAGTCGTAAGTGGTACTTACAGTGTAGTTCAAAATTATTGCAGCCTACACTTTAAAACTATTCAATTGACTTTTAGATGTAAATTAAAGCTGCTTTCATCATGGTATTCAATAATTTATATTAAGCATATTAGCAGCAATAAAGGCTTTGAAAATCATGACTTCGAATGCAAAGTCAAAGCTAATGCAATTCTTTAAGAAATAGATCTGATCTATTTATAAATATAGTGATTAAGCATTATAGTAGCGCGCAAGGCCAATATTAGGCACATGCCCACAGCGCTGTTCGTAACCCTCATAATTTTGGTTCACTTAATCATAAAATTATTATTTTCATTATAATGAAACTTGAAACATAAAAGCTTCCTGGGATATTGAAGTGTAAAAAGTGCATATTCACTGACTCACTCATGTGGCACTTTAACTAGAGCTAGAGAGCCTTATTTTTTGGGGGCCCTTCCACTATAGCTAGAAATCTAAAAACGGGAAATTATAATCTATTTGCATGGGTCAATTTTTTTAGGATTTTGATAATAACCGTCCAAGATCTTATATATGATATTGAAAATCGAACCAAAGTACAAAAAATAAAACGAAATTTATCTAGGGATCAGTGTACGCTTTGGAGCCCGTTATGATAAAACTTTAGGTATTACCTTGAAATTATGTTCATCCTGAGCGATACAGTATTATCGTAGATTACTATATAACAGTAAGTAAGAGTCAAGGATTGAGCTTCAGTAATGCTCGTCACTACTTTGCTGCTGACAAGCCTATGTTGCACTTTCTAGGTTGAAATATCTATATGTTGTCAACCCTATTAATTTTCATCTCAGTCAAATAAATTTACTAGAAAGTGCCATTCTTGAATACAATCGGCTAAGATTACTTTATCGCCCAGATTTATTCTCTCTACTTTATAGTAAAAAAAAATAAAAATAAATGAAAGACAATGGACTTTGAAAACGAATGTATCACAAGTTTAAGAAGAATCACCAGTGCCACTTAAGAGAAAAAAACTTCGAGACGTACTAAACGAACGCAGAAATCTCGACCTATCAAGCCTAAGAGATGAAGAAATTCACGGCATAGTTATCACCATATTAAATAACCCAACCGCCTGCAAACTTTAAGTTAAAATTAAATATACATACGTACTTATATACTTATAAAAATATTAATAATTTGGAAAACAGGAGTCTGATCTGCACAAAAACATAATAAATGAAGTTCCTGTCCAAACAGTTTGGCCCTTAGAAGTACTGAAATTAAACTGAGGAACAAGTTCTTTATAGGTAACCCGTTCAATTAGCAAAATTTTTTGCCTTTCTAATATGGGAAATAATTACGAGTACTTTTTGCCTTTCTAATATGGAAAATATTTCCAAGTTAGAAGGTTGACTTGAAATGAGGTGGTATTTTACCTGTCAAGAACTTGGTCCTCGTTTGGTCTTAGTACTATTAACAGCTGAAATTTTCGGACAGAAACTTGGAATTATTTTCACGCTTATTTATTTGTGCGGGGACTTTCAATCACCTTTTACAACTACAATTTGCGTTGGGAAAAGCCTGTCTATTTAGAAATAGTAAATTAATGAAACACAAAACATGATCAGCGATTTTTGCCTTGGCTCTGACACCTTCTTTCAGGCTTCTTAATAAGTATAATGTAAGTGTCGTAGTATATGTACGGTGTCCTGGTGAAGGCTTCCTGTTGATCTGGCAGGAGCACTAGTGAAATTACACATTTAAACTAAACTGGTTTTATAATGTTCTAACCATTAAAAAAAAAAACATTTGTCCTCTGGTTTTTGAGGTTTGCGATGCCAATTGCTATTAGGCTATGAATCGTGTCACCTGAACTATTGCTTTACAGATGTAAGTATGTAACTATGTATGTACATAGTTCTGTTTTCACACATTGTTTAGCCAAGATTTATGCTCTTAACTGATATGTCATCTACATTTCCAAGTGACTACAACTTCATGTTGTTTTCCCTTTGATAATAAACAGCCAACGTAGAGAAACGTCTTTACAAAAAAGATCGTATATCAGAAGATTAAAAACAACGACCTTCGACTACTGATAAACAATTATATTTATTTAATCATTTTGAGCTAAACGCCAGCATGTCTGGTTTGTTAGCGCCTGCAAAAAAATAAAACTTAAAAATAAACAATAACAAACGATAACAAGAAATTGAATGCGATAAAATATATACTTCTATGGATGTTTTTTTAATCACGTGAGGCAGTAATCAGTAGTTTTCCGACGGCATTTTGCTGAATGCCGATCTTCGGAGAGCTGTAAAATGTAAATGGCATATTTGTGAATATGCATATGAAAAGAATCAAAAACTGAATTAATTATTTACGTTATTAGAAAGCTGCACGATATCAGAAGAAAGCTAATCAGCCATGTGTAAATCAACTCGTTTTCGAAATAGAATAATTTCCAAAAACGAAAAATTGGTGTTCTGTAAATCGTGCGATTAGTGCATTTGTTAAATTGAAATTAAATATTTTAAACATCAAATACTTTGAAAATGGAAATGGATCAACTGTTAGATAAAAACTATATGTAAATATAGGTCATTTAAGAGGAACTTCTAAGCTTTAACAATTCTGTCGAATTGGCTGTCATTTCAATCTTTTTCGCCAATTCACAATGGACGGATATATTGTTCAACAACACGTGAAATTGATAAAAAAAAAATTAGTCAAAATTCATGTGGGGAAAGATCCAAGGGATCGATTTCGCGTCGCTCACAATAATAGCGAACATAGCGAATTTCGCGTCGCGACTTGGACCTGTACTCGTACAAGATTCAACTAGGCCAGGAACTTAAAGTAAGCGACTATAAATAACGACGTGTGTTCGCTGAATGCGCCCAGGAGCAATTAGAAACTGACCATAATTTTTGTCGAAAAATTATCTTCATCGGTACGTTTAAAAAACAAAATTGGTGGATTTCTGATGATAACAAATCCACATGAGATCCAAGAACGTTTAATGAATCTCAATAAAGTCACTGTTAAGCCAGGACATCACCGTCAACGACGAGCTCTATTTGTCGATAGTTCCCGACTCCTTTTAACGTCAGCTGGACGATATGAGCACAGCGCTGCGTGCCACACTGATAATACCACATTGGACATATAAGGGCATGGTCATCTCACGTGAAAGTGATGTGATCCCGTTAGACATTTTCTTGTAAAGTTTTCTTAAGTCGCAGGTCTATGCGAATGAGACAAAAACCACAGTCTCTTTCTACCATTTATATTTAATTCGAATCTTAATTATTTTAAACTATTGTACTATTTCTTTAATAATAATAATTCCTACTATTTACTTGAATAATTATGTCATGGCCAATGCCCAATCAACTGGAATGCAGAACTGACCAAACAATTTCCTTAAATCGGTTCTCATCTAAACTAGATTTTGGAACAGAATGATGTTTAAATGGTAAAAGATATAAAAACAAAAAGTTGGTTCTACACTTAAAAAAATCAATTAGAATTAAAATTCCTACGTGTGATGCACACTTTTTCATTTAAGTCTTACATCCCAATGGAAAAAACACAAGGACAGACATTTTCACTCCATTTTTTAAGAAAAGTTCTGAAATTCAGTGCGAAATTTTTAAAAGAAATACTTCAACATATACTTATAAACAAAATTATTGATATTCTGCTCTTAAAAAGGATGAGCCTAGTTAGAGAGCTATTAGTTTAAGTTTTATAGCCTCGACCTGTTGCTTGGAAACCACTATATATAATTTAATTTTTCATTTCATTTCAGAGAATATAATAAATTCTTAATTATTTCAACCACAATATGGAGCATTGAAATAACAAAAAATATAAATAAAAAATAGCCAAAACCCTTATCAGCATTTAATTTTTAATAAACATTTAGGTGACCTTTTTGAAAACCATTTAATATGACTGTATGTACTCGTATGTGAGTATGTGTAGGCATAAAAGATTTGTATTTCTTATATTAAAATTTAATATAAAGAAAATGAAAAAATAAAATTGAATAATTTTTTATAGCACGACTATTTGTTTTTATTTGTCTATTGGAAACATACATATACTTACACACATATATATGTACATGTGAACAGTGGTTTAATGCTGGTTCCAAATATTCTTATCTCTACTTTCAGCTAAGATCACTAAATTCATAAAATATATGTAAGTATGTATGTACACAAACGATGTCTTATTAAGATGGCGTTAGAGATTAGAAATAATAATTTGGACAACATAAAATTGACAATCAGTTATATATACTTCTACTTGTGTACAAGTTTTCTTAATTTTTTTCTTAAATCAAAATTTTTTAAACGAACCGCACGTTATTCGATGAAAATGTACAAAAAATTTAATTTAGTAAAATATAAAGTAGCGATGAACGTCATGCTTATAGAGTGACCAAATGTAATATAGAATTAAAAGAATTAAATTGTTGTAGCATACGTGGTGTCAATTTATCGTGTCACATCCGAGGCCATCTTCACGTTCATCAAATGCCTCATTTTTCCTTAGAGATTTAAAAATCATAGACATTTTAGAATCTTGAAATTGAGGCATTTTTGTTGCAATAATTTGTCACGTCATAAAATACTAGCGACTTACGCGTGACTTCGTCCGCTCCGTTTAATGCTTTTTATGTATAAATATATTTATATATTTCAAATTAATACATTTCTGGGGACAACGCTTGATATTCTTGAGCACGTGGGTAAGCCGATGCCAAATGAGTTGCTGCAAGCCAAAGCGTTTGGCCAAGGGACTTAGAAGAAATAGATCTTTTCAATGCCTACTTTAGGGTAAATTGCAGACTCATAAAGAAAAATGGCAAGTTATTAAAGATAATTATAATTCGAGCGATCAACACGCTCGTTCTCTATCGTCAGTGGGTTCCAAATGTCATGGTTAAATTACATTTTACAATTTTAGTCTATTTTTAGTAGACCCTCTCCAATTTCAAACAGCTTCGATACATAAGGACCTGATTCCAAATCACTGAAAAGTTGAACATGCATGTTGCACCTAAGAAGCAGCTTTTCTACTAGTGCTCATCGTGGCGACGACTTCAAACACCCATGAAACCTCACCTACCTCAGACCAAATTTTGTAACAGTTCCAACATATAAAATTGGGGCCCGCAAAATATCTCCGCATCAAAAATCATATATTTCCTTAGAATTATGGGTTTATCCACAATGGGTTAAATTCACGTCTTTATGAAGATAAAAAATATTCATTCAAATCCGTTCAACCGCTTATGTCTGATGGAGTAGCACGCCGTGGCCAAGGGTATCCTATTTGTTATTTGTGTGCAGATCAGCCATTGTTGCGGAGTGAAGTAAAAACATCCAAAACACATCTGAATTTACACCACGAATTTTTCATGAAATATGTTGCATGCAATTTCTTTTATTCGCTGATTGAAGCAAACGGGATAGCAAAACTAGAAACACATGATATTCTATACGATTTCTTACGAAATTTTTTATACCAACTATTTACTCTACCTTATATTGGCAAAGAGACAACTTTTCAGGCGACAAATTTCGACACCGTTTGTTACAACATTTCACCGAATATCAACAAAAGAAATTATAGCATCTTAGACAAATATACTGAAGATGGTACTCGATGAGTACCGAAATATCAATAGTTACAATTTAATTTTAATATTTTATTGTTTGTTGTTGGCTTAGCTAGGTATATGCCTGCATTTCATTGGCGCTAACCAAATCATCAGTAGCCTTTTAGCCAAATCATGATTGAAAAGCATTCAAGCTCGTATACTTATGCCACAGACTACAAATACTATATTATGGAATTCAATTGTAATTGTTTGTTGTGTTGTGATTGTACAAAAGCTTTCTAAAGCTATTATACTTTTGTGTTTTTGTTGATTACAAATAGAAAAATATGATTGAGTTCTGTTTGAATTCTCATATTGAAAACAATCCTTTGCAGTTTTCGGGCATTTAAATCTTAAGAACTATTCACGAATAAACTATTTCCTTAAATAGGCTTCTTTTACTAAAATTAAAAGATCTTATTTTTATGAGATCATTTATCAAACTGTGAACTATTATTATCTTCAAATAATATCTCTATATTTGTTACCTTTTTATAACAATTTTAATTAAAATATTATTTAAGCAGAAGGTCTTATTTAATGGTTAAACAATTTTATTATTATTAAAGAATAAAATTTTTAACCACTAAATAAGAGCTTTAACCATTACATAAGACCATAAATAATATATTAATTAAAATTTAAATTTCATTAAATTATTTTATAGTTTTCCAATAATGCAAAATTATCACAATCCGTTTTTTAATTTTTAAGCTTAAGGTCTTCTCCTGAGAATTGTCCTGAAGATGATACTCAATGAGTATCGAAATATTGATGGTTATTTTTAATTAAATTTTTTAAAAAAATAAAAGACCTTAAGCTTAAAAATTAAAAAACGGATTATTATAAAAGAGGTCAAAAAATATAGATACATTATGAAAAATTATCGGTCATTATATATAATGCACACATTATATACATACATACATATTTAGGATTAGTTTAACTTAATTAAGATTTATTAGCAAGCGTACTTTAATTGCCGATGTAGTTTTTCACTAAACAATTAAAAACTAACAATTTTCTACCAGTGCGGTACACTTGTTTCCAGAATTATTACATACAACATTTTTCGATATACATATCGAGCCTTTGGTGCAATACCGTAGTAACTCAAAATTTTAATTTTTTAAGGTTATGTTACGAAATTATTCGCCTTGCCGTTTTTTATATTCTGTACAAGTTTCATAAAAATATTTTGTATACTCAGCTCTTGAGAAAAGAACCAAATTTTCTTTCACCATTAAGTTGTGTGTAAATTCAAAACTTTAAACTCAATTTCTGCAAAACAACATTTTTTGAATTATTGCGTTATTGCAGCAAAGGCTCAATATATATTTCATGTAAATACGGCAACATTCAAGAAACTATTGTACATTTTTCATATAAGTATATTTGAAAATAATAATAGTTCTATAAATGTTTGAATTTTTCTCGATATTAAAGGAATATAATCACTAAAATCTATATAGCTTACAGAACAATAGATTTTATTTATTCATTTACATCTTTCCACAATTTTTTATAAAATGTTTTTATTTAAATATTTTAAATTTTTTATTTGACGGTTCTAGCTCGAGTTTAACTGAGAAATGCATTTGAAAAACAATGTTTGTAGTTTAAGGTCCATTTAACTAACAAATGTAGTTTATCTTTTTTTTATAAACTAGCCCTAAGAAATAAACTATTTTTATGAAGGAAATTAGAAAATTTCAGTTTGGTCACTCTAATGTAAGATGTTCTGGTATGACAGTGTTAACTTTAATGTCAATTCTTATCTTCAAGTAGTTCAACATCCATTACACATTGCCTTTTTTAATTTTCAATATATGTACTTATTTATGTGCATATGTACATATGTATATATGTACCTATATCGATGTAAATATGTATGTATGCACATGCATACGTACATATGTAGTTTTTATTTTATTTCGAATTAAAAAAAGGAGTCATTTTTAATACACTCGTATATTATCGCCTTTAAAAGTCGTCGCCGCTACTCAGTCTCAAAAGTTAAACTTAGGCTTAAGTTAATGTTCACTTGTCTGATATTCCGTCCGTCATCGATTCTGCGTCCATTTGCCTTGCTCATGTGTGGATGTAAATATGTATGTACATTTATTTAATAATACATGCATGCATGGACGTATTTCAGGCGTAAATGAAATAACAACAAAACTATAACGGTTATTTTATGTCAGCCATTTTTGCTGATAACAGAATGTGTATGTACATATATGTAAAAGTACAAGTATGTATGTAATTACCATTCCATACTTACTAACATACATACCCAGCAAGCACAAAGTCAAAAGTTTGTAATAAGTTTATTATTTGATACAATTCTCAAATCATTTTCTAAGCGAGGCAGAAGTTTAAGCTTAACATTTCAATTAAAGTTGATAATGGTTTGAATAGAAACGTTTGACAAATGGAATTTTCGCAATGTGTCGTTAGGTGTAATTCTCAGACGTGAAAGATAAACTGACACCATTTGAAAAATATGGCGATCAAAGTTATTTGTTACTACTTTAGAAAATAACATATGTATGTATTTGTCAAAAAAGAATATGTTTTGTGAATAAAAACAAATTGAATACCGACTATAATTTGTGAATTTAAAAAATTATGAAAAAATACAAATCTTATTTCATGTTCCACATCAAACTGCAATCAACATTTGAACAACATTTGGGAATAATTTCATATTTTTGTTGAAACCTCTAGGTTTTTAAAATTGTTTTCGAATAATTTTAAAGCGTTTGACATATAAGAAACACATTAGGGAATAATTTCACCTTTTCGTTGAGAAATAGAGGCTTTTCATGCCATTTTCAAATAATTTTAAAACGTGTAACATTTGAGAAATAGTTTGTTTTCAAATCATTCTCAATTTAAAATCAAGCCGGCGTGTTTATTATTCATGTTATTTTGTATATACCATATATAAGTATGTATGTATTTATGAGCATTTAAACATGTTAGTATATGCACATGTGTACATACATACATACATCTCGCATTATTTATATGTATGTGTACATACATAAATGTCTTACAAAATTGTTTTGGTCTTCTTATTTTTACGTTGGCCAACAATAATTCGCATTTTGTCACACTGCTTTCGATGACGTGCATTTAATTTTATTCTTTAATGTGTGAAAAATGCAGAGTTTGGGTGGCGTCCCTTCTTTATCGTAAACTAACCAAAGCGTAGTCATAATTTGGTATAAAAATCTTTCAGAAACGAGTTATTTTTATCAATATTGAAATAAATCGAATATGGCCTCAAAAATACAACATATTTTGCGTCCACAAATGACACTTAACAAATACTATATGGGCATGTACATATGTATGTAATTATTTCCAATGTAAGTTTAAGTTGTCATCACGCCCAAATCGCTGCATTTGTACGTATACAGTGGAAGCTCCACCAGGCGGACACCCACAGTGTCGCAGCGCTTTTCCCATCTATGGTATAGTTGATCTATGTATGTAAGTATGTATGTCCAGAGGATAATAAAAAATTGTACGTATTAACATGTTATCATGATAATTTGAATAAAATACAAAATTCAGTGCATCTTAACTTACATATATTTATTTCTTATATTTATTTCATACATGTTTAAACAAATAATATTAAAACAAAAATCAATTCTGCCTTCACTTGCCTCCGCTTTCTGTGCAGCAACACTTTTCAAACGAGCAATTTGTTTTAATGCTCCTTCGTAAGTTTTAATTGTATAAGTTTCTTTTTGGGCAATTTCCTCGTTTGATATTTCCTCAGGATTATTACTATTTTTCTATATTCATTTTAATATCCTTATTTTCAAGCACGCAACGATATCAGTGTTTAGAAATTCTTCAAAACTATTATCGTTACTATTGTTGATAATGGTACATCATCATCATTATAAAATTCTTACAAATTTTCGGTTTGTGGCATGAATCCGAATTCGCTTGCACTTAAGTTGAACTTTATTCCACATTGGACATAAAGTGATTCAAAATCAAACTTCTATACCGAACTTTAATGCTTTGAATTATACCTGGCCAAAAAAAAAGTTATCATTGATTACTGACAATTCTCTAGGATGAGACATAGATAGGCTTGTATAAAAATAAAAACGTCACTTTCTTATCTAATTGCTGCAATAAGGCTTTTTTATTTGATTTCCAAACAACTGGTAGTTTGGCGATATAAATTAACTAACATTTGGAACGATTTTCCGTCATCCCACGTCACATTTGGTTTTCGAACAGACGTCGTTTATGATTTATTCTTTCGGATTAAATCAATTAAACACAAGAAATTAGCCAATAGCTTTTCCTACGACTACACTTAAGAATTAAAAATCAAACCACACAAGTCTGAATTGAATAGAAAACAAAGGACTAAGACAGAAACACAGTTGGCAATGATCTCGGTGTTTGGCTTGAAGAACTTACCGATAATTAAAACATTGTTTAAAATTAATGCTTACATGAAGATCATGGTGAGCATTTGATTAATGTGTGAATCAAATAAATTCTCATATCCCTTTTTAACTAAAGTGATTTGCTTGAGGAGCTTTAGGAGGTGTGTGGCGGCCTCAGAAAACAGCGTTGTTATGTTCTACTGTGTAGGTTGGAATTAAAATGTGCATTTTTCCCTGTTGACTTTGGAACAGTGATGCCTATATTACTCTTTCTCAACTATAAATATCCTATGATCTAGATCATCGTTCGAATTAAATCAATTAAACAGAGAAATGGGTGTTTCACTTGTCCGAAATTCTTTTTTTCATTTTCCTTCAGCCGAATGAGACTGTATATTATATAAAGCGTATGTGTAGTGAATAACCAGGCACTAGCTGCCAAGAGATGGCGCAACGCCCCAATACCAGATACACAAATCGGTATGCTTGTCATATAATATCACAGTATATATAAATAAATAAATATATATATATATATATATATATATATATATATATATATATATATATATATATATATATATATATATATATATATATATATATATATATATATATATATATATATATATATATATATATATATATATATGGAACGCAGAACAGTCCGGTAGATGGACGAAAAGGCTAATTTCTAACAAAGAAAAGTGGACTCAAAGGAAATTTGAGGAGATTAACTACTTCCTGACCCAGTTCCTTTCAGGTCATGGATACTTCCGGAAGTATCTACATCGTATGGGCAAAACAGGTAATTCCAGTTGCATCTACTGCCATGCAACAAACGACGATGCAGAACACACTTTCTTAAACTGCATCAGATGGAATACTGAGCGAATAGCATTAAGAGAGCAGATTGGCGTTTTCACCCCTGCCAACATAGTTGACAGAATGCTCGAATGCGAAAACACATGGAATGCTGTGAGTAAATACATCGAGTATGTCTTAAGAAGAAAGAAAAGAGACCTCGATGCACGGCAAAATGAGTCCCCATCAACGGAGACTCAGCAAGAATGAGCCAGCAGCATGAAAATGACGGACCCAGACGTGCGTGTTACGAGCAAAGTCCTTCTTAGGAGGATGAAGTTTCTGGGCCTTCTTGAAGTAATGTAGAAAACAGTCCCGGGAAGGCATCCCACCAGAAATGGATGAGGGAGTTTTTAGTGGAAAACACCACTCAACGCAGTCGACGACGGTCACTGTAAGTGCGAAGGCATTTTCAACCCTACCTCGCCCCGTCAAAAAAAAAAAAATATATATATATATATATATATATATATATATATATATATATATATATATATATATATATGGCTGGTTACCATAGCTTACGTAATTAAAAAATAAATAATAACCTGTGTGCTGTGTGTACATTCCTTTATGCTTGTTATTTGTTCAACGAAACCTAAATACAGTCCAGTTCAAAAACATGGATGGATTTTTTTTTCTAACATACCCGCCCAGGTCGTACATTCGGGTGCTGATGAGATGTGTGGCGGCACCGAAAACAAGCGCAAGCCGAACTCGACTGCAATTCGGAACTTGTAAACGGAACTTGTACATATAAACATATACTACGTTTATACGCACGTCTTATTTGCAAATAGAACTATTTGCAAATAACTAATTCACTGTTTATACGGGAAATTGCATACAGAACTTGTGTTATTGTTAGTGATGCCATGTGACGAAAATATTATTGTTTGGTAAGTAAAACACACAAAACGTTCATGAAGTGGCAACGTCTTACTTTTTATTTGCAAGTAGTGTCGTTATTCACGACTTGTTTAAGTGAGTTAATAAGTTACAATAAAAAAGCTATACGGCAACATTCTTCTTTTTTATTTGCAAATAAGACGTGCGTATAAACGTAGTAATAGTTAGATTTTTTATTTTGCTCGAATAACTAAGTATTATTTTTTTATAAGACACTAAAAAGCAGATCACATAAACCATTTGTTAGCGATTGTATTTTTGGTTTAATAATAGTACCGAAAAAGTACATGTATAACAATTTATCCTTCAATGGTGTAAGTATATTAGTTAATACTAAATACTATATAAATTTATAAATTTATAGTCTTTATTAAATCTACATTCATATTACTAATTCTAAACATGATCAAACAACTTTTAAAAATTAAACAAAGTTGCTTTTACTAAAATTACCGTGTTGTTTTGACATTTTAACAGATTTTTTCATCACTTTTTACAATAATAAATGCAAAATGTTTATAAAGTGAAAAAAAATAATAAACTTTATTTAACTAAATTATTCGTTATTTACTTTTTCCTTTATCCACTTTTAATCCCAACCATTCTTTCTAATTTTTATTTAAAGAATAAAATTTTTATGTTTTGTGTACACATCTTGCCATTATTTACATTTAATTTATGACCCAAAGCCGTTAAAAAACAACTGAACTTGCCTCAAGACACTATCTAAACTTTAAAGATTTGTTGGTTTTAATTAATAAACTAAATTTATTTTTTTAAGCATAAGGTCTCTTAAAAAATAAAAAATTTTTTTAATAAAAAAATAAATTAAGATTATTAATTAAAACAAAAAACAAAACAAATTAAAAAACTAGGACGTATATTTGTTGGTTTCAGAATGAGTTTGTTTTAAATTTAATTTAAATTTGAAACTTTCAATGCATGGTATGGAGAATAATCAAAAAGTTAACTTATTTAACTCTTAACTCTTAACACCTAAATCTAGCTAAAACACGGCAGTATGAATTTTCTATAATAAGAAAGCTCTGTAGATAACGCATATAATAATATACAGATACTAATTTTGAAGTTGGTTAAATTTTTTGTTAAAAAGCTTTCATCGTTTGTTAAAAGTTGTTGTCAATAAAAATTTAATTTTGGCGTCAACAACTACATAAAAATTACAATAATAGTAATAACTTTCCATCTCTGATTTGATAAGAAAGTTATCATTTTAACTTCGCTCTATCTCTTGCTAAGAATTTGAAGAGTGTAGTTAATTTATTCTCACTACGATACTGAATAAGTGCTTTAGTGTTCACATACTTACATAGCATTTCATAAATAATTAATAAAATGGCTGCAAATAAATTATTTAATTTTCGCAAGGCTGAAATTAATGATATTAAAAATGTTAAAGACATGATACAGGTAATAAATTTTTGTTCATTAACTCGATTGGCAGTGAAACTCATTCCAAATAGTATTATGATACTAAAACGATCAGCTTGCCTTTAAAACATCTGACTACACTGAAACAAATTTCTTGGGTTTTTTTTTAGGAATTGGCAGATTTTGAAAAAATGAGCGATGGTCCACAACTGACAGAAGAAGGTAAGTATATTTTATAAAATGAATCTATATCTATTTGAACGAATTAAAATGTTTACTTTTAATACAATTTTGCCACAAGTTAAAAATGTGTATATAAATATATTTCTAAGCATATCATCCTATTTGTAAGTTCATATTCTCTAAACATTATTCCACGATTAAGCAATATTCCATCTAACAGATCGCTTATGTACGATTAGGATCTTTTTTCGAAAATACAACATAACTTGCTGATTAAATTTGTCTCAGATAGGGTGTAAGGAAGTATCTTCTTCTTTATCTTATTTTATTTTCTTTTGGTTTAATCATTTTGTTTTATAACTGCGAAAGAAGTCGAACTTTACTTAAAAAATAAATTCTCAAAGAGAAATCTACAATTCATATAACACTAAAATTTTTAAATTTATCAAATTGCTAGATTAAATCAAACGAAAATAAATGAAAAGTTCCCAAAAAAAATATGAAAGAACACAAAAAAACTACATAAGTTTTGCCAAAAAGTTTTTAATTCATTGAAAGTCGAAGTTCTACAAAATAGTCTAAAATTATCCAAAAACCAAGTATATTATAAAATTTTCTAATAATAACAGAAATCAATGATTCAGAAAAATTCGTTGAAAATAACAATAACAAAACTTAAATTTATTCAAAATATGTTTACTTTTAATAAAATAATCTTCAAAAATTTTAAATGAAAAAGTTTTGCCAAATAGAAAATTGCAAAATCAGAAATAAATTGAAATTTACTTAAAAATTTCTGTAGTACAAAAGTAAACAAACATTTAAATTTCATTAGAGTATCAGAAATTGCCTATAAACGATAAATGATAAATGATTGGAACTGATAAATCGTTGATATTGGGCCTTCCAATAGGAACTTCAGAACTTTGACAGTTGATAGCGGCCATATTATTGAAGCTACATCTGTCAAATTGACTGTAATTTACTTAACCTGTTTTGCCAAATCAAAGTGGTGGGTTGCAGCGTTCAAAAACACGTATCGAAATGGAAGTAATATTCGGACAACGTTCACACGCTTTGCCCACACTTTGTTTTATTTAAAGACGCTTAATGAAAGACCCTTTAGAAAACTGCGAGATAATCCATTTTATAAAACACCAGAGTTTGACTATGACAGAGTTTGATGTAATATTCAAACAATGTAATATAAAACGCAAGTCGACTAAAGTGAATTAAGTTCGCCATTGGTCCCACCTTACGTACATAACCTGTTTTGACAAAGTGCTCTGAGCTAGGGAACTGCTCCCGCCTCGTTATAATATTTTAAGCACGCTCAACATTCTGTTTTTTGCTCGATCTCGGGAATTTTGTGTATCGTCTTCGGGTGTATTAATAATTTTAATTTAATTTTTTTTTTCTTTAATTTTTAAAGAAATTTTCCATTGACTCGTGCAACAGACTTTTTTGATGAGCGAGTAGCTCTTGATGTGTTCCATATTAGGGATGTAATAAGCCAGAATATAACCTGCCAATATGTGTACCGATATGGACGCCCTCTAATTGATATTATTAAAAGAAAAATAAAGCTAACAAAAATATACATACATGTATTAACTGCTTTATTCATAACATAATTTTGCAAATCAAAAATAATGTTCATTAATGTGGGCATTGATATAATAGATATAATTTTCAATTCAAGCCTTATTAGCAATTTTAATAAGATGTTTTATTTTCAGATCTCATACGTGATTCTGGTCTGAATGGTGGTCAAGAGTATTGTCATATTTATGTACTTGATCTAATAGAAGAAGAAAAAACGTAAGTGTTCAGTAAAGTATTGCCTAAATTGATTGCTTAAATGATAATTTAGCATAAAATGTAATATTTATACAAACTTGTCGTTTTCGGATATTTCCGGATAAAAATTACACATATCCACACATATGTCATATATATATATATATATATATATATATATATATATATATATATGTATGTATGTATATGACATATGTGTGGATATGTGTAATTTTTATCCGGAAATATCCGAAAACGACAAGTTTGTATAAATATTAAATTTTATGCTAAATTATCATTTATTTTCTCTCACTATTCGCTCTTAAATTGTAAATATGAGCCAAGGCGAATTCAATACTGTATTGAATTCGCCTTGATATGAGCTAAAAAAATTAATAAATGAACAAATCATAAGAGAGAAGAGGATTGAAAAAATCTCTCGAAAGAAGTCTTTTAAAAATATAATAAAAATTTGCTGTAAATAGAACGAGATCTAAAATGCGTAGAATGTCATTAATTTCGATATTAAAAATAAACCTTCAAAAATTAGTCAAAAATAGACCAAAACAAAAAACTAATGCCTAAGAAGTCATTAAGAACATTTGGGAAAAAGTAAAAAAAACATATTGCAAACAAACAAAAAAAATTCAGAACCGTAAGAGTATCGAAGTTGGTTATAGTTATATACTTAGTATATGTATATAATAATATATAAATATTTATATATGTATATATATATATATATATATATATATATATATATATATATATATATATATATATATATATCTGTGTCGTTTTATCATAACATCTGAAGTCCTATCTTAATATATTAGACTTAAGATGTTATGATAAAACGACACAGATACATATATATATATATATATATATATATATATATATATATATATATATATATATATATATATATATATATATATATATATATATATATATATATATATATATATATATATATATATATATATATATATATATATTTCGATATCTATAAATAATCCCAAGCTACATGATAATTTCAGATCTGTAATCGGTTACGCCATTTGCTTTTTTAACTACTCTACCTGGCAAGGTAAATCATATTTCCTCGAAGATATTTATGTACGACCAGCATACCGTGGCATTGGAGCAGGGGTACGTCTATTTTCCGAAATTGCGGCCAAAGCTAATGAATACAATTGTAAACGTATAGATTTTCATGTTTTGTCTTGGAATCCGGCATCGAAGTTCTATAAAAAATTAGGTGCTATTGATTTAACGGAAGCCGAGGAGTGGCATTTTTACCGTTTATATGAAAAAGATATTAAGAATCTAGTTAAAAAACCAGAGAGGAATAACTAAAAATTCATTTTCAATAGAAATAATCGTTTAGGAATTGATAAAAATGTTGTTAAATCAGTTTGTATGTATTTTTCACTGAATTATTTTTAACTTAATGCTTTATTTTTTATTTAATACTATTTAATTTGGCTGGATATGAATTTGTATTGGTGAGCATTTTTATTTGGCGAATTGCGAATTTTCTAGAATAAAGATAGGCTTCGCCAGGGGGGCATAGCTGCTGCCAAATTTTTTTTCTTCTTATGGAACCTGTAATAAATTGCACATTTTCCTATTCGTTAAAAAAGAGTTATAGCCCCCCTCCCCTTCCACAGAAAATATTTTTATGTTTTAGAAAATTTTCTAAGTTCGCCACCAAACTACTGGTTAGCCTTTTGGTGTCTTGTTTTCGCATGTAATAATCTGATAGTTTTCTATAATTTAATGGTGCGTTCAAAATTAAAATCGAATTAATTAAAATACTTAAAGGATGAAAGCTTTCACACTCATTCCTGATGATATTACGGTCATAAATATAATTGTTTTCAACACACAATCTTAAAGTCTTAAGTTCTTTTATAAAACTGATAATTTTCCTAAATCTAGAACCATGTTCGATATTTGAAACATATATTAAAAGAAATGTAATTTTTCCAAGAAATGCACAACTGTTTATGCAAACTAGACGTTTAAATACTATTTTAATGGTACAATAAAAAGGAACGAAATTTTTCACGGGTTTTCATATACATACATACATACATAAATATGTAATAAATTAATTTTTTTTAACGAATTAAGTGGATTTCAGCCAGACAAACATGGAAGGGTATTACGCAAAAACTTATCAAAAATATTGCATTTTGATTTTTTGGTAAAGCCTATAAGCTTTTTATCTTAATTTTACAAAACATATACAATTAAATTTTAATTATGTTTTATTTTTGTAGAGCTGAACTAAATACTTATATTAAAGAAACAAAAAAAACAAAATTCTTCTTAACAGAATATTTTAATGATAAAACAAAGTCCCAATTTAAAAAGTTTATAAAAAGATTACAATATCCCTGTACACAGAAATAAAATGTCCTGTAAATAATGCAAATTAATTTTAATATTATTTATAGTATGTTATATATTATATAATACACGCATTTTAATGATTAACAATAATACTTTTCGTCTAAATAAAAAGTAGAATTAAATAAATAAATTCACTTATAAAATATTACTTACAATTAAAAAAAATTATTGTTCGCCAGCGGTTGCTATAACATGTATTTGCATTGATTTTGTAGAGTTATATAACTGACCGGGGGGAAAGGGATGAACTTTGGAGTGACTGTCAGTTTTGCTTTTACCGCCAGCGGTATATTTTGATAAACGTATGCTAGGCATAGGTAAGAAACCGGTACAAAGAGGCATGACGTCCAAGCAAATGGAATGGCTTTCAACGTCCTTCATCGAAATGACACCTAAAATTAAGAAATTGAAATTAAACTAGAAAGTACAAAAAAAAAAAACTAGTCAAAGTTGCCATACCTGATGATCTTCCACAAACCGCCCAAGAATTTTGATCTGTTAAGACTTCATACATGAGATCAACGAAAGGATTTTCATGGATTTTAGTAATTTTTATATTTAAATTGCACACAGACTTTAAACGACACAACTCGTTCGGTTCTAATTGAGCCTGAACCTTAAACAAAGTCACATAATCGACCAAATCAAAGGCACAGCCAAAATTGCGTAATAAACAAGGTTTCTCCACGCTAGAATATTTGGTAAGGAAATGCACTTTTATGACAGGAAATTCAACTTCAGCATTTAAAGGTTCCACTTGGATTTCATACAAAAAGTAGACTGTCAAGGATTTGTATATTTCCTTCAAAGAGAGAGAGAGAGAAAAGACAAGAAATTCATAAATAAAAAAAATTACAAGCAAAAAATATCTATGTTTAGTATTTTAAGATAGTATAATGATTACACACAATTCTTTGCTGTGTTGGGGGATTCAAATCGATCAAACGTACACCTGGCACATCACAACGCACCCGTGCCTCGGTCAAGTACAGATGCGCCTCTAAACCCCGAACAATCACTTGCAAGAACTTTTGCGTACCACAAGTATGCAAATGGCATGAGGCCTCTATAGCCGGTTGGAATTCAATGGGTATCTGTAGTTCAATGCGAGACCAGGGGCAACTCAGTGTAATCTGATGTTCTAGGTGTTTTGTCAATTTGCGTCCCGGCATATCCGTTAACACTTCCAGTGGTATATCGCGTTCTTCAAATGATTTGAAATTCACTAGAGGCACATTTAATACACTTTCAAATGTGGCATCTTCATCGGGGTTCTCTTTATTGGTGTCAGAGTCTTCCTCTTTTATTTGATTTTGCATACGTATACGCAGATTTTTGGAGCATTTAAGGGTAATTTTGGCATCTGGTGGAAATATAAAGCTACCACCCGAGACGTGGAGGCGTATGGGTTGTTCAATACCAGCAATTAAAGTCTTGAAATTTAATGCAGCTGTTGCAGGTTTTGTCGCTATTTCGAACGGAACACATTTAACGGGAAGTTGCTCGGAAAGGAATTCCAATTGTGACATCCGTATGCAAAGCTGTAAAATCAAGAGAAGAGTTAAACAATTTTCGTTTACAAGATTTTAACAAATTAATTAGTATATGATGAGACATTACGTTCTCAATGTATTTTTTTTTTGTTTTTTTTTTGTTTTTAACGACAAAAAATAAATTATCTACAACAACGGAACACTTCGCTTTAGTCCTTATTTTTTTATTTCGTTTATTTAATTTATATAATAAAATAACCAGAATAGTAGCAGCTGCTTTTTTTGGAAATCATCAAGACGCTTCATTTTAACTTTGCTAAGCGGGAACAGAAACTGTGGTATAATCTACCTCTTTCTCGGAGGTAGAAAAAAAATCTAATTTCCAGTATAAAATCCATCTATTAATTGACTCAGAAACGAAATTCTTAAAAAAAACTTTATAATATTTGTTAAATTTTATTTATATTTCAAAATTTTAGAATTTGTAACATTGCGAATTTTTAAAATCCTTCCTATCGATTTTGCCGATTTCGTTGTGATATTATACATTTTTAAACAACGGCCCTTTTTATAGAAATATATATAATATAATTTCTTTTTTTATTACATAGAAATAACGCAAGGCCTCTTCTAAATGAAATGCAATATTAAGCAGGGACGTAACAGTTATAAGATAAACGCTAAAAAAATCAGATTTAACAATTATTACTGATACATTTACGTAATGGTTATAGTCAACCATTAACAAGAAATATATTTTATTATGGTTATTTTAACCAATTGAAATGAGATATATATTTTTTTGGTTATAAATAATCGTTATATGAACCAAAAAAACTTTTGGTCGAAAATAACCATTATTTCAACCTAAAAAATTTTTTTGTCGAAAATAATCATTATTTCAACCAAAAAATTTTTGGTTGAAAATAACCATTATAAAAAAAATTTTTTTTGGTTACTACTTCAAAAAATCGATTTTTTTAGTGCCTTACGAATGAAGAAATTACACTGTGCAAGATCGAAACTCAGTATCACACTAAAATAATTCTAGGTCCTGAAACATGATTTAACGAACTCTTTTGACGTTAAAAAGTTACCAACCTAATGTGTACCAAATTAAAAGACAGTAAGTAACGGTTAGACGTGTGCCACACATCTAATTACTATATAGGAAAATTTTTTGTATATTTGAGTTTATGTATATATGTACGAACTTGGTGACAACAATAAATCATTGAAATTTTTGGAATTTTTTGATACATGATAACCAAAAAAAAATATTTTTTTTTTCTATAATGGTTAATTTCAACCAAAAAAATTTTTTGGTTGATATAATGGTTATTTGTAACCAAAATTTTTATTTTCTCAATTAATTAGTTACGGTAACCAATATAATATAAAAGTCACGATAATGGTTAAAAATTCCCAAATGCAGATAAAGGGCATTTTTGCCTAACCTTTTTGCTCTGAAATAAAAATATAACAGTTATTTTCGGTCCCTGATATTAAGACCTAATGTTTTTAATATTTACTCTGCAATTGATTAAGTGCGTGAACTAGTTCATATGAGATTTTTATTGGGTTTCAAGCCAGAGTTGTTAACAAAAATGTTTAGAAAATTAGGAATGTCTTTATGTTAGAATAAGACTTTCATGTTATCGAGGTAAAGTCTTTTCTAAGAAGAACTGAAGAAAAATAAGTGATGGTTATACTTTTATTAAAGAATTGTTTGGTAATTTCTACTCATATTAATCGTTTTAGGTATAAAAACAATTGACTTACCTGCTTAAATTCCCATTGTCCTACTCGCGTTCCTTTAGTTCTTAATTCCACCACCTCAAGACCAGGGTGTACAACAACATTTTCGGCTGACACAAAATTTGTAAAATCCGATTGAATACTAGGTGACAGTTTACGTTTTGTACTGCTAGTACGTCTAACAGGTTGTTTGGGTTTCGGTATATCACAGGCAACCGACGCACGTTCTAGGGTGTGATCTTGTTTTCGATCTAAGAGTAAGGAAAATTTTAAACGATATTCCTTATTAGCTGCTATTGGTTTGTTTGCCGCAAAACTGGCTGAATTCACTTGATTGGGTAAGGGTGTTACATAACGTTCAAAGGAAAGTTTTATTTCATCTACCATCACATCTCGAGGATAGAGACTTTCAAACTGCATCTGAACGCAAATGTATTCATCCTGTATAATGGGTTTTTCATTGAGTACTTGTATGTTCATGATGTGGAAATGATCTTCTAGCACACAAAAGTTGGCATTTTCCACAGAAGGTTCCGCAGACAAGGCGGATTTGAGAGACTTAAGCGATTTTAAAAATTCGTCGAAGTAAAAGGATCTCACTAGAGTCTCTAACTCAGGACAGCATGAAATGGCACTGCATGTTTTAGTATAAGCTATGACATCACCCATTTTACGATAACAATTTGATAGTTCCAATAAAGTTTGAGAACAAAGCGCCGGCCAATTTTCTGCTTTAAGTTCTCTTAAGAGATCCGTAAAAAACCCTACTGCTTTATGAGGTTCATTTAGGGCACAATAAAAATTTCCTAAATCCAGACCCACTAAGCGAGCCGATCTCAAACGCGATACATGCTTGTAAGTGCTGATGGCTAGTTCTGCTAATTCTAAATATAGTTTTTGGAAAGCCTGGTTCGAACCCAATGCTTCTTTGAGTTGTTCTGGAGGTGATTTTCGAGGCCTTCTGGCCGGCGATCGATCCCTTTGCTGTGGCGTTGGATTCAAAAACTGCTGTTGATCTATAGGCGTATCACCAATACCCGCTGAAAGTTGTACAACAATATGCAGTTGTTCTGAATTAGGTGAACAACCTGGGAGCAACCCACAAAGCTTTCCTAGTTCATATAGTTTGTCTTTAGCTAAATTCCATATGGGAGCACAATGTTGGAAGCAGGTTACTTCTTGTGGTTCCATAGACAATTCACACACTTGCAAAACCTCCAAAGCACATACAAACTCCCAGCACGCCAAGGCACCTTCTAAACATTCCAACTTGATTAGCTCCACCTCTCTTAGAGTTGAAAATAAAAATCCCAATAACCTTTTAGCTATGCAAGGAATGTCATTACTTTGTTGCAATAAATACGCCTGCCTTTCGAAAAGATAATTTCTGAATTCTAGCAGAGAAACACCTTCGTTTCTTATCTTTTCCCGCCACTCAAATCGGTCTTTGCGTCGAAGGCAAATGCCATGAAATGATGACAGATTTTGACGAAAATACTCCAACCATTTCTGTTTGTCCCCGAAACTGGAATTCGTTATAAATTGCGAAAAGATTGCATCCAATTCGTCGTACTGGATTAATGCTTCCGTGTACAATTCAAGCTTTTCAAAAACTAAGGCCAAATCTTCTTGCAAAAAGAAATATTGTCGAAAATCCCAACCATCCTGATTACGTTTTTCACGCTTCGAACGTATTAATTCTTCATATTTTGCTATATTCCGATTATAGCTGGTTAACATAAGAAATCTAAAAGTAACAAATTAAATATCAATTAATATTTTATATCCTTTATGAGAATTTAACAGATGAGAACACTTAATTATATCAAATAATAATAATATAAAACATAACTAAAACATAATTCCTTGAACATCACAAACACATATATATGTACAGTCAAACAGACATCATTGCGAAAATAGTTAGAACAGCTTTGGAGGACCTCAAAACGCTGAGATCTGATGGAAACTTGATCTTCGAATATCTTGCTGCAATAGATTTTTTGATGCAGGAAGTTAAGAAAAAATGTGCTGCGGGTGAAGCTAGCATGTATGCTTGCATTACGTAGGCGCTAATGCGAACTCATCAGTAGACCTGAAACCACCATGTTTGAAAAAAGTTCATATAACAAATGAGAACTAAAAAATATAAGCCTACGAGGTTAAACACTTTTCAAATATGATGATGGAAGGTCTAATGCTGAGTTGGCACTTGCACCAATGAAATGCATTAATAAGGAAGAGCCTAGATCACAAAAAATAATAATTCTTTTGAAAACAGAGAATATGGGGTATTCTATTGATAATATTTTAAAAAGAATATTAACAACAATATTTATCAAATTTGTTATTCGAGACATTCTCCAAAATAAATATTTAATATTTTATTATTTTTTGTTGGCTTAGCTAGGTAAATATATTGTTTGTTGTGTTGTGTTTGTACAAAAGCTTTCTAAAGCTATTATACTCATGTGTTTTTGTTGATTAAAAACATAAAAATATGATTGAGTTATGTTTGAATTATCATATAGTATTTGTAATATGTAGCCTAAGTATACGAGCTTGAATAGTTTTCAATCATGATTTGGCTAAAAGGGTACTGATGTTTTGGTTAGCGCCAATGAAATGCAGCCATATACTAGCTAAGCCAACAACAAACAATTAAATAAAAATATTAATATTTATAGACGGATGATAATTTTACATATTCTATTTATATCATAAACTCATCAGGATAACTGAAATTAACCCATTGAAATATCGCGATATATATTTATGAATAAATTTAAAACCATTTAACTGTTAAATAAGAAGACCTTGTGCTTAAATAACATTCAAATTAGAATGAAATTAACATACCTTATTCTTTGTACAAGACAACGAAAACTTTCCGTCGACTTTTGCTCAAATTTGGCTGGATTAAGCACAGATATACAACGATCATCATTTTTGGCACCAAAGTCTAAACGTATTTTATCTAGAACGGTAGTTCTTTGTAATAAGTGTTTCGTTTTTCTTATATCTATAGTTTCAACTAATAGAATCATCCAATCGGAAACATCATGACTTGCCAATAATTTTTGCCAATTATCGATTTCTTCATGTGTAGTCTTTTTATAACTATCCAAGTCCTAAAGAATTATAAAAAATACAGGATGGAGTTTAGCTAATCATTTCCACCTTAGTACAACCAATATACGTACGTTACATTCCGTCACATATATATGTAATATCGGATGATCCACTATACTCCATTCACCTTTGCTATACTTTTCTAATATCTTTTCATTGAATGGTTGAAATTGAACATCCAATCTTACGTGTTTTGTGGGTCGTTGTAAAGTTCGACGCCATTCACAAGTATCCAATGGCAAAGCGTTTGAAATTTGTGACTCCAACGAACGAAATAATGGAGCAGCGCCCGTATCTGGATAGAATCACATTTAAATATGGATTTTATCTAACAGAAAATGACTTTGTTACTTACAAGTTATTATGGGCTTAAAATTCATTATTCAATTAAAGAAATATCTAATTTTTCTCAGACTTTGATTGCAAACAATTTTTTCACGTAAACAAATAATTTCGATCAGCTGATAGTTTCCTTCTTATAAGCATTTGCATTCACTCGATAAGGAGTCTTTAATAATAAAAAAACATTATCCAACACTAAAGACAAGTACTGCCGCATAAAATAATATGTTAAAAACATTTTGAATATTCATTTCAAAATTAAGTGCAGTTTTTATTTCTATTACCACTACGTGTAAACTTTTGCGTAAATATTATGATAATACTAATATCTCATAAAATTGGTGTACATATATAAATTTGATAATTGCATATTATATTTTGCTTTATTAGACATTACATACATACATACATATCTCCAACTTTTAAGCAATGAGTTTTTAACAAATCATATATCGCACACCCAGTACAAAAGTGACCCAACTCAAAATTTTAATTTTTCGGGTTTATATCATTAAACTATGCACAATACACTTATTTATCTATAAGAAAAATATTTGTGTATTTGATTGTTGTTAACTGTTGCTAAAGAACAGTTGTCTTTCCTTATTTTTGAGTTGGTATAAAGTTGCAATTCATAAAAATGATTTATTATTAGTTGTGTCAAAAAATTAAAATTTTGAGTTGTGTCACTTTTGTACTGGGTGTGCGATATGTATGAGTGCAGTACTTCGCCGCAACAGCAAACTGAAAAGCTGCAGCACTGAAGCACAAAAAGTAGAATTACTTACCAAAATATAAATAATTCAATAATGGTCATATAGAATAGCAGTAGAATAGCCATATAACAAAAGAGCATTTGATTTGTATCGGCATAGCAGATAGTTTGCTCTTCTGATGCAAAAATTTTTCAATTGTTCACTAGTTTTTGTAGCAGGGTGCATTTGCCATCAGTAATGAGCATTAAACACTATTTTAACATCACTGGATCAGCTGCTACAAGTGTCAAAACTCGTTCAATAGAATATATTTTCTTATTTGATAGAACAAATAAAATTCGTTTAAATAAACTTTAAAATTAATGAAAATAAATGAAATCTTATAAAACGTTACTAAGCGTATATATTAGTCTCCGTTATAATTATTAACGATACAATTTTAAGTTGCAATGGAAATGGCTAAGAGTTTATTTGGCCGTGATCATGATGGCTATGTGGGCAGAGATGAACATACGGTAAACAGATTTAATGAGATAAACATTAATATTATTAATATGTATGTATGTGACCAACTGTTGTAGAAAAAATTACAAACACTTAGTTCTGAAGATGATGCTATTGATGAATTACCCAACTTGATGGAGGAGTTAAGCGTTGTGGATGGGTTAAGACCAAATCCTGGAGGACCATTTTCTGCCTTAACACCTTCAATGTGGCCTCAAGAAATACTTGCCAAATTAGGGCAACCTGAAGCCGAAACTTCTGCTGGTCCTAATTATCAACCAGATTATAGATTTGATGAATTTGGATTTCGAGTAGAGGAGGAAGATGGACCAGAACAAAATTCGAATAAATTATTAAGTATACCGTTTGTTGAAGATACCCAGCATCGCTTGCAATGGATTGCTCATTTGGAATTTTCCCATAATAAAGAGGCTACTGAATTAACTTGGGAACATGTTGATGTTATGCTACCACGCACTGAAAAATTAAGGAATATGGTGAGGGAGGGTATACCGCATTCCCTTAGGGCTCAAATGTGGATACGTTTATCAGGTGCTTTGGCCAAAAAACAAAAAAGTGAAACTACTTACCAAGATATAATAAAGGCATCCGCTAATGATCAGTTAATGACATCAAAACAAATAGAGAAAGATTTATTGCGTATATTGCCAACAAATGCCTGTTTTAGTAATCCCAATGGTACTGGTATACCTAGACTAAGGCGTATTTTACGTGGTATTGCATGGCTTTATCCAGACATTGGGTACTGCCAAGGTACAGGTGTTATTGCGGCTTGCTTGCTATTATTTATGGAGGAAGAAAATGCTTTCTGGATGATGGCTACCATAGTAGAAGATCTCTTGCCAGCTTCGTATTATTCTTCGACCTTATTAGGAATACAAGCCGATCAACGCGTCATGCAAACTCTTATTGCAAACTATCTTTCAGCTGTCGATGATTCCTTGAAGAAGCACGATATTGAGTTATCGTTAATAACATTGCATTGGTTTCTTACTTTGTTCGCTAATGTGGTACATATGAAAATCTTAGTTCGCATTTGGGATTGGTTTTTCTATGAAGGCAGTATTGTGCTCTTTCAATTGACATTAGGTATGCTTAAAATGAAGGAGAAGGACTTGCATAATCTCGAAAACTCTGCACAAATATTTAATTCTCTTTCGGATATACCAGGAGAAGTAGACGATGTGGAGGTACGTAAAAATGTTTAGAAACAATTCTATAAATAACGCACCACCAGTAAACATTATACTCAAATGCAGTTTTGAAAATGTTGATCCAAATGTTTATATATATATATATATATATATATATATATATATATATATATATATATATATATATATATATATATATATATATATATAATATTTTATTGTTTGATATTAGTTTAGCTGAGTATATGCTTCCATTTCATTGGCGCTAACCAAATCATCAGTACCTTTTAACCAAATCATGTTTATAAAGCATACAAATCCGTATACTCCAAACAGAACTCAATCATATTTTTCTATTTGTAATTTACAAAACATAAGTACAATAGCTTGAGAAAGTTTTGTACAAAAACAACACAACAAACAATTAAAAAATAAAAAGACGAAAGTCGATTATAATTGTTCACTGAGGATTTTGCTAAGCTGCCAGTGAAATATAAGTATAAGCAGGACACAACAAAAAAAAAAAGTTCAATTATTACTTTGCGTTGTACCTTAAATGAGATCTTATTTGATTAATTGAAGAGTAAGCAAAGTTACAACCTACCAAGCCAATAATTTTGATACGCGAATGCGAACTTTCCTAAAAAAAAAACTCAATATGTATAAAAAAAGTAATATTTCCTGAACCACATTGAGTTTTTGTTTAATTTCAATTGTAGGATCTATTTAAACTTGCTTTAGAGGTTGGTGGCTCTCTAAGTCAAACAGTTATTGATACACACCGTCGTCGCCACTTAGCCTATTTAATGGCCGATCAAGGAGGTTTGGTTGGAAATCCTGAAGCAGTCCCAAATTTACCTAAACAACATTTAGCACGAAGACAAGTGCGCAAATCAAAATCCATACTTGAAACGTTACTTTTTCGTGGCGATAATACTGTTGACGAGATTAAAAACAAAAATATCAGACAAACTGAGATTTTGGTAGATTTACGCGAAGCAATTCTTAAAGTAGCTAGACATTTTATAACGATTGAACCCAAATTGGTCAATCACATTCAACTAACAGCCGATTACAGTACACAATCACATGCAAGAGATCATGAGAACTTCATTAATGTGGCCAGAACACGTAAGAGAAGAGCCAAGGCCCTACACGACTTTGAAAGACATGATGACGATGAATTGGGCTTTAGGAAAAACGATATAATAACTATTATCAGTCAAAAAGATGAACACTGTTGGGTGGGAGAGCTAAATGGTTTGAGAGGATGGTTTCCGGCTAAATTTGTTGAACTATTGGATGAACGTAGTAAGCAATATACTTCAGCTGGAGATGATGCTATTTCAGAAACGGTTACGGATTTAGTACGAGGAACTTTGGCGCCAGCCGTTAAAGCATTTTTGGAGCACGGAATGAAGAGGCCCTCGTTCCTAGGTGGACCCATACATCCATGGTTATTTATAGAAGAGGCAGCCTCCAGAGAAGTGGAAAAAGACTTTGAGTCTGTTTACAGCCGCTTAGTCTTATGTAAAACTTATCGCTTAGATGAAGATGGAAAAGTTCTTACTCCCGAGGAACTTTTGTATCGCTGTGTACAATCTATTAATCAATCACACGATGAGGCTCATGCTCAAATGGATGTAAAATTAAGATCTCTGATTTGCTTGGGCCTCAATGAGCAGGTCTTGCATTTATGGCTAGAGGTCTTATGTTCTTGTCAAGAAGTTGTGCAGAAATGGTATCATTCGTGGTCTTTTATAGATTCACCAGGATGGGTTCAAATAAAATGCGAACTGCGTATATTAGCGCAGTTCGCATTTAATCTTAATCCGGATTGGGAGTTACCGCCAAAGCGTGGGAAAGAATCGCAACCTCTTAAAGATGGCGTACGTGACATGTTAGTAAAACACCATTTATTCTCTTGGGATTTGTGAAAGATTTAATGATTTACTTACTTCTTATCCTATTATACGGAGTTTCCTCATTATAATAGTTTTAAATAAAACAAACTCAATCAGTCTAGTATATACATATTATAATTAATTTTTAGCAAAGCAAACCTTCCATGATGATTTAAATTTTTGAATTAAGTTTTTGTATTAAAACTATTTATTTCTTTAAGAAAATTTTGTTATTTTTATTTTTTAATTCAAAACCTAAAAATGTGCATTTAATGTTATAGTATACCATAAATATGTGTTTAATTAAAGAATTTATTATGTATTATTAATTATGGTTTTAAGTACCAGTTTTTTTAGAAAAGTGTATGCAGCCTTATATGTCTATTAACATATAAAACTTTTCTCACTAGCTAAATCTTTTATAAATTATATTTTATATAGCTTACCCTATTATTTATAGTTCTATATTTAATCAACTATACCCGTTATTCTTTAAATGAATGTATCTGTCCACTTAAGTGCTTGTATGAAATTTCAAATAACCATTTTTCTTAAACTTTAAATTGTCATAAAACTTTTATAACATATAAATGTACCTTATAACATATTTAAAAATAAATTAATAAAAATATATATAGTATTACGTTAATAAAAACTAAAAATATTTACCATCATATTATTAAAAAATTATTATTATTATTATTATTTATTAGAATAATATAAAATATTAATCTAATTTACAAAACACACTAGCTACCAGGGCCTACGGTGCGTATTAAAAAATATTTTTTGATTATAAAAGGATTTTTAAAAATATTTTGTTTACTAATAAGGCTGCTAACAATGTTTATGATTGTCAAACTCTATAGATGTATAAAAAATTACAAAAAAAATATCTGTAGACTTTTTATGAGCAGTTTGACAATTGCATTCTTGGCTTTGTTTTATTCAATATTACAGCGTCTTTATAAATGGGTCTTGGAAATTTTTAATTTATACACTTGCTGACAATATTCAAATGCATTATTTCGGGATTGCTAACAAATACCCATTTGAATGATCAGCTAAACGTAAAATACAACAAAACATTTTATATCAAATTCTGAAGGCAATCACTTAAATTTCTTTCAATTAAAATAAAAAATTTCCTGACGATGTCGGCCGAAGTTCCGGCAAAATATTGAACAAATTAAATTAAAAAATATTTATATATTAATTAAAGAGACCTGCTGGTAGAATAAACATACGAGTATTTTCGTATTCAATCTAATGAAAACTTAGTTAAAATTGCATTATTTCTTATTATCTTAATTAAATATCCTTATGCCAGCTCGTCAGTAGACATCTATCCATATTTTGAAATATTTTAGAAGTATGTTTATGCATATGTTCCCACTATATATGTACGAGTATATATACTTTTTTCAAATAATATATTCCATTTTTTATAAAGGCTGGATTGCAGGTGACAACCGAATTTCAATTCGGTTTCTATTCGGCAATCAAATTTTTATTTATTTATATTTATTTATTTATTGCTCTATAAATTTTATATGGTCTGCAATATCATTTTGTGCTCCGCATTATATTACATATATATATATATATATATATATATATATATATATATATATATATATATATATATATACATATATATATAAATATATATATATATATATATATATATATATATATATATATATATATATATATATATATATATATATATATATATATATTTTAACGACATGCATGTTTAGCAATTGTCTCCTCACCTAAAAAGTATTATTGCTATTATGGTAATCATTCCCATATCAAGGGGAGAGTGGTTTTCGGGGCTATAAGATAATGACAGCTTTTATATTGAGCATAATAATGTGTAGTAAAATTTAACTCAATGGATGACTAATTCATGATAGTAGGCAACGGCGACGACTTTACCTTTTGTTGTTGTGCAATATATATTTGAACTACAAAAATGGATAGTCTACTCCTACAGCAAAAGTCGGTGGGTTCGACATAAATTAAGGGCTTATCCAACTAAATTTAAAAAAAATATATTTCGAACATTTTTTATTAGAAACAAAAACAAATTGATTTTATTTTTGCTTTAATTTTCATTACAAATCTTAGTGTGTTTTCTTTTGTTTCCAACATAAATGAACGTAATTTTCTCCCGCATTGGTGGATCTGTCCCTAAAATGCACACGACCTCTGGTATCATACAATGGTATATTTTTACTTATTGATAAAATAACGATTTAACTGCAATACAAAAATAATTTTGCCGGAATCATTGCGAATCTTCGATTGAGCATTTACTTAAAGAGGTGAAAATGACATGACAGGTGCAAAAATTATATCTGCATACAAAGTGGTAAAATTAATTTAATATTTTAATTTTTCTCTTATATTATTATAAATTATATTTCATATACATATTCACTTTTTTTCAAATGTCCACAAAATTAACTGCCAACCAAACCCAAATAGTCGTCCATTAAGGTGCCAATAGCGAACTAAAATAATAAATTCATTAGATAAATGTTTCAATTTCAACCACCTTAACTTACAATGCCCGTCGCATCTACACGCGTACCAACTATTTTCAAACGAATTTTATCCTCGCCCGATATAACCACATCTTCATCCTTGGATTTATAACAGGGCGGATTACCATTAGGGCAGAATTGCATATCGGCAGGAATTGACTAAAATAAATATGTACTTACGTGTAATCTACAAACTTCAAACTTGTATACTCTTACAACAATCACTTACGTGGTGTGATATAAAACATGATAAAGGGCCAATCTCAGCGAACATGCCAACTTTGTTGATTTGCTTGACAACCGCATCTAAGACTTCCCCTTTAAAAGGTCGAAACACGATGGCTTTATATTTTACCGGATACACTACAAACCCCTGGCCAGGTTGAATCACACCAGAACCAATTTGATCAATTGTAGTGACAGCTATTACAAAACCATATTTTCCCGTGCATGTACCTTCAACTTCAGTGTATAACTTTTGTTTAACAGTTTCCAATAACTGGGGACCAAAATAACGGGGATGCAAGAGGATTTCATGCTCAAGGGAGATCTACAAGTGTATATTCAAGCAAACTGAATTAATTCATACTACAAATGTTATTTTAGCTTAACTTACGTGGTAAAACATATTAAATTATGTTTTGTAAAAACTAATTAATAAAAATATATTGTTTACAAACAAGTTCGCTATTTCCCCCACACAAAATGAAGATTCCGGCTCCAAGGAAAAAAAGCCCTGCTCTATATGTCAATCTTAAAATGTACACATTCAGGGTTGTAATATTCTATCGAAGGTGCACTATTAAAGTTGCCATATTATTATCAGGCTTACGGTAAAACCAGCATAATACTGTCAAGAAAATAAATTGTTAATAAATGTGTACATTATATGGGAGCACGTCGTTTAATTCGTGACCTTATTTGACATTTATAAGCCTACTCAGGTGAAAACTAGGAATTGAATACATACTATACTATATATTATTTGATATAGAAAAATAAATATTTTTCTATGAAATAGAAAAAATATTTCATAGAAATTATCATATTAATCATATTAATTACATATTGATTAGCATATTTATTCCTACATTTGCGGGAAAGAGTATAAATTGATTCTGTTTACGGCAATTGTTTGTGCTTTTCCTTAACATACCGTCTACACAAGCAATTTTTATTTGTGCACATACGCAAAAATGTCGACAGCAGACGTCACAAAAATGTTGATATACGAGTTTATGCTCTGAGATGGAGACACAAAGGAAGAAGAAATTGATAACATAAATCAATATATTTGATTCGACTGGAAATTTGTATATATGTACTTACATCAAGTTGTCGGCAAAGAGTTTTTCGAAATGTGTGATCTTGTAAAACAATTAAATAAATTGTGTCTCGTATCCTGCATTGGTGATTTCTTTTTCGCTTTGTTTGCCACTATGTGTTCGAATACAACAAAACATGTGTTCGAATACAAACACATACGTTCCACATGGCAATTTTTGTGTTAGCAACAGATTCTGGCATATGGGAATACAACAAACCCATGACTCGTCAAAAATTCATTTTTGATTCAATTTTGTATGTTCAAGATATCAGTAGTAATAGAAACAATTATAGCAATTATGGCAGTGTGATTAAAAATATGTTTTATATTTTAGATATTCTCCAAAATAACTATTTAACATTTTATTGATTGTTATTGGCTTAGCTGATTATATGTCTGCACTTCATTGGCGCTAATCAAATCATCGGTACCCTTTAGCCAAATCATGTCTGAAAAGCATTCAAACATGATTTGTAAATTACAAATAGAAAAATATGATTGAGTTCTTTTCTGATTCTGATTCTCGTATTGTATTTGTAATTTTAGTATAGGTACATCAATTTTGAATGCTTTTTAGATATCACTTGGCTAAAGGCTATTGATGATTTGGCTAGCGCCAATAGAATGCCGGCATATACTCAGCTAAGCCAACAACAAACAATAAAATATTAAGTATATATATCGCTCCTTTAATGAAATAACAACATATCTTAAAAATTTAAATTTTTGGCTTATTGATAAAGAAGCATTTCTCAATCTCTTCTTTGTATACCGAAAGTGTCGATGTGACCTTTAAACTAGTCTATTCTTAAATGCAGCACAGTCCCAATTTTTAAATTACACAAAAAGTATTCCTCAATATCTACTTTATTGTATAATAAATATCAAAATTATATATGAAGCTATGTCGAAGTTATACCAAAAAGATTCCGCGGTAAAATTTTAAACACATTTTGCGAAGTTTGTTGTTTTTAATATACATACTTACGTCTATGTTGCATTACAGGAGCGATATATAAACACGCAGTGAAAAAGTATAATAGTGAAAAGGATTTTTGGAGTAATAGGTATTATGTTTATAACCGCGCTTAATTACATACATACATACATGGGCGCAGTTAGGTATGGGCCTAGAGGGCCGTGGCACCCACCTTATTCTATAAAAAAAAATTTTAAATGCATACAATATAAAATTATTAAAAAATGCACAGGGTATTGTGGACGGATTGCTTTTTTCTATTCAAGAAAACACAGCCAATTTAGGAATAGAGATGTCTGTTCCAAGGATAGTCTCTCGTCAAACGCACTGTTCAAATTCCCCATTTTCATCACCTGCTTAATACTGGAAGCGATCTATATACATTCCTTATATAAATTCTTTAATTTCATCACTAGATAGAAGATTTAATGAAGAGAATAGGCCAGCGTTTGCAATTCATTGTTTGCACCCGTCAAACGTGCTTTATTTGAAGCTGGAAGAGCTTAAAGATGCTGATACAATGACTGAAGCTCGTTTGAACAGTAAAATAATATGAAATTTCACTTATTATCAAAAAATAAGTATATTGTATATTGCAGGACTATGTATGCTAAGCGTCCACAGAAGATTGGTAACCGAGAAGAAGGACGAATTCTTGGAAAAAATTCTAGCAAATTTTTCAGAAGATCCACGCAGATTACTCCTCAAATTGATCGAAATTGTAATAATCATAAAAAATCATAATCATAAAAATCATAATCATAAAAAATCATAATTTTTGTGGCACCAACCTATTTCATATCCTGGCTACGCCCTTGCATACATATATAGTTGCATGCGTTTTTAAGTAGTTCAAAAGGTGATAACTTTATGACACTATAGAAACACATTGACAGCGTGTTGTAACAAATAAGTGCGTATCATGCCCTACCGCGGAAAAAGGTTATGCAACATAATTTTTGATCTTAATTTTTTCACCGTAATCGATAACTTACGATCACCAATATTGAATCTTAAAATCTTATAATCGTTACAAGTGGCATAAAAATCTATTGCAAAGGCAGTTAATAAAAACACGTCTGTGAAATTTTTTGTTTTCCATAAGCATTTTGCCGTTTAAGGAACGATATGAAACAGTAAAAACGCTTAGCATTTTTAACTATGTACTTAAAAATTTGTTTGCTGGGTAATAACAATTTGAAGCTTAATTAGCTGCACTCTTTGATGAAGTTTATTTAAACTTCTTTTTCGTGTGTTGTTTGTCGTTCATAAATTTAGAAAAATATTACTCGTATCTTTTGTCACGAACATTCTTTCTGTGCTTAAAAACTTAGAAAGAGGTGTGTACAATCTGCAATTCCTTCGTTGAACAAAGTATCCTCTGCCTCGTTTTACTACTCTCCCAGTGGAGTAAATATTATGATCTCGCACACATGCATACGTACATACTTACCCTGATTTGTTTACTGATATGTACATATAAGGAAAATATACCCACAATAGCGAGTTATTCACTCCAATCCTGAAAGCAGTGATCACCTTTTGAAATACAGTTAACCCTCGCATAACGCGCCAGTTACGCTCCAAAAAAAATCCCATATTGTGTGGAACTGCGTTAAATTACGTAATTTGGGCAAATCATGTAATTTGGCCGAAATCACGTATATGGAAACGTACTATTATATGAGGCAGAAAGATAGTTCAAAAAGAAAAAGAGTACAATCAGAATTGGATAAGCGAAAATGGAAATGGAAAAATTTTTTTTTACTTAAACAAAATTTTTATTAAATGATTATTCTAGATTCTTCAACCTTTTTATTTTTATTATTTGCGGTAAACTATTCAATCTCAAGCAATTCATAATTTAATTGGACATAGATTTACAACTCTCTGAAAGACTGTGTAATTCTGGGGTTTATGATATTGGTAATTATAGGATATCTTTTAAAACATATAATTGTTCAGAACATCGAAGGATGTAATAGAAATGTCTTACAGATCTTATATAATAAATGGAATACTACGCAAAGGTACATAGAAAAATAAAACAGTAACCAAATTCATTGAATCAGTAAATATGTTTGTATGAACGCAGACCTACAAAGCATTTTCTAAGTTAAGACAAAAATTTAGCTGAAAAATCCTTTTTCTTGTATCCTTAATACTCAAATTAATAATTAATTGTGGCAATAATAAAAGTTTGACCGAAAATAAAATTTACTTCAGACAAAGTGTTTGTGTGAGTAACTTATGTCTGTGTAATGATAATGAAGGATATAATAAACTATAAATTAGATGGACATAGGTCTGATCAAAGAACTGCATTGTCATCACATTGTCATCATTCACAAAAATTTTGAAAATACATCGAGTTTGAATACAGAAATGAACTAAAAAAAAATTTTATGTTATAAATATTGCATATCACTTACTTACCAATAGGACAAAGAATTAACTTTAGAGCAGATACAGATAGTGTAGCTCAAAATTAAATTTATCATATTGCAAAAGATTAAACAAAATTTCTGTTTGTGTAATTATTTTTCATTCCCCCTTATTCTATTTGTCGTTGTCGACGTCACACGAAGTCAACACCAATATTTCGGCAACTGTAGGATCGATGTCGACAACAATTATATATTATTTATAAGTTGTTACTATTCCTAAGGCCTAAAAAATGGCAAGTGGTCATCATTAACACTCAATTGTTGCTCACATCGAGCACAGAACTTTCATTTTTTTAATGTGACTACGATGACGACAATTGGAATAAGCGAGATTATAAAAATTTTTAGAGAAATTTTTCATTGTTAAAATAACTTTAAAATATCTCTGAAGAAGCTATTCTTTTGAAATAGTAAAACGATAAATTAACCATATAATTAATTACGTTATAATTATTTACAAACTTTTCATTTAATAAAAAAAGAATGTTGAGCTTAAGCAAACTCAGCTCTTTCAACAAAATTTTTCTTTGAAACGAAGATGAAAAACATATGCTTATGAATTTTGAAATAATTTATGAATTGAAATTTCATCGGTTGCATTTATATATATATATATATATATATATATATATATATATATATATATATATATATATATATATATATTCCTCTTAACTCCTATAAGGAGCATAGGGCCATATCGGTTGCATTTAATACGATTAAAATGTGCTCCGTCGGCGAGAAATGGAAACGTTTTTCTTTTAAGCAAGCATTTTTTTTTTTCGATATAATTATCATCCACTTTAACGAACAAAATGTGTTTCGCTTAAATTGTTTTTCTTGAATTTTTCTTTAAGTGAAGTAAATTTCTTTCAAATTGTTTTGTTTGTTGTGGCTTTAGTTGTTCATATGCTGGCATTTCATTGGTCGCTAAACCAAATCGTCAGTGAACTTTAGGTGGTTTGAATTTTAGTTTTTAGCTTAGCACTTTTTCATTTGAACGGCATTCGCTTATTCGAATTCGACTATACTTTAAAAAATGGGAGTGAATTTTCAACTAAAATGCAAAACACTGTATCATGAAAGAAAATCTAGGCTGAGTTTTTATTGAATAAGATTCAATACATCATATTACACATGCGCCAAAATTGCCATGAGAAATAACAAAGTTATAAACAAAATTAAAAATAACGTTTAACCAAGTGCAAGATTTTCTTAAACAAAATAACGTAAATATAATCAACTCATGCTAAATAAAAAATTTGAGAATATCTGATTTTTTAAAAGAAATATTAGCATGAGGTAAATGCTTTCGATTTCATAAAGTGCTGAAATTATATATTATTTAATACCATATTAGTTTATGTTTATTGTATGCTAAAGGTTCAGGATACCTTCCGCACCCTTCTTGAAACATGGAGTCTAACATATTTACAAGTTATTGGGAATAAAAACCTACTAGGGAAATTCATATAACTTTATAATGAGACTATTTTTCAGCCAATTTTATAATCTTTTGATTTGAAAAGCCTAACAATTTTAGGATCAGCAACTGTCGCCCAATTTCACTGCTTTCTAATAAATATTGGGAAAATATTTGTTATCAAGCGTTCATTCACTTTTTATTTTTTTGACAATTTAGTAATGTTTTTTTTTGCGTTACTAGGATAATAGACGAACAGACCTAATATAAAAAGAATCAATGACTTTCTTTCCAATAAAAACTGTACATATAATTTTCCCGTTGCCGAAGCATACATGCTATAAGAGGGTTACCTGTACACTGAATACAGTTTTGTTTTTCATTCACGTGGGTCTGACGTATGTAAGTATATTTAAAACTAGTTTTTGTTTTAAGAAGACGCTTAAATGTACCTCACAACTGTCTGCTGTATATAAAACACATACCTAAGCAATATTCTGAGATAGTTCAATATTGATAACTTGATTTAATTATTTTTGCTCATTTTAAATATAACGAACAACTGCACGTTTGAACCGAATTGCGTAGCTTGGCTGAGAGTTTAGTCAAACAAAAGCAACGGCAGTGTGTAGAGGTTTTTAATAAAGAAAATTACTGATCGATAACAATAATAAAGTATTTTTTTGTTAAAAATAATAAAAGGTACGAAATATATTTAAATGATATTTTCGGGTTTAATAAATAAGAAAAATATGTTTTCTATACAAATAATTTAAGTCAAGGTTTAAGGAACAATGTGTTTCTGCTGAATGAGACCAAGTGATGCATAAATATTATAATTCTAGATATAAATTTAAAATGGGAATTTTTTTTATAAGTAAAGTACATATTACATGGAAATGGCAATTGCATATTTTGTTTGTTTGTTTATTTGGTTTTTTTACTGTGATGGGAACTCCCTTTGCCCCTTAGAAGGTCACTTGCCATTGTATTTCATGTGTTAAATTGTTAGTCATGGACACTAGTTTAGCATCGGAATAACCGCAAATAAATTCTTACATACTTAGGTAATGGATATAAAGATTATATTAATAAAATTTGTTATTTATAATCGGAATTGATATATAAAACAAATGATTAATATGAAAGTGGAGAACCAGTTTTTGTGCACAATATTTTTATTTGTGAATTTCACACGTT